>JACDOX010000555.1:170870-186481 GCA_014549065.1 Cardinalis cardinalis
TCTTCTCTTCTCTTCTCTTCTCTTCTCTTCTCTTCTCTTCTCTTCTCTTCCCATCCCATCCCATCCCATCCCATCCCATCCCATCCCATCCTCCCTTTGGGTCTTGCACACCCCAGAGCTGCTCCCTGTCTGTGTTTTCCAGGTCAGTTTTTGCCACCTGGTCCCTGTCAAGTGTCACCAGCAGCCCCCGGAGGTTGTGCCCTCACTGGGGTGCCAGCTCTGGGTTCCTCCTGCTGCTGCTGCTCTGCATTCCTGCTCCTGTGCAGAGCAGGAGTGGAACCAGCACTACCCCAGGGCAGAGCAGGAATGGAGCCAGCACTACCCCAGGGCAGGAGCTCTCTGCAGAGCCAGAGCAGCCTGGGGAGCAGCAGTGCTCAGGGATGTGCTGTTGTCCTGGGGTTTGTCCCTTTCCTGTCCCCACAGCTGTCCCCAGGCCGTGTTGATCCACCAGCAGTGTGGGATCTCGAGGTGCTGGGCACTGCCGACCCCCAGCTCCTGCAGGGACAGAGCCCAGGGCAGGGCAGGAGCTGCTCCAGCCACCCCTGAGCTCCCACAGGAGCCCAGGTTGGGCTCTCCAGGGACAGAGAGCTTGGCCAGGCAGTGCTTCCTGCAGCTCTGGGGTCATGGAGGCCACTGGGCACGTTCATCCAGCCCTGCATTTCTCCTTTCCAAGCAGTTTCCTCCCAGTCAGCAGAGTTGTATTTGTTGGCCTTTCCCCTGTGTTTCCTGCTGGCTTCCCTCTCTCAGGCTGAGCCTGTGGAGCTGCTGTGCTGGATCCCTGCTCTGGCAGCTCCTCTCAGCCCTGCTGTGACCCTGCTGGTGGCTGGAGCAGCCTGGCCTTGCTCTCTGGCTGCTGTGACAGGGTTTGGGTCCCCTCCAGGAGGYGATGCCCGAGGAGCAGGGCTGGAGGGAGGACACTCACTCCTGCCYGTGCATCAGCTCCAAGGGCTCTGTGATTTCTGGCACCACAGCCTCGATTCTCAATTGTTTTCTTAGGAGAGATTTCACTTGGAAACGTGAGGGTTTCAAAAATGAAAGCAAGGAGAGCACCAGGAGCCTGCCAAGTGGGGCACAGGAGATGCTGAGCCACCAATCCCAGCTCTGCTGAGGGTGAAGRGGTGTTTAAAACCCAGGGGTTGTGCAAAGACACACAGCTCAGAGGGATGTTTTCACTGAGGATTTGTGTGATTGTTTAAGGCTCATCATGGTAGAGAGTAAGAGCCTGAATGAGGGATGTGGGACTCCAGGCWGCTCTCCAAAATGCAGTTTATTGTATCCAAGATGTCACAGCAGTCCAGGGTGGTGGGTGACAGAGCTGTGYCTACAGCTGTCAGCTCCAGCTGCAGGCAGGYCTGGASACCCTTTGGTTTTTGTTACATTGCATTACATACTTTTCTTTTGGTTACAGTACATATATATATACTTTTCTTTTGGTTACAGTGCATTATATACTTTTTTGGTTACAGTGCATTGYATACTTTTCTTTTGGTTACAATGCATTATATACTTTTCTTTGCTGAGCATCTAAATACAGAAGAACCCTCAGGGGTAATTTGGGATTCACCTTGCCTTCACCTTAGMGTGCAGGTGCTCCCAGAAATTTGAAAACTTTCCCCCAATCTGTATTTTGTCCTCCTGTCCCCTCCTCTTCCCAGGGTTGAATCACTGCACTCATTCCCAGCAGGATTTTGCAGCTTCCCTGCCAAGCATCCCACAAAGCCACGGTGCCATGTAGAGATTAACCACAACAAGAACAGTTGAAGTCCTCATGTAGGTCTTAATTAAGGCAAAAGTATCATTAACTTTAACAGAAACCACTTGATCAAATCCTGCATGTGAATGAAGAGGAACTGAGTGAAGAACTGGCTGGCAATTATCAGCAGATCCTGCTTGGAAGCATGTGCCAGGATGCCTGGGATGAGATTATTTTTGGGAAATATTCTGGAAGTCACCCTCCTCAGTGACAAGGACAGCTCTGCACAGGCCCCTGGGGTGCAGGTGGGCTCTTTGCCAGCTCTGCACACTTTGCAGAGGTGTCTCCTTCCCCAAGCAAGGCAACTGCACCAGGGATGGGATTGTTTTTCCATGTCTGGGCTTGCCTGATAAGGAGCCAGGGTTCCCCAGCCCAGGCAGGAAAATGTCTCCTGGTATCTGCAAACACAGATGATYGAAATGTCTGCCCTGGGCATTGTTCAGCTGTGAATGGAGCTGAGAAAACACTTCAGAGCATGGTGAGCACCAACATTCCAGCCTGGGGATGCCTGAGGAGGCTCTGGCGCCCTGGGAAGAAGAAACAACTTTCCAGGGGAGGACAAAGGTACAAAAGAGTGCTCAGTAYGCAGGAGTCTGGAGCTGCTGGACCAGCAGAGCAGCCTGGGCAGGAATCAAACACAGGAACAAATTCCACCCCCCAGAGAAGCCCCAGGCTCAGCCCTCAGGAGGGGCAGGGTCTCACTGAGCACCTCAGCTCCAGCTGAGGATCCYGACCCAGAGCAGGTTCAGCTACTCCAAGAAAACTCAAAAGTCACAGAATGGTTTGGACTGGAATGTCACCATCAWATTTTCTGAAAAATCTCTTCATCCAGGATTTTTCTCCTGGGAAGCTGAGAAGCCTCAGAGAAAAGGAAAACAATTCTTATCTCATTTGCTTCTCCTGTATTGTGCTCATGTGGAATGTGTTTGGAGATTGTTTACCCACAGGTGATTGTTCCATTGGATTCTGCTGGGAGTTGTTTTCACTCTTTGGCCAATCAGGGCCAAGCTGTGTCAAGACTCTGGAGAGAGTCAGGAGTTTTCATTATTATCTTTTTAGCCTTCTGTAAGTATCCTTTCTGTATTTTTTAGTATAGTTCAGTATAGTATTCTTTTATATAATGTAGTATCATAAAAAAATAAATTACCCTTATGAGAACATGGAGTCAGATTCATCATTTCCTTCCAACAACTGAGGTCTCAGAAAATACAACACTGGAAAGGACTTTAAAGATCACCCAGTTCTACCCCAGGGACACCTCCCACTGTCTCAGGTGCTCCAGCCTGGCCTTGGGCACTGCCAGGGCTCCAGGGGCAGCCACAGCTGCTCTGGGCACCTGTGCCAGGGCCTCCTCACCCTCACAGGGAGGGATTTTAGAAGGATTTGCAGCTCCCAAATGCCAATAAATCAGTACCAGGAGTGAGCTGGCCACACCCTGAGGGCAAGGGCATTGTGGTGATTAACAAAGGACAGCTTCTGCTGAGTGAGATGGATTTGACAGGACAAGGGGGAATGGAGGCAAACTGAAATAAAGTAGGTCAAAATTAGGTGTGACGAGGAAGATTAGAGATTAGATTAGATTAGATTAGATTAGATTAGATTAGATTAGAATTAAGAAGGAGGAAGGTCTTTGCTGTGAGGGTGAAGAGGCCCAGGCACAGGTGCCCAGAGCAGCTGTGGCTGCCCCTGGAGCCCTGGCAGTGCCCAAGGCCAGGCTGGACATTGGGACTGGGAGCACCTGGCACAGTGGGAGATGTCCCTGCCATGGTTTGGGATGGAGTAAAATGAATTTTAAGGTCCCTTCCAACCCAAACCACTCCATGATTCTGATTTAGGGCCAATTGGGCCCATCCTAAAGGACAATCTGAAGTTTTTGAAGGGGGAGGCTCAGAGTCTGTCCCACCTCCCAGGGCTGTCCCTAAAGTCCTTGTGTCCCTGAACTCTGGTCTCACTTTGGTGCTTCAAATCAAGTGGTTTCTGCTCTTGTGGATATTCCAGAAACAGCAAATTCTCTCCAAACAGCCTTCCCAAGATTTACTAAATGTGCCCTGGGAAATCAGAGAAAAGGTGAAGGGCAGAGCAGAGGGGAAGGGAGGGCTAGGGGTGCCACATGGCTTTAAAGGGCTGAGCAAATGCGCTTTATGCAGGCACTCTGAGTCCCCTCCTGCCAGCCTGGAGCCTCACAGGATGCCTTTGGCACTGCCAGGAAAACCCCCTGGCCTCCCTGAAATGCCAAGCTGAAACATTTTCAAGGTAAAGATTGAAAAAAAAAAAAAAACCAAAACACCAAGCCCTGTCTGTTTCAGTTTTTTTTTATTTCTTTTCATACTTCTGGGATTGAGATAAGGGACAATAACAGGAAAATCTCCGATTCAGGGCACTGGATGAAGAAATTCCATGACAGATTTCCAACAAAACAAAATAAAAAACTCATTCATTCAAAATAAGTGGTGGAAAATTCCTCGTTGTGGCCGGCTCTGCTTTCATAATTCATTCCCCCCTGCACATATTTGTACTTGACATCCAAAAATCATAACCATGATTTTTCCCCTGTCCACTACATGAAAATGGAGTCAGTTGAACAATTAGGGTGTTTGGAGGGTTTTTTCTGTTTCCACTCACACCTTTTGCTAAGGACTTCTGGGATTATTCAAGGGGTGGGATTCTAAGGGAGAAAAAATTCCTGATGAGAATGAGGAAAATGTAAAACACACACAAAAATCTGGAATAAAAGGAAGTTGATCAATGGACCCCAGGGAAATACCTGGTTTATAAACTTACTCAAATGTCACTGAATGAATCTTTAATTTGTTATTAAAAGATTGTACTGTAATAAAATATTTTAATAACAAATCTTTAGCAGTACAGAACTCAGTACTGAGTTCTGTGGGGCCACTGAGGAAAAGTTTGGCACTGCAACATTTGCAGCTTTGGTGGCTTGGGGGGCAGTGGAAACAACGTGTGGTGAGTGCCAACGACCACTGGAGATCTTGAGGATTTTATCCATGATCGTAAACTATAAAATTATATTTTTAAAAGAAATTTTAAAATAAAAATTTTAATTATTTTTTTCATAATGTGAAGAGACACAAATACACACAGAGTAAAGCACGGCCTGAAAATGTGGAGGCTTTGCTTTTGCAGTGCCCTTCCTTGGTCCCTTTCTGGATCCTCTGTTGTGTTTTTCCTGTCATGGGCAAGCCTGGAGTTCCCAGATCCCACCTGGTTGTGCTGGACACTGCTGGGAGCCCCTGGGAGCACCTGGGAGCACCCTGCTCCCTGCTGGAGATGCAGGGGGTGGAGAGGGCAGTGGCCTGTCCCTGTCACCCAACTGTCCCTGGCCACCCTGGTGCCCCCCAGGTGCCTCAGTGGTGGTGGCTGCCCTTCCAAAGGGATCCCAAACTCCTTGGAGCACATTCCCCATGTCTGGGAAGCATCCTGTTGTCACTGCCCTTCCAAAAGGATCCCAAACCCCTTGGAGCACATTCGCCATGTCTGGGAAGCATCCTGCTGTCACTGCCCTTCCAAAAGGATCCCAAACTCCTTGGAGCACGTTCCCCCAGAGCTGGGAATCATCCTGCTGTCACTGCCCTTCTAAAGGGATCCYAAACCCCTTGGAGCATGTTCCCCCAGGTCCCTGCTATGACTGCATTTCCAGAGGGATCCCAAACACCTTGGAGCACATTCCCCATGTCTCAGAAGCATCCTGCTGTCACTGCCCTTCTAAAGGGATCCCAAACCTCTTGGAGCACCTTCTCCAGAGCTGGGAAGCATCCTGCTGTCACTGCCCTTCCAAAGGGATCCCAAACCCCTTGGACCATGTTCCTCCAGAGCTGGGAATCATCCTGCTGTCACTGCCCTTCCAAAGGGATCCCAAACCCCTTGGACCATGTTCCCCCAGAGCTGGGAATCATCCTGCTGTCACTGCCCTTCCAAAGGGATCCCAAACCCCTTGGAGCACATTCCCCATGTCTGGGAAGCATCCTGCTGTCACTGCCCTTCTAGAGAGATCCCAACCCCCTTGGAGCACTTTCTCCAGAGCTGGGAAGCATCCTGCTGTCACTGCCCTTCCAAAGGGATCCCAAACCCCTTGGAGCACATTCCCCAAGTCCCTGCTGTTACCCTGACTCCCTGAACATCCCCCGAGTGCAGCAGCACCAGCAGCTCCTTTGGGGCTGAAAGAACCATCCCTGGGCCATTCCTGGCTGAGAGCTGGGCTCACATCTGCTGGCCTGGGCAGACATTCCTCCTGAAATTCACCTCTAAATTGGTGGTGATTGTGTGTGGATCCAGAGCAGAGGCTGASTCAAGAAAATGATCCCATCCAAGCTATTTCTCAAAGTCATCATGACTGCAGCAGCTTTTCTGAATCAGCACCCAGAWAAGGTCTGGCTGTATTTATTTGGGGCAAATAATTTTTATAGTCTCCCTTTCGTAAAATGAAAAGTCCATAAGTCTTCGTGGTTGGGGCTGTTAAATTTAGATAATGTRTTTCTGTGTATTAAATTGAGTTTATTATGGTCAGATAAGCTCTTGCATGAGCAAGGACCTCCCTGTGCTGGTCCTTGCCTCAGATTGGTCAGAGTTGACCCAGAAAAGGCCACAGAAAAATCTGGGCTGGCAAAGAGCACAGGGGGGCAGGAGTCAGGTCAGCTGCTGCCTGTGCGGATTGATTTCTGCACCAAATCTGTGCAGGTTTTACCAGCATTGCCCAGAGCAGCTGTGGCTGCCCCTGGAGCCCTGGCAGTGCCCAAGGCCAGGCTGGACATTGGGGCTGGAGCACCTGGCACTGTGGGAGGTGGGCCTGGGCTGCAATGAGCTGGCATTGAAGATCCCTTCCCACCCAAACCACTCTGGCATTCCCATTCCTGAATCAAGGATGGAAACCAGCACCAAAACCCATTGCAGCCAATGGAGAAAGGAAAGGCAAGAATGATTTCCTGGCTGGTTCCAGGTGCCCCCAGTGCCATTTCCCACAGGGGGTTTGTAGCCTGGCCAGGCCTGGTTAGAGAGGTTTGGGCTCTCGCAGGGTGCCCAGAGCAGCTGTGGCTGCCCCTGGAGCCCTGGCAGTGCCCAAGGCCAGGCTGGACATTGGGGCTGGAGCACCTGGCACAGTGGGAGGTGTCCCTTCYAGGGCAGGGGTTGGAATTGGATGGGATTTTAAGGTCCCATTCCATGATTCTGTGATTTCCTGGAAAGGGGCTCCTGTTGGGCTTGGAGCACCTGGGACAGTGGGAGGTGTCCCTGCCATGGCAGGGGTGGCACTGGGTGGGATTTTACGTCCTTCCCAACCCAAACCATTCCAGRGTTCTGGGATTCCAAGGAGATTTGGGGAGGGCAGTGGTTGGGCACCTCACAGAAGTCTCTGCTGGAGGTTCCAGCAAGCAGCAGGAAGATCTTCAATGGGGAGGTGGCCAGGCACTGGGAGGGGCTGCCCAGGGCAGTGCTGGAGTCACCAGCCCTGGAGAAGCTCAGAAACCAAGCAGAGGTGGCTCCCCATGCCATGGCTCAGTGGGCATGAGAGGATTCGWTCCAAGGCTGGACTTGGTGCTCATGGAGTTCTTTTCCAACTTCAGTGGTTCTGGGATTCTGCTTGYGATAGATGAGTTATGTGATGATTGACTCTCACAATTAATGGTCAAATATCATGTACATAAGTTAATAAAGGTTTTATAGATTTATAGTTCTGTTGTAGCCCCTCACGYGGTTGTCAMGGGACAGCTGGGTTGGGACACCTGGGAGGGCTGGTTTGTTACTGTGGAACACCTGAGCTCCAGTCAGGGTTTGAGGAAGAGATCTCCACACTGGACAGTGAAGAAGGGGTTGATGGACAGAACTTTGGGAGGGGTTAAAGGGTTAAAAAGGGTAAAACCTCCATGGTGAGGGTGCTGAGCACATGGCAGGGAAAATCTTTTGCTCCTAGTGCCATAACCTTTTTTCTTTATTCAGTCTTCTGTTATATTTTTGATAAGGTTTAATAAACCHTCCTAAACTATGAAAAGTGAGTATTTCTCATGTGCTGAACCACAGATACTGATCAGGGGGAGGTGAGAGGCTGTGAGGAGCTTTTCAGACCAGCACAAGGGCTGCACTGAGGCCCTGACAGGAGCTGTGGGGTTTTCCTCAGGTGTGGGGAGCTGCAGGCAGATGCCTCTGGCAATGAGGGCTCCAGCAACAGCCCCACAGAGAAATTCTGCTTCTCTCAAGTGCAGGTGAAAGAAATGTGGGGCAGGTTCAGAGGGCAGCGAGGAACGGTTTGGATTTGGCCAGGAGTCAAGGCAGATGACACATCCAGTATTCCTCGGAGCTTTAACTCTGCATTGCTCTTAGTCACACTTCAGGCATCCCTTTATATCCCGGAGCTCCCCCAGCCAGCGACCTGCTCTGTAATTACCCAGCCAATGTCATGCAAACACTGCCTAGGCAGAATCTGGGGCAGGTCGGTGCGGGTTACCTGGTAATTATCTCCCCAATTACCGAGTAATTCCCAGATGAATTACCGGGTAATTGGATAGCATGACCAGCACTGGGCTGGCGACAGGGCCTGTTCTTGTCTCCATGAACTCACACAGCCAAAGGGAAGCACAGCTGACAAACCCAGCCCTGCTCAGGGACCACAGGCTCACTCCACACTGGGAGTTCCACCCCATGACTTGCTGGTGCATTCCTAGAAGTGATAAAAATAGGATAATAATAATAATAATAATTATTATTATTAATAAAAATGGCAACGTGGCAGCAGTGACTCATGGCCTGCAGGAGCCTTACTGAGGGCTCACACTGAYGAAATCCTCTGTGTGATGGATGAGCAATACCATGGCTGACTCTCACAATTAAAAGGCAAATCTCCTGGATATATGTTAGAATAAGTTTTGTAGATTTATAGTTGTGTTTTACAGACCAGCACTGGGCTGGGGACAGGGCCTGTTCTTGTCTCACAGGCAGCTCTCCATGAGCTCACACAGCCAAAGGGAAGCACAGCTGACAAACCCAGCCCTGCTCAGGGACCACAGGCTCATTTATCACTGGGAGTTCCACCCTATGACTTGCTGGTAGGTTCCTAGAAGTGATAAAAATAGAATAATAATAATAATTATTATTATTAATAATAATGGCAACGTGGCAGCAGTGACTCAAGGCCTGCAGGAGCCTCACTGAGGGCTAACACTGAAGAAATCCTCTGTATGATAGAGRAGCAATGCCATGGCTGACTCTCACAATTAAAAGGCAAATATCCTGTATATATGTCAGGAGCTGTTTTATAGTTTATAGTTGTGTTTTACCCCCTTGTGTTATTCTCAGGGTGCCCTGGGTTTGGGACATTTGGGAGGGTCACTCGTTACCATGGCAACAGCTGTCCCCCAATCAAGGTGTCAGGCAGTGATCCCCACCCCTGGGCAGGGGAGGAGTCCATGGACAGAACTTTGGGGGGGAAAAAGGGTTAAAAGCGGAAACCTGCATGGTGTGGGTGAGCACATGGTGGGGAACATCCTCTGCTCCTGATGCTGTGATATTTTCTCTATTCAGTCTGCTGTTGTGTTTTTAATGAGGTTTTAATAAACTTTTTACATTTTTGAAAGTGAGATCACTTTTTACACTCTGGCTCTTTTCATACCTCAGTGGGAGAGGGGTTGGGCTGGATGCCAGCCCTGGGAGGTGGAAAGGTTATTTCTTTACAGAAAAGTGCTTTGATTTATTTGCAGTCACAGATTCAGCAGGACTTYGATGCCAGCTCAAAGCTCAGGATTCTCCTTAGCTCCTCCATCCCACAACACCCAGGGAGGGTCCCTGACACACTGGCTCATCCCCTGATGGCAGTAGGCACCTCCAGACCTGCTGGGCCCTYSCTGGGGTAGTAGTGTCTCTMAGGCAACAAAAATTATGGGAATAGGAAATAACAGTTCTTTAATAGGGAAGAAAATAAAAGGATAAAATAAACAATGCAGTGAACTAAACCAACAGTGCCAGAGTCAGAACCCAGCCTGACACCCTGTGGGTCAGGGTGCTGGCAGCAGTVCYATTGGAATTRTGGCTCAGCCCTCCTGCAGTGCCAGGGGTGGCTCTGCTGGAGCAGGGATCCTGGAGAAAGGTGCAGTCTTCCTCTGGAGATCCAGGGGCAGAGGCTGCTACTCCTCTGGGCAATCCAGTGCAGAAGCTGTGCTGGTGTTCCAGGATCTCCAGATTATATCCAGGTAGGAATGCTTGGCTCCTCCCTCTGGGCTCCCATCTCCCAATGGGATGCTGTAGTTCTTATCAGCCATGCAGGGACATTCAATAGCTGTTATCAGCAGGTGTCTCCCTGGAGGGAGGTGTGAATGTGGTCACTCAAAGAGAGAGATAAGGCACACTGCCCACTTGACAAAGACAACTGCTGTACAGATGGTAATGGAACACATCTTGCCTTGCAATCCAGAACAGCTTTTTTAGGTTTCCAGTCTTGGGCTCAGGTCTGTGAATACTCACAGCAATATTTGATGTGGGTTGTTGACCAAACCCTCCAGGAGAAGAGGTATGGAAGTGGCAGAGGATTGGTGTTCACTCAGACAGCAATTCTTGTCCTGCTGGGGATCGAATTGGTGTCACTGCCACTCCAGGCTGTGCAGGAGCTGCTGTCAGCAGGCTCAGAAAAGAATTAGATTTATTTATTAGATTTATTCCTGGGCTGCAAGTCCCTGAACTTGTATTTAAAGGGACAGGGCAGGGATGTCTGTCAGGGGTTTCTGCTGCAGCAGAAAGGGTGAACAGAGGACAGTGGGCAGCAGGAAGCAGCTCTGTGCTCTCCTGAAATAGCAGGAGAGCTGCTGCAGAGACAGAGCCCTGGGCCAGCYGGGCCAGCAGGCTGAGCCATTTCCCTCTGGATTCTGTACACATAAATAACTCCACTGAAGGAAAGTATGGAAAGGTTTGCAATCTTGAGCCTCTGATGAGGTTGATTAAGTCTCTCCTAACTCCTTGTCCCTTGTGAGGAGGAAGGGAGCAGAGGTGGCCCAGGAGTCCCAGCAGAACCAGGACTGTAAATAGAATCAGAACTTCTGTTTTCCTGCATTTCAGTTCTCACCTGTGGTGGTTTTGCTGAATTAAATCCCTGTTTCAGGGGGCAGGAAAAGAGAGAAATCTCTTGCAAGGAATTTCTGTTCTGCTGCATTTCAGCAAGGACTCCTCTGTGGTATTTGCAGGGGTCCCCAGGATGAGGTGAGAGATGAGTGAATCTGACTCCATGTTTTTAGAAGGCTGATTTATTATCTTATGTACTTATATTAAAMCTATATTAAAGAATAGAGAAAGGATACAGACAGAAGGCTTAACAAGAATGATAATGAAAAACTGGTGATTCCYCAGAGCCTGGACACAGCTGGCTGTGATTGGTCATTAAGTTAAAACAATTCACRTGAAACCAATCAAACMATCACCTGTTGGATAAACAATCTCCAGACCACATTCCAAAGCAGCAAAACACAGGAGAAGCAGTCAGATAATTATTGTTTTCATTTCTCTCTGAGGCTTCTCAGCTTCCCAGGAGAAGAAATCCTGGCTGAGGGATTTTTCCAGAAAATRTGAATGTGACATCATACCTTGACCCTCACTGCCCCTCTGGGTTTCTGAGGAAAAATCTCCTCATCTCCTCCTCCATGGAATGCTCTGCTGTCAGTGGACTTCAGAAAACATTATTGAAAGGTCTTTTTTATTATTTTTAAATTAATATTGTTATAATTATTATAATTATTATAATATATATTATTATTATTATTATTAATATTATTATTATAATTATTATTTTTCTAGCTTATCTGAAGCTAGAGAACTAATCTGAACTGCCAACCCAGTGCTCTTTTCACAGTAAAGAGAGGAGAACCCCATTCACTTTCTTTCAGACATTTTTATTCAGGATTGTGCAATTTTTTTTTTTTGCTTTCTTCTCCACGAGTGGCAGAACAAACCCCTCAGCGTTCCGTGATGGGCCCCTAGAGCTGCTGTACCTGTGACAGGATGAGTAATAGGTTCCTCYCTGGTGCAGAGCTGCTCGTCCACAGCAAGCTCCTGTTCACTCTCTTTATTTATTCTGTCTTATCATCCTCACATTTCATCACTTTCTTGTTATGTTTGCTCAGTTAAGTCATTAAGACCACTTTGTTTTTTCTCTTTCCATGTTTAGCCCTGGGAAAGCAGCTAAGTCTGTGTAATTATTTAGCATTTAATTTCCCTAAAAACCCTTTTTTCCTGCCATCAGGCTGGGGCCCTGAGACATTCCCACTCCTGCCTGGATTGGGTGCTGTGAGATGGTGTCCCCACATTTCTCCTCACAGAGAAAAGCAAGGCACAATTCTTCCCAAGAATATTTCTGGGTTTCACATTCTCCGAATCTCAGAGAAAGGAAAAACAATTCTTATAATTTGCTGTGCTGTGTTTGTGCCAAAGCAGAATGCAATGTGGAGATTGTTCACCCACAGTGATGGGGTTTTGGTTCCTTGGCCTGTCAGGGCCRGGTGTGTGTGTGTGTTGGGAATGTTGGTGACAGTCATGAGATTGTGTGCAGAGCTGAGTGCTTGGCAGATTCAGTTTAGATGTAATGTAATATAGTGTAATATAATATAGAAAATATAGTATAAAAATAATTAATTAGCCTTCTGATAAGATGGAGTCCTCATCATTCTCTCTCCTCATTGGGGGTGAAAATATCCACGATAAGAAGGAAATCTCTGAGCCAGCTCATGGCTTTGAGAGGCACTGGGGAGGTTTCTCCACCTCCATGCAGGTGCTCTGCTACCTGTAGGGGTGTTCTGGGTTAAATCCCCATTTCAGTGGGCAGGAAAAGGGATGAATAACTGTGAGGAACTTCTGCATTTCAGTTCTCACCTGTGGTGGTGTTGCTGGATCAAATCCCTGTTTCAGTGGGCAGGAAAAGAGAGAAATCTCTTGCAAGGAATTTCTGTTCTGCTGCATTTCAGTTCTCACCTGTGGGGGTGTGCAGAGCTGAGCTCTGCTGTTTCCACATTATAAACCTGCATAGTGGGGGGCTAAAAAGACAAGAAGGGCAAGCAGGGAGATCCAAATCTAAATTTGGCTTTCAAAAAATTGCAGGGACATTAAGATTGGAGAAGAACTCCAAGATCCAATGTTTGACTGAATCCCAGCTGAACCTGACCACCAAGTGCCACCTCCACGTGGTTTTTTGAACACTTCCAGGGCTGGTGACCCCAGCATTGCCTCAGTCCTGTCCCTTTCAGTGCCCCATTTCTCACCACCCCGGTTTGCACAGAGACATCACCACAGCTTCAACCTGGAGAGCAAATCTCCACTCCACGTGGACATTGTCATCTCTCCCGTGAGGCCCCCAGGCCCCAGGACCTGCTCAGCCCTTCTGGGTCCTTTCCTTCCAGGATCCTTTGCAGGAACCAGTCAAGMTCTGGCTCAGGTGGGTCCCTCACCTCCTGCCCCACCTCTTCACCACCCAARGGAAGGAAACCTTGGAATCTCAGAGGTGTTTGTGCTCATCTTGCATCACTGCAGTCCTCAGGTTTAATCACTTTGCAAACCTCCCTGATCTTCTACCCCCTGGTTTATTTAAGATTTGGAACTTTGTTCTCTGCTGAATGAGTCAAGATTTTGGGTTCCCCTTCTGGAGACAACAGTCCCRGAATTCTAGAAAAGATCTTTAGGATCGCCCAGTCTGACCGTTCCCCCAGCACTGCCAAGGCCAGCACTGACCCAAGTGCCACCAGTGATACGTGTGCCCAAGTGCCACCACTGACCCATGTTCTGGGGCGCCACCACTGAAACACATCCCCAGATGCCACCACTGACACGCATCCAAAGTGCCACCACTGACCCATGTCCCCAGGTGCCACCACTGAACCACATCCTGAAGTGCCACCACTGACCTATGTGCCCAGGTGCCGCCACAGACCCACGTCCCCAGGTGCCACCACTGACCCACRWYCCCARGTGCCACCACTGACCCATGTCCTCAAGTGCCACCACTGGCCCATGTCCCCAGTTGCCAACACTGACCCACATCCCCAGGTGCCACATCCACCTGATTTTTAAGCCCCTCCAGGGCTGTTCCAGTGCTTGACAGCCCTTTCATGAAGAAATGAAATTGCAGCTTTGAGGGCCCCTGGGCAGCTCCCAGGGCAGCTCCCAGGGCAGCTCCCAGGCTGGCACAGCTCATCTGTGCCGCCCAAACCAGGCTGACCCAAGCCAGGTCCCCTCCACCCTACTGGGGATGAACCCAGCATGGTCCCAAGCCCAACCTGGCTGGGAATTCCTGTCACCCCTGAGACCTCCCCTGGCTCTGGGGGGTGAGCAGAGCCCTGCCCTGTCCCCTAGAGCCTCCTCAGACAGAGGGGCTTTGTTGGAAATGGATTTAAATGGATTTTAAAGAGGATGATATTTGAAAAAAGAGCCCAGACAAACAAAGCAATCCCAGCTGAGCCTATTACACATGATGGAATTAAATAATTGGGATTTTACACTCTAATTGGGTTTAAATCCTGGTTCTGAGCAGCTGCTGAGCTCTAGAAGGAAGCAGGAGGAGGTGCTGAGCCCCCCAGCCCTGAATGGGCACATTCACAGCCCAGAGTTTCTATCTGAACAAGGAATTTGCTGACTGCTAATCTCTGCTGATTAATGATGTTTTCTCAAAGCCACCACAGAAGGTTTGCTGGTCTTGTCTAGAGAACCAGACTTTGGCCATGCAAAGCCCTTTATCCAAAAATGTATTTGTCTAGAAAGCGCCATTATTATTCTTAGGAATGCCAGGTATGGATGCCCGTGTTTCTTGTTAAATGCGAGTTGTTCTGCAGATAAGGAGGCGAAAGAGTACAAGATAGGCGAGGTTTGTCAGGACAGATAAAATCTTCAATTAGACCAAAAGCAGCAGGAGAAAATTCAGACAAACTTTCAGACACGGAAGCAGACGTGAAAAGCCTGGGTGTCCAAGAGCTGACAAGTTTTTTTCTGCCCATTTATCACAGGAAAGATATCACCCCCTCCCCAAAAATTAAAAAAAAAAAAGATCTTGCTTTTTTTGGTTTAATTCCCATTAAAAGGGGATTAAGGCAGGGAGGAACAAGGCAGACTTGTTCCACATCCACAGTGTGGGTTCCTTGCTGCTTTCTGAGTCAGATAACTCTGCTTAACAGCAACCTTTAGCTTTTATCAACGTCAAAGCCAAATCTCTTCTGCTAAAATTATTTCAACTTTCATCTGGGTGTTYGACTGCTGTGGAGCAGAGCTCTGGAGTGATCCAGTTACTGGGACAAGGGTCCCTCTGAACATGTGGGTAAGAAGATCTGCTTCTCATCCCTTGGAGTGGAACAGGATTCCTGACAGTTTGACATCCAAATCCCAGCGGGAAGGAGAATATTTCTGGCAGTGTTGAAATCTGGCACCTTTCTCCAGAGAACATCATCTCACTCCCAATAATCATCAAGTCGTTATGCATAACAAATGATTTCCTAGAAATCAAGACGGAGGAGTGAGTGCCAGTCAATATTGCAGCAGGGTGAATTATTTGGCTGCAGAGCTCAGGAGGAACAGCCAGGCMAGTTCCCAATAACCACGAGAGATGATCAAAGTGCTCTGCTCCCACAGATGCAGATGGAACAGATTGTTCCCTCCAACTGCTTCTCTGCCAGCAGATCCAGCCCTGAGCTGARCTCTGCAAGGATCAGCCTGGAGCAAAGGAGGCTCAGGGGGCCCTTGTGGCTCTGCACAGCTCCTGCCAGGAGGGSACAGCCGGGGGGGTCGGGCTGTGCTCCAGGGAACAGGGACAGGAGCAGAGGGAACGGCCTCAGGCTGGGCCAGGGCAGGCTCAGGGTGGGCACAGCAGCAATTTCCCCATGGAAAGGGGGCTCAG
>JACDOX010000555.1:188700-199773 GCA_014549065.1 Cardinalis cardinalis
CTCCTTCTCCTTCTCCTTCTCCTTCTCCTTCTCCTTCTCCTTCTCCTTCTCCTTCTCCTTCTCCTTCTCCTTCTCCTCCTTCTCCATGGGTTTGGGTGTTTTTGTGTAATTGGATAAAAAGTCTCCATTTAGGGCCATGGGTGGTTGGTTATTGGGTTAAAAGTGAAAATAATTTAGGTGTCCTTTCTTAATTGGACAGCTTATCCTTAAAAGGCCTTGTAGAGAGAGAAATGGGGCACCATTTTCAGTGTGTTAGAGTGAAGTGCTGCAGAACTCAGGGTTTGTGAGTTTGAGGCCTGGAGCTCCCAAAAAGAGCAGAAATGCTGCCAGAATGGGAAGAATTGGCCTGACAGGAGGCTGTCCCCTAAGGGGCAGCAGGCTGAGCACAGAGAGCCTGACTCTGAGGCAGAGGAAGGTGCAGGGAATGCTGGAGAGGATGGACAGCTGCCTTTGGAGGAGTGGGAAAGGTTCTGGACTGAGATTCTGAGCCCTGGGCCCCTGATCTGAGCCACAAGGACAGACCTGCTTTGGGGGACATGAACGGTGTCACCTCTTCTTCTCAGACCAGGAAGGTGTGAAAAGGAATCTTCAAGCATTTTTCTTCACAAATCATATTCCCTTATTCCCCTTGTCCCCTCCTGAGTGAGAAAATAACCCAGTAAATCCATGAAAAATCTATACTTGAATTTAGATTTAAGGTTGCAAATGTTTCTAGGGGAGGCAAAGATATCTCAGAGGAAATAATTCCTGGAAAGTCAGGGTCTGTTCACAGAATCATGGAATGGTTTGGGTGGGAAGGGACCTTTAATCCCACCCGGTGCCACCCCTGCCATGGCAGGGACACCTCCCACYGTGCCAGGTRCTCCAGCCCCAATGTCCAGCCTGGCYTTGGGCACTGCCAGGGCTCCAGGGGCAGCCACAGCTGCTCTGGGTGGAATTTTGCCCATTTGCCCATTTTTTGTCAGAGATATATTTTGAGGTTTCATTTTAGAATGACTTTTTTCCTCTAGGGATATTCCRTAATCCTGGCAGTGTGGGTCAGTTCATCAAACCACGGCACAGAATAAAGTGACCTCCAGCCCCAAATTTTTGCAGAATGTTCCTCCTCCAACCTTAATTTACTCATTTAAAGTCAGTCCAGTACTCCAGGCACTCAGAGCCAGTGGATGGATACACAAAGTCTCAAGATAATCAACATGGGATCATTCTTGGTTCCTATTCTGGGTTCAAAGCAAACTGAGCAGCACCTTTGAGGTACCACACAAAGCCTTTGAACTTTGCAGCGAGAGAAAAGATTTTCAAGTCCTTCCCTCATTTGAAATCCTATTTATCAAGTCTCAGCCGAGATAACTTATCTGAGAACCCAGTGGAAACAAAGGAGACTCACYACAGCTCCCTATGCCCAGGTCATGGCCAGTAGGGAATGGGTCTGTTCCCATCAGCCCCAGCCAGGCCTTGGAAAGCCATGAAAGTTCTGGATAGAGGATGTGGTTTAGTGGCAATGAGAGCTTTCCTTGGGATCACAGAATCCCAGGCTGGTTTGGGTTGGAAGGGATTTCAAATCCCATCCCATTCCACCCCTGCCATGGCAGGGACACCTCCCACTGTCCCAATGTCCAGCYTGGCCTTGGGCACTGCCAGGGCTCCAGGGGCAGCCACAGCTGCTCTGGGCACCCTGGCAGAGCCCAAACCTCTCTAACCAGGCTTGGCCAGGCTACAAACCCCCTGTGGGAAATGGCACTGGGGGCACCTGGAACCAGCCAGGAAATCATTCTTGCCTTTCCTTTCTCCATTGGCTGCAATGGGTTTKGGTGCTGGTTTCCATCCCTGATTCAGGAATGKGAATGCCAGAGTGGTTTGGGTGGGAAGGGATCTTCAATGCCAGCTCATTGCAGCCCAGGGCCACCTCCCACWGTGCCAGGTGCTCCAGCCCCAATGTCCAGCCTGGCCTTGGGCACTGCCAGGGCTCCAGGGGCCATCCTCACATCCACAAGAGTGGACTGCTGCCACCTCACTGGTGTTCTACAGAATCCTCTGAAGAGAAACCGGAGCATATTTGGGGCACTGTCAGGCTGTGGATTCCTTTGCAGGAGTCATTTCAAACGTTRGAGATGAGCCACTGGCTCTTGTACCAAGTCCACAACTGGGAGACCTCAGTTCACCAAACACAGCGACCTCCAAGGGGTTTTCAGATATCCCTGTCCCTAAAGCCTCAAAGGGAATTCTGCCTTCAGTTGGTATCTAAATGCTGCTGAGGTTTTAAAAATGTGCCTTCTCCATCAGTGGCTGAGATATTTCTCTTCAGGAAGGGTGGAAGACCTTGGATCTGCAGGGAACGGAGCAGGGGGACACAGAGAAGCTRTGGCTGCCCCTGGATCCCTGGCAGTGCCCAAGGCCAGGTTGGACAGGGCTTGGATCACCCTCRGACAGTGGGAGGTATCCCTGTCCATGGCAGGGGTGGGATTGAATGATCTTTAAGGTCTCTTCCAACCCGAACCAGTCTGGGATTCTGGAATTCCATGGATTTGTGCTGGTGCACCCAGCCTGGTGTGGCAGACATGAATTATAGAAATACTTCGCACATCATTTCCTGGTGAAATAATTTAGTATTTCATCCCCAATGCCATTTTTGGACACAGAACTGAGCTCCACTTGTCCCTGAAGGTCAGGAAGGGGTTGAACAAGCAGAGCCCCTGGGACTRGGAGCCCATCAGGGCACACAGATGGAGATCTTGGTGTGATCTGGGCACCAGCAGGGCTGGGGGCCCTGGGGCTCAGGAAGCAGAGCCCTCAGCAGAGCAGAGCCCTCAGGACCCTCTGGGTGAGGAGGAAACAACACCTTTTTCCAGTGAAAATGAAGGGAATGAGAGAGGCAAAGGGCATAGGCTGTTATCAGGGTGGGAACGCCAGGCAGAGCAGCCACGGCCGTGGTGCCAAGGAGCACAATCTTATCTGTGGGGAACGGGAGCTCAGCCCCTCCTGCTGGGTGAAGCCACCCCACGGGGTGTTCCCCACATTCCTGCTCCTCTTCCTCACCGTGGGTGTGTGCAGGGCACACAGAAACCCCAGGGCAGGCTGGCCCTTGTGGCGTTTTCTGAGTCCCCCGTTGTTGGAAGGAATGATGAATCWGAGTCCATGTTCTTGGAAGGATAATTTATTATTTTATGATCGATATTATATTAAAGAATGCTATACTACACTATACTAAAGGATACAGAAAGCGTACTTACAGAAGGCTAAAAATATAATAATGAAAACTCGTGACTCTTTCCAGAGTCCCGACACAGCTTGGCACTAATTGGTCATTAAGTCAAAATAATTCACATGAAACCAATCAAACAATCACCTATTGGTAAACAATCTCCAAACACATTCCAAAGCAGCAAAACACAGGAGAAGCAAATCAGATAATACTGTTTTCTCTGAGGCTTCTCAGCTTCCCAGGAGAAAATCCCGGGCAAAGGGATTTTTCAGAGAATGTGAATGTGACAGTCCYTATCCCACAGGATGGTGACACCTTCATTGCCAAGCTCCCAAATGTCCCCAAAATTGAGGTCTGGGCATCTTCAGAGCAGGTGCCTGGACACAGCTCTGAGGCACCCGAATGCCCTGTGCGACCCATGGGGAGTCAGGAATCCACAGCAGCTGCAGGTTCCCATCACTGAGGTTGTTCCAGGTGTTCCTACACAAGGATGTGCTGGACTCTGCTGCAGGTGTCACCCTGTARGTCCTGGTGACGTGTCCAGCACTGCCCCTGCCATCACTGGGGGTGTTGGGCACTCACACTCTGGCAGCCTGGCATGGGGAAAGCTTTGTCCCAGCAAATGGAGCAGGTGACAAAGTTGTCACCAAGCACAAGTCCCTGGGTCAGGAGGTGGCTTGGATCCCTCTGTGCAGTGTGAGGGGCTGTGTTCCCCACCAGAGGCACTTCTACCAMTGTTCTCTGAGCAGGGCCTCCCACAAGCACAGGGGGGTCCAAGGCAGAGAATTTCTGTGCTGAATCCTCACGGGCTGAGCCATTGGCTTGGGAACATTTCACGCTTTTAACCCTCATTCCTTGCTCCCATCAAACAGGCAGAAGGGAAAAGGTTCCTGCTGGCTTCAAACAGCRCTGGGTGTCTGTCAGAGCTCTGTGGCTGCTCAGGAGGGTTTGAGCCCCTGTGGGRTCCTGCCTTCAGTGGGATCCTGATTTCAGTGGGATCTTTCCTTTCAGTGGGATCCTGCCTTTACATGGGATCCTGCATTTCCAGTGGGATCCTGCCTTCAGTGGGATCCTTTCAGTGGGATCCTGCCTTTTAGTGGGATCCTGCCTTTTAGTGGGATCATGCCTTCAGTGGGGTCCTGCCTCTCCAGAGGAATCTTGTCCTTTAGAGGGATCCTGGCTTCAGTAGAATCCTGCCTTTCCAGAGGGATCCTACCTTTTAGTGGGATCTTGCCTTCCCAATGGGATCCTGCCTATCAGTGAGATCCTGCCTGTACATGGGATCCTCCATTTCCAATGGGATCCTGCCTTCCAATGGGACCCTGCCTTTCAATGGGATCCTGATTTCAGAGGGATCCTGCCTTCCTTTCAGTGCAGGGATCCCCTCACACTGGGAGGTGCTGGCAGCAAGGGCTCAGGGATCATGGAATCATGGAATGACCTGGGCTGGAAGGGACCCACAGAATCACCCAGYGCAGCCCCAAACTCTGCCCAGAGCCCCCAACAGCCCCACCCTGGCCATCCCTGCAGCGCTGCCCAAATTTCTCCCCCATCCTTCATCTCCCCCATCCCTCACTCTCACACAATCATGGAATGTGCTGAGCTGGAAGGGACCCACAGGGATGATCAATCCCAAAGCCAAAGCCTGCCCAGAGCCCCCAGCACCCCAGCCTGGGCATCCCTGGAGCTCTGGCAGCCTTGGGGCCGTGCCCATTGCCTGGGCAGCCTGGGCAGTGCCAGCACCCTCTGGGGGAAGAACCTTGCCCTGAGCTCCAACCTGAGCTGCCCTGGCCCAGCTCCAGCCGTGCCCTGGCTGCTGTCCCTGTCCCAGGGAGCATCAGCCCYTGCTTGTGTGAAAGTTCCATGTTCAGATGGATTCAACCTCATGTATACGTGGTGAAAATGCTTATTTGTGACATCCTTAAAAACAACATTTTGTCTATGTTTTCTTCAGCAGTATTTATGTATTTAAATGACTCTGGAAGCTAAATGCRATTTGCATCTCAAAAACAACATTCAGCATGTCTGTGCTTCAGGAGAAGCCTTGGAAAACAAGGAGCTGCATCTACAGGCAGGGCTCTCTTGGGAGAGGTATTTTCATGTGTTTTTTGCCTTCCCTGGGCTCTGTGGGAGTTGAGGCAGCAGACTTCAGTCCCTTCTCTCCTGATGGCAAATCCATCTCCTCCGGCACTGTTGGCTTTGGATTTTCAGATACCAGTTGGAGGTGCCATCTGACACCATCTCACTTTTGAATAGTTGGGTATTTTTAGTCCCTCACTCACACGTGTGGCATCCAAAATGGTGCTGAGGTCTGCTCAGAGCAGTCTCTGAGGAGCACAGGGGAARAGTCCTGCCTGGATGGGTGCTGCATCACTCTAGGGGCTCAGTGAGACACCTGGTCCTGTGTCTGCTCCTCACAGCAGGGCAGCGCGGGGTGGGACAGGACAGCAGCAGAATCCCTGATTCTCCCCCAGAATCAAGGGAAATCAGGGGAAATTACCCCCAGAATCAAGCGAAATCAAGGGAAATTCCCCCTAGAATCAAAGGGAATGAAGGGAAATCAAGGGAAATTTCTCCCCAGAATCAAGGGAAATCAAGGGAAATCAGGGGAAATCAAGGGAAATCAAGGGAAATTTTCCCCCAGAATCAGGAGAAATCAAGGGAAATTTCCTCCAATAATCAAGGGAAATCGAGGGGAATCAAAGGGAATCAAGGGAAATTCCCCCACAGAATCAAGGGAAATCAAGGGAAATTTCCCCCCAGAATCAAGGGGAATCAGGAGAAATCAAGGGAAATCAAGGGAGATTTCCTCCCAGAATCAAAGGAAATCAGGGGAAATCAGGGGAAATTTCCCCCCAGAATCAAGGGGAATCAGGGGAAATTTCCCCCCAGAATCAAGGAAAGGGAACAAGCTTGGAGCAGGGACAGGACAGGGTGGGCAGGGTGAAGCTCAATGTGAAGGACACACCAGGAATTCAGGGCATCCCTAAGTGTGCACAGAGCTTTCCTCTGACAGACAGGGCTCCTCTGGGGGTGCAGATGGTGAATAAATATGAATTAATTTATTCTCTCCTTGACATCTCTCACCCTGAGTGTTCCCTCTGCCTGCGCCYGGCCAAGGCTGGGACAGGGGACAGAGTTCAGCCTTTATGGCTCCAGCTTTGATCTTACAGATGCTTTCTTTGAACCTCCTTTCCAGAAGAGAGTTTACAGCTGCACTGAGCAGCTCCTGTCTCTCTGTGATCCTGGAGGATTTGGCTCGTGAGTCCTCTGGGCTTGGCCAAAGGTTTCCTTTATGGTCTCACCTTTGAGCTCCCTTTCAGGGTGGAATTCCCTCCTTGAGCCGCTCAGCTGTTCCCTGGGCTGGTTCCTTCCAAACCCAGGCTGGGATTCATTTCTGCAGAGGCTTGGGGTGAGTCCAAGCCCAAAAGAAGATTTTGCTCACCCCTAGGTCATTAGCTGGTGCCAGACTCACCATGCTGGCCGTGGCACAAAGGGCTGGAGGGAAAAGGGGCAGGGATGGTGCTCAGACCACCAGAGAGGTTTTTAAAGCATTGATAAGAATAAATAATAAGAATAAATATCTGCCCAAATGTGGAATTTGCAGGCAGCCCCAACATGGGAAGAGACGAGAATCTTGACTCCACGTTTCAGAAGGCTGATTTATTATTTTATGATATTTATTAAAAGAAAATGATATACTAAAACTACACTAAAAGAATAGAAGAAAGGATTTCATCAGGAGGCTAGYAAGGAATAGAAAAGGAATGATAATAAAGTCTTGCGACTGACCAGTGAGTCCAAGGCAGCTGGACTGTGATTGATCATTAATTAAAAACAACCACATGAGGCCAATCAAAGTTGCCAGACTCACCACGTTTGCCCTGGCACAAAGGGCTGGAGGGAAAAGGGGTAGGGATGGTGCTCAGACCACCAGAGAGGTTTTTAAAGCATTGATCAAAATAAATATCTGCCCAAATGTAGAAGTTTGCAGGGTTCCAACATGGGAAGAGACAACAATCTTGACTCCATGTTTCAGAATCTTGACTCCATGTTCTCAGACGAGAATCTTGACTCCATGATATACATTATATTAAAAGAAAATGATATACTAAAACTGTACTAAAAGAATAGAAGAAAGGATTTCATCAGAAGGCTTGAACAGAATAGAAAAGGAATGATAATAAAATCTTGTAACTGACCGAGACAGTCCGGACAGCTGGACTGTGATTGGCCATTAATTAGAAACAACCACATGAGACCAATCCCGATGCACCTGTTGCATTCCACAGCAGTGGATAACCATTGTTTACATTTCATTTCTGAGACCTCTCAGCTTCTCAGGAGAAAAATCCTGGCAAGGGGATTTTTCAGAAGACATCATGGCTACACCCAAACACAATCTGAGCTGGAGAGCAGGGCATGATGGAGGGTTTCTCTGAGGGAGAGACATTTGTGGGCCAGCAGAGCTGATGGGAATGGGGATGTCCAGGAGTGGCAGAGCAAGGTGTGGGCAGAGTGTGAACAGCTCCAACCCCACCTGGGCTCTGGGCAGAAGGGGAAATGCTTGGGACCAGGGACAGGGACAGGGTGACAGGGCAGGGACAGCACCTGGCAGTCCAGGAGATCTCCACTGCCTCGGCACCAGGTGCTCTGAAATTAGAAAAGGGAAACAGCTCTTTGTGACAAAATGTTAATAATTCTCTGGAAATGAAGACACTTTGGGTAGTGCCTAAAAGAATGATTTTGTTTGACTGCAGGCTCAGGACTCGTGGCCAGTGCCTGAAACATGACAGGAATGTCCTGGATCTGCTCACTCTGTGGTCCTGATGAGCACAGGCAGAGCCTCCTGACCCCGAGAGGTGCTTTCCATCCCTCATTTCTGTGCCTCTGTGATGGAATGAGACAGGAGCCGTTAAAAAGGGGAAAAGTTTTCCCATTACATCGATGAAAACTCTGACCCCAGTGGGAGAGAGCCTGGAATCCATCCTGACTTTAGAGCAGCTGAAATTCCTCTCCTACACCCAGCCCAGCTGAGAGCCCTTAGAGCCCCTGTCTAGGAGAGCAGGGGCTGCTCTGCCCTCAGCTCCATGAGTTCCCAGAGATTCCCATTAAAATAAGAATTCCTGAACAGCCCTGAGCGAAGAGCCTTTCATTTCTCCCCTTTCTTCTGCCATATAATTTATATTTCTAATTTATATATATATTTATAATGTATACCTTTTTTTTCCTTTGTGACTCACTTTATTCAACTTATATATTCAACTTATATATTCAACTTTTGAATATATATTCTAATACATATATATAATATACATATTATATATATGTATATAATATATCTATTCAATATATTCAAATTTTGTCCCTGTCTAGAGAAACTAAATTATCTAAACAGTAAAAGTGTTAATTTTTTAAAAACGAACTAACTATTATGACAGAATTTATTTTGCTGTCCAAAGCACAAGAATCAAAGGTAATATGGATTCTTCAGGTTTGATTTCATTTAATGATTGTAGGAATAGAAGACTTTGCATCTTTTCAAGTAAGTCTGTTTGCGTTTACAGCTTTTTCTGCCAGGTCTCCTCTGTCCTGCCTTAGCAAGAGGAAGGAGCCTGCACAAGAGTGAATTATTCATCAGTTGGAACCTGCTAACCAAATTCTTCCACTCACTGTTCCCTGCTGTCCCCCAAGTGTCCAAGTGTCCACCTGGCCCCTGTCCTTGCTCCCAGCAGAGCCTGAAACTTTCCCAAATATCACAAAACAGTTTCAGCCCCCAAAAAGTTGCCACACCACCACCTCTGTGAGGCTGATGCCAGGCTTGCAGTGCAGGGACTGTGGGCACAGTTCATGGGAATGGGGGATAATTCCAATGGGAAGGGAATTAGGATGTCTCCAGCCCAATGTCCTGCTCAGGTGCCACATCCCATCCTCCTCCCTGCTGTCTCTGGCCACTTCTGTGCTCAGGAATCTCCTGGCACAGGAATATTTCTCTTGGAAAAGGGGAGCCAACATGTTTGCAGTGCCCAGGAACTTCCAGCCTGGCAAATGACCAACCCCTCTGGTAGCCTTCCCCTCTATTCTCCAGGATTTGGCCCTTCCTTCTCAATTTTTTCCATCTTTCAGGTGATTCTCACCTGGTGTCAGCCCTTGGCAGTCCCAGTGGACTGTCCCACCCTTGTCCTAGTGTCCTTGTTCTGAGGACAAAACACAGCWGAAGGAACTGTGCCAAAGGCTTGGAAACACAGCTGCTGGGGCCACCTCCCTKGGTGGCATCTGCTCAAGGACCCTCCACCCCAAAACCCCCTCCCCACAGCCCCCAGAGGGTGAATCCCCCCCATCCCTGCCCTTCTGATGGAGGGGAGCTCGGGCACGGCAGAGCCGAGCTGTTCCATGAGAGGGCAGTGTGGGATGAAGGCAAACAGCCCCTGGAACCTGCAGAGGGGAAACGTCCCAGAAATGTGGATAAGGATGGGTTCAGTCCTGCTTGTGGGGACTGCAGACATCCACAGGAGATGAGATCCTCTCTCCTTTTATTTTTTAAAGTCTGCAATGGAGCTGGAAATCTCTTTGGAGAAGAAAGGAAGGTAAAGAAAGGAGGTGACTATCCACGAAATTCCATGAATGCTTTTGTCCAGAGTGGGTTCTGGAGGACTCTGGCTTCTCTTTGGAAATTCTCCCTCTCTCCAAGGTACCTCAGCTTTGTGCTGCCAGAGATRGATCAGAGGGGACCCTCTGCTCACTCTGCTTTTCCCAAATCTCACTGAGGTTCCTGGGACATCATCCCACCTCCAGGAGACACCTGGATCCACCAGCTGCTGGGAGCTGGAGCTGCCAAGGAAAATCTGGGGAGTCTTTTGCCTCTGAGACACAAAAGGGCACCCAGCTGGCCTTCTCTCTCTGTGGAGCTCCCAGGAGGTTCACGAGGCTTCCCACAGCATCTCTCCCACAAACATTGTCCACTCTATAGATGAGCCACAGCTCCAGAAGCTGCTTCTCAAGAAGGTCACATCTCCAGCAGCAGCTGCCCCCTGGCACAGCTGGGGCTCATCCCAGGTTCTTCTGCTTTGTCTCCTCCACCAAGAGGCCACGGGACGTGTTCATTGTGGCTAAGGGAGCCCCAGGACCTGTTCCTTGTGACTAAAGAAGCCCCATGCCCTCTCCTTGTGGCTAAAGAAGCCCCAGGACCTGTTCCTTGTGGCTGAAGAAGCCCCAGCATCTGTCTCTGTCACTAAAGAAACCCCAGGACCTGTTCTTTGTGGCTAAAGAAGCCCCAGGACCTATTCCTGGTGGCTGAAGAAGACACACGCTGTCCCACTATGGTGAGAGAAGGTCCCAGATGAAGGAGACAAGGGATTCTGTCCCTCCTGGCTTCATCTTTGCTCTGAATGTGCAAACAAAACGGATTTTCCTCTATCCTGCCACCTCTCTCTGGAAAGGCAAGATACCATCTCCTGTGGGAGAAGGGACCTCCCTCATCCCTCCCCGCTCATGGCAGAGCCACAGACACTGTCCCCTGAGCCATCAACAGCCACAAGAGGGACACAGGGACACAGGGGCAYCTCTGCTGCYCCTGCTGTGGCTCCWCGATTTCGGAGACTCTCCCAGCCCCTGCTGTGTCTCAGGTGACTTCAGCTGATGCCTCAAGTTCCCTGTCTGACAAAAAAAMCATTTTTATTATCTCTCACCTTAAAAACAGCCCAGAGTCCTGGAGGGAAGTGGCACAGGAGGGGCAAGTGCCATCCCTGAGCCCACAGAGCTTCCCACTTCATCACCCAGCCTGGAATTAAACCCACAGGGCTGGGATGGCTCTGGAGATGTCCCTGGAAGCCTCTGCTGACCATGGGCCATCCATCCATCATCCATCCATC
>JACDOX010000556.1:54271-80062 GCA_014549065.1 Cardinalis cardinalis
CCCACACCCCAGTGCCATTCCCGTGCTCCCAAGTGCAGGATGAGGATCTGGAACGTGTCTCTGTCAGGTTTGGCCATTTCTCTCAGCACACCAGCCACTGGTCCCCATCTCTTCCTTTCAGAGCCGTTTGCAGCTGAACCATTTGGAATGGCCCGATGGAAAGGAATTGATAATTGATAATTTCCAGCATTGATAACCAGGTGCAGGCGCTGAGGCACATCCATCTCCCCCTGCAGCCTCCCAGTACTGCRCTGTCAGCCAGGAGAAGGGGGCCCCACTCTGAAAGGGAAGGATGAGGACGTTGTTTCTGCCTCTTTTGTAGAACGCATGTCCCCAAATCTCTGTTCCTGTCACCATAGACCCCTCTCCTCAGTCACGCACTTGTTTAGGCTCTGATCCTTTCATTAACAATGGAGAAATGCAGGCCCTTACATCTGTTAGCAGGCATAATTCTAGACAAATACAACTTCTTATCAAATAAGCCTGCAATAAATGTTTCATGAACAGAACCCTTCAATAGAACTCCCAACACTAATTTAATGAGAAGTATCAAATGAATTTTTTTTTTTATTCTGGTATCTCCCCTGAGACAAATGATACTTTGCAGGCCTATTTTTAACAAATGAATTATTGACTTAAACTGGCACAATTAATCACAATATAATGGGATCAGGGGATGTTAGAGGCTCATTCAGCACGGCAGATGATGAGTACTGACTCTTCCAAGAAATGAGGCTCTTTAATCACTCCCAGATTAACAGCTACATGCTTTCAAATTTCAATCACAGGGAACTGCCAGTGTGGAATGAAAAGGGCCCACTTCAGCAGGAGCAAAGGAAGCAGGAGGATTTCTCACCCCATTGGAGCCCTGCTGCTCGTTGTCTCAGAAATGGGCACCCAGCTTCCCTGGGGAAAGGACAGGATCTAAATTGTGCTGTGCTTCCAACAGTATTTCCTTCCAGTCTTCTTCAGGTAAGAATTTGGTTCCAGGACAGAGCTCAGAAAATTCTCAGGCTGTTTAACACCTGCCCTGGAGGGAAAATCTTCAGGGCTTAATAGAAAAAACTCTCTTAATTAACCCCTTCCTCACTAGGAACACTGTTCTCTGAAGCCTTTGGCTGTTCCTGCCACAGGTGCTGCTCCACTGCACCCCACGAGCACCAAAGGTGCTGGTTGGAATTTTCTCTTCCTTCAGCTTTTACCTGAGAGTGTGGAATGGTCTCTGCTAGGATTTCACTGCAGGAGAAGCATCCAGATCACCCTCCTGATACAAACCCACCTCCAAGTGCTTTGGCAGGGAGAGGTGCCAGTTTTGTGTCCCCTTGAAGCTTTGCTGTGCCCACCACGAGGCTTCAACAGCGAGGAGGAAACCCTGCAGCTCCCATGGACCTTGAATCCGCCCAGGGAAAGGGGACAGCTCTTTGAAATGGAAAAGAGGCTGGGGAAGGTGGCAGAAGCAGTGGGTTGTGCCAGACTTTTTAGCAAGTCTCACTGTCTGAGAGGCAGAGTGTGGAGATGGGAATGAGAAGGGAGCGAGCTCTGGTTGTGCCTGCACGAGCTGGAGCTCCTCAGAACCAGCTCTGCWGTGCTGTGGGGCAGCTCCTGGGGCTCTGACAGCCAAAATCTCCWCTCTKCTTGGATTGATAGGCCTGGGAGAATGGCAGGGCTGGTGGGGCAGAGGTCCTGTGTTCCCTGTGCTGCAGGGATGTTCACAGCAGTGCTGGGCAYGTTGTCATCTGCTGGTTCCCTGTGCCATGGGGCAGCTCCTTGAGCTTTGACAGCCAAAATCTCCTCTCTGCTTGGATTGATAGGCCTGGGGGAACGGCAGGGCTGGTGGGGCAGAGGTCCTGTGTTGCCTGTGCTGGGCACGTTGTCATCTGCTGGTTCCCTGTGCCGTGGGGCAGCTCCTCGAGCTTTAACAGCCAAAATTTCCTCTCTGCTTGGATTGTGAGAACAGCAGGGCTGGTGGGGCAGAGGTCCTGTGTTTCCTGTGCTGGAGGAAGTGCGGGGATGTTCGCAGCAGTGCTGGGCACGTTGTCATCTGCTGGTTCCATTTAACAACTTCTCACAACATATGCAGTTTACATTACGGTATCCTGCACATGTAGGCTTTGGCTGGGAATATCCTCCAGAGCTCGGGATTTATGGCCATGCAAATGCTCAGGGAGGCGAGGAGCAGGCCTGCCAAAGCTGGGGAAAAGGAAAACCTCCTTTGTTCCTGCTTCTGGGTCATGTTAACCCCAGCCCTGCCGTGCTGCAGCACAGGGAACGCTGCTGTTCCAGCCCCACAGCAATTCCTCAAATACCAGCATCTCACACACATTTCCTTGGCTTCCATGGGCAGCTGGAGCTGGGCCTCTGAGAAAAGATC
Organism: Cardinalis cardinalis; assembly: GCA_014549065.1. NCBI lineage: Eukaryota > Metazoa > Chordata > Aves > Passeriformes > Cardinalidae > Cardinalis > Cardinalis cardinalis. Next base: position 56,643 of record JACDOX010000556.1, read on the forward strand.
TGCTTTCAGCCAAGCTGTCTTTTCCTTTCTCTGCAGGCCTGGCATGACAACAGGGCTGGCTCTGTCATCACTCCCCAGCCCTGCATCCCCTGGGGAATCTGCAGAGTCCCCGCAGTGCCAGCAGTGCCCTCGGGGCAGCAGAGGAGCTGCTGTGGGCAGAACTGCACGGGCATGGGATGAAGAGTTTGCTTTTAGTGCCCCTCTCCTTCATTTCAGAAAAAAAAAAAAAAAAAMGGGAGAAAAGTTTGGTGTGGCATAAGAAGAGGATTGAAGAGAATCTGTCYRTCCTTTCAGCATGGAATCTGAGAATGATGGCACRGTTTTGATTGGAAGGACCTTAARGCTTTGGATTGGAAGGACCTTAGCGATCATCTCATCCCATGGCAGGGACAGGGCAGGGACATCTCCCACTGTCCCAGGTTGCCCTAAGCCCCATCCAGCCTGGTCTGGGACACTGCCAAGGATCCAGAGGCAGSCACAGCTGCTMTGGGCACCCTGTGCCAGGGCCTCACCCCTCACAGGGAGGAATTCCTGCCCAAAATCCCATCTAAACCCTCTGTCTGTCCATGTGAAGCYATTCCCCCTTGTCCTGTCCCTCCAGTTCCAGGGCAATCAACCCTCAATCCCAAGGTTCCTATGGATACACAGAGAGGATCATTATCCCTCCTTGCTAATTACCTGTGGCCCGATTACCTGGGTTCTGGGCTTGTGGCCCCCCTGTTGCCCTTGCCCAGCTCTGGCCATGGCCTGGGGGAATTGCAGGTGTGAAAAAGGCACAGAAAACCCAAGAGCTGCAGCTCCAGGACCTCCATTTCTTGTTAGGGCACAACCAATAAAGCCCCAAGCACAGCAGCAATCTGTCACCTGTCAGCTGGGGGCAAAGCTGGGGGGAARTGAATTCTCAAGTGCAATTTCAGCAGCCTGTTGATCCAGAACYAGGGAATGGTGGGGATGGATCCCATGGGAACGGGACCCGGGTGTCACCATCATATTTTCTGAAAAATCCTCTTTGCCCAGGATTTCTTCTCCTGGGAAGCTGAGAAGCATCAGAGAAAAATGAAAACAATAATTATCTGATTTGCTTCTCCTGTGTTTTGCTGCTTTGGAATGCGGTTGGAAATTGTTTACCAACAGGTGAATGTTTGATTGGTTCAATGTGAATTGTTTTAACATAATGACCAATCACTGTCCAGCTGTCTCTGGGCTCTGGAAGGAGTCACRAGTTTTTCACTATTATCTTTTTAGCCTTCAGTCTGTATCCTTTCTCYATTCTTTAGTATAGTTTAGTATAGCATTCTTTAATATAACATAGATCATAAAATAATAAATTAGCCTTYTAAGAACATGGAGTCAGRTTCATCATTCCTTCCTTTCACRGGGGATCCCAGAAAATTCCACACCCGGGTGCTCCCTCCCTGCCTGCTTTTCACAGCCACAATGTCAAAGAGCACCTAAGGAACGCTGGAACTGCAAAATCCCAGAATCCCAGAATGATGAGGATGGAAGAGCCCTCTGAGATCATCGAGTCCAACCTGTGCCCCGACACCTCACCCAGACTATAGCACCCAGTGCCATGTCCAGGCTTTTTTTAAACCCATCCAGAGATGGTGATTCTGCCACCTCCCTGGGAAGAGCATTCCAGGACTTTATTATTCTTTTAGTGAAAAAWTTCTTCCTGATATCCAACTTATACCTTCCCTGAGGTAGCTGGAGACTGTGTCCTAAAATCATGGCTGGYTGGGTTGGAAGGGACCTTAAGGACCAGCTCCTTCCATGCCATGGGCAGGGACACCTTCCACAGGTGGCTCCAACCTGGCCTTGAACCCCTCCARGCATGAGGAATCCACAACTCCTCTGGGAAACCCATGCCAGGGCCTCACCACCCRTATYTCCTCCCCATATTTCACCTCAAGMTATCTTCTATTTTTGCCTTTTTTGGAGCTGTTTTCAGTGCTAGGCTTTATTATTATTATTATTAGTGTACGTAAATGAAGAKATTTTCATGGATTTAGGAGGTGCAATCTCGTTTTATACCCACAGGTACCAGGAAGAGGAGTGGAATTTTACCCTCCTACCCATRGAATAGGAGGGTAAAGGCAGCAAAAAAGGGAGATCCCCAGACTCAGAGGCCTGGGAGCTTTCAGCTGAGATAAACTGGTGTGCAAAGAAAGGGAAGCAATTTTATGCTCCTTGGGAGTGTTTATTATTGCAACAGTTCAAAAATGAAATCTCGTATTTGTGAGAAAAATATGGTTGAAGCTGTTCCTGTGTGGATAGAAATGACCCACATTCCTATTTTTCTCTTAATTTTTTAATAAGCTGATTCATTCCCTGCATGACATCACTACATGTTCATACCTTTATCAAAAACATTAATAAAATATTCACTTGCATTTGTTTACCAAAAATGCCTTTTATGAAGATGAAATATTTCTAAAATCTGCTCATTTATGTTTTCCACCAAACAATATATTAAAAAAAAACAAAACATAATTTGTGTTGGTGAAACTCAAAGAATTTTGACAGCAGCAACAGCAACTTGTTTTGTGAAAATTGCTTTTGAGGCGGAAAAAAAGCGACTCTTTCAGACACCACCATTTAATATAATCTATTTTTTAAACCAGCCTGTTCTGTAGGAGCTCCTTGCTGAATTCTGCATCCTTGGTGCCACCTGAGGCATTGGAGCACAGCAGGCAGGACAGGCAAAGTTTTGCTACACAAATTGCAATTACTTGTGGCGTGTTATTCACATAGATATCAATAAATATATTTATTAACAGGAATAAATTTATTAATATAAAGTTGCAATTGGTCATGGTGTGCCATTCACATAAATATAAATAAATATATTTATTTTTATTAATAAATATCAATATAGATATACATAAAATATAAATATATAAAATAAAAACAAAATAATATAAATATAAATAAAAATAAAATAAAAATAAAAATAAAAATAAATATAGACCCGCAATTGCTCGTGATGTGCTGCTCACATAAATATAAATAAATATATTTATTTATATATATTAAAATAAAATAAATAGAAAAATATAAATTTGCAATTGCTCTTGGTGTGTTGCTTACATAAATATAAATAATTATATTTACTTATCTCAATAAATATAAATATAAATAAATATAATTGTAATGATAAATAGATACACATATACACATGCAATTGCTCATGGTGTGTTCACATAAATGTAAACAAAGATGTTTATTTATATAAATTTAAATAAAATAAAAAATCAAAATATAAACCTGCCATTGCTCATGGTGTGTAATTAATTTCCTGGTTCAGAGTCCCAAGAGAGAAGAATTCAAGTGTGTTTTGTCCTTCTTTCTCCTTCTTCCTAGCCTCCATGTTCTGTGTGATGCTGGCACTTTTAGATTAGTTTAAAGTAAGAACACACCGTCTAACATAAGTAATAACTATTAGAGAATTATTGTAAATAATGTACAGGTAGTTTTTAGTATAAAAGACAACACCGCCTCTGAGGTGGTCAGTGTGCCTCTGACTGACCTGCTGGACTGACCTCGGCAGGCCAAGGAAAGAATATTATAGATAAGAAACAATAAACAACCTTGAAAACCACAGCCAAAGAATCCTAACTCCTTCTTTGACTGCCGAGCTAAGAAAAGAAACTTGTACATATCTCAAAGTCATTCTGAYCAGCTACTGGGATATTATCAATATTGCTGCATGGGACCTGCCTGAGCTTGTCTGGCCCTTGGTGCTGGACCAAACAGCAGCACTGTGGTGTTTCACCCCACAGACACTTTGGGCTGGCTGGGTGCTGCAGCTGGGCCCTGCAGACAAGTCCAGGCCTGCAGGAGCTCTGCTGGTGCTGGGATGGAGCTTCCCCCCATAGCAGGGGCTGCTCCTCAGGTTTCCCTCTGGCAGAGAAGCTTTAAGGTGATGGTGAAGGAAAGGAGTCGGTTCTGATGGAGGGTTTGGATCCAGAGCTTTATTCTGGCCCACAGGCCTCTGAATGCAGCACCAGCTCCAACAGAACTCCCTGAGCCCGTGGTTGCTGCTCCTTTAACCCCGGGGAGAGGGGCAGGGAAGGGGTAGGGAGCCACCAAGCAGGGACAGGAGGGGAGGGACAAAGGGACAAAGGACACCTGGATGGCCCAGTGCCCCCCAGGGGTAGAGGGTATCCTTTGGATCTGCCAATCACTCGATGCCTTCTGGAATGCCAGGACTGACAGACAGTGCTGGGAGGGGGAAGGAGAGGGGACTGACACACCTGGGAGGGAATTATCAGGAGAGGGACACGGGGTTCTGAGGCAAACCCTGAAATCACAACACAACAACCAGCAAAGATTCCGAAAGACAAGGACCAGGCACAGGGGACTCGGCTCAGTCTGCCAGCAGGTGTTAAGTGAATTCCTCCAAAAGGACAAGATTCATTCTTTCCCTGGCTTTGGGATGAATTAGCACGAATTCATAATCCATAAATCCTGGTGGCAGCGGAACAGCATCCCTCCTGTTGTTATTTATTTTGAGATTTTCACTGGGGCAATAGCTTTACGTTTGACATTTATATAGGTCACAGTGAGCTAATAGCCATCTGCCATCTGGGGACTTTTATAATGAACATTGCAGAAGACTATGAAACAATCTCTGGCATTTCCGATGCGAGCAGAAGCTGAAATGGGGTTGATCTTTACAATATGCTCTGCTGTCTCTGCTCAGGTCTGCATTAGTCATTTGCCTGGCCTTGCTACACTCGCACATATGGGGAGGGTGGGTTTGGTGTTTAATACCAACAGTTAATCACCAGGCACAGGAAAAGCACCCAGYACCTTCCTGCACGGCTGTAAAAGGCCCCGGTTCACCTGAAAGCTCTTCACACACCTCAGAAATATTGATGAGCCCCCAGCCCTCCCACAGCACAGGCACAGAGGCACAGCTGTGGTGTGGCCACAGGAAATCTCTGCTGCGAGGTCACAGCCTTCCCTCGCTCCCTGCTCCCCTAAAACACACCCAGGCTGGACAGAAACAGGGAAGAACGAGCAGAATTCCCAAGGAAACACCCCCAGCCAGCAGCTGGGGCACAGCAGGCCCTGCTCCATCCCAGCCTTGGGTCAGAGAACCAATCCCAACCATTTTCCMGGTACCAGGTGCACCCAGGGTTGGAAGCAGCAGAGCCACCCCTGCAGGTGCTGTCCTCACCCTGAGGGGCACAGCGTGGAGCTGCTCCTGGGCAGAACAATCCCTGCCACCTCCCTGGAGCTGCTCCTGGGCAGGACTGTCCCTGCCACCTCCCTGGGGCTGCTCCTGGGCAGGACAGTCCCTGCCACCTCCCTGGAGCTGCTCTTGGGCAGGAAAATCCCTGCCACCTCTCTGGAGCTGCTCTTGGGCAGGACAGTCTGTGCCACCTCCCTGGAGCTGCTCCTGGGCAGGACTGTCCCTGCCACCTCCCTGGAGCTGCTCCTGGGCAGGACAGTCCCTGCCACCTCCCTGGAGCTGGACAGGAGCACCTGCACTGCCTGGCACCTGCAGGGCTGTGCTGGGGTCAGCAGCTCCTGCAGATGGGCACTGAGAGGGGCAGAGATGGGCACTGAGGCAGAGATGGGCACTGAGAGAGGCAGGGCTGGGAACTGAGAGAGGCAGAGCTGGGCACTGAGGCAGAACTGGGCAGTGACACAGGCAGAACTGGGCACTGAGAGAGGCAGAGCTGGGCACTGAGAGAGGCAGAGCTGGGCACTGAGGCAGAGGTGGGCACTGAGAGAGGCAGAGCTGGGCACTGAGGCAGAGGTGGGCACTGAGAGAGGCAGAGCTGGGCAGCGACACAGGCAGGGCTGGGCAGCACTGCCTTGCTGAGCTGTGCCAGCCTCCTCCAGGAGCTGTGAGCCAGCCCAGGTGTCCTGAATTTCAGGTCAGCACTTTGAGAGCGAGGCTGGCCCTTCTCCTGTACCCRCACAGGGTTTGTGCTGCACCAAGGCTGTGGGAAAGGGCTGGATGTGCTCAGGTACAGGAGAATATCCCAATATCCCATCTCAATTAGTCACTCTCCAAAAAGCCTCCTCAGGGGGGCCRGGCTCCTTAATGCTGCATGTTCCTCCTGAGTTCCCCAAGCCTCCCCAGGCCTCGGGGTAATAAATTACATTTGTCTGTGCTGCAGCAGCAGCAGCCTGGCCGAATCCTCCTTCCCATGACTCAACTCATGATGAAATGCCTATTTCCTGGTGCTGAGATGTGTGAAAATTGGTCTTTGCAGCCTCCCTCCCGAGGGCTGTGCCTCAGCYGAGTGTCCCTTTGATCAGAGGAGCTCTGTGCCTTCCCTGTGCCCTGGTGCCTGCTCCTGGGGTGCTTATTGTTGGTGTTTTGTCTCCCAAGGACGGCACACAGAGCGCATTTGAAATCCAATCTCCTCTAGTGGGGCTATGGGACAAGGGGTGCCTGAGCACTGCCCAGGTTTTGACCTGGTCCTGGAAGGACTCAGGTTACTGAAAACGCTGTGCTGGCGCCCACAGGCATCAATCTTCTGGGCTGTGACCTGTGCAGAGTTCAGCTGGTGACAGCTTCGGGAGCTCCGGGCTCAGCTGCTGCCACCAGAGCTGATGGGCAGAGGCTGATGGAGAGGGGCCTAGCACGTCCAGCAGCATTCCCAGCTCTGCTCCAGGTGTGGTGGAGCTGTGGGGACACCTGGCAGCCCCTCCTGGCCCCAGCAGTGTCCCAGTGCTGCCCTTCTGTCAGCACCCAGGACATCCCTCTGGCYGTCCTGAGCAGCCCAGACCCTGCCAGGGGGCTCAGAGACCCTGGCACAGAGCCCAAAGTGCCTGTGTGGGTTTGATTGTGACCCGTGGAGCAAATTACCAACCTTGTATGAAGATCAGCAAGCCACGACAGTTTAAGTAGAATATTAGTGAAGTTATCACGGGGTAGAAAAGTAGATTTTGGTATGGGGGTTCAGGAGGCGAGATGGAGGGAACTGGGTGTGTCCAGCCTTTCTCCTTCTTCTTCTTGGCCTCCATCCTCTGCTRTGCTGGTGGCACTTTTGGATTGGTTTAGAGTAGAAGCTCACTGTCTAACATAGGTGATAGGTGTTGGGAAGTTATTGTAAATATTGTACACATAGTTTTTAGTATAAAGCCATAACACAGCCCTGGGGGCAGGCAGAGTGCCTGGAACTGTCCTGCTGGACAGACCTGGGCAGGGCAGGAGAAAAATTTTTATAGATAAGATAAAATAAACAACCTTGAGTGTCAGACTCTGCCAGCTTGGCAGAAGGGTCCAAAGAGAAGTTTTTAGGCTTTAAAATGTAACACAGTATGGTAATGTAATGATTCTTATAGGCAGTATAGAAATGCTGTAAGATTTGTTTGTTTTACTAAATTAGTTARTGAAAATCAGAATATTCAACACAAAAGATGATTTATTGTATTGTAACGAAAACTTTGCACTCTTACTCTTACCTCTTGTCTCTTAGCTCTTACCTTTTACACTCTTACCCTTTTACTCTCTTATGCTTTTGCTCTCTCACCCTCTCATCCTCTCTCCCCCTCTCTTCTCTGAGTCCTGCTCTGAGCTGTGGCTGGCAGCTCCCAGCAGGGCCCTGCACTTGGCCCTTTGCAATAAACCCCAAATTCCACAACCAGAAGAAAATTTATTGTATTGTAACAGGAACCTTGCCCTCTGAGCCTCTCTTTTACTCTCTCATTTTCTCTGTACCRCGCTCTTCCCTTCTCTCTCTYTWYCYCTCTCTCCCTCTTTGGGCCTGCTCTGAGCTGTGSCTGGCAGCTCCCAGCAGGGCCCCATTGCAATAAACCCCAAATTCCACCACCTGGCTGCAGAGATCTCTCRTGTCCGTCCCGACTGTGCTACCCCCCCATCAGTCCTACACTTGAGACCGAGAAATGAAGAGCTCTGACTCCTTCTTCAAGCGCCGGGCTGGGAAAAGAGACTTTGGAACTTTTCTCGGGGTCACTCTGAGCAGCAGAGATCCCGACACCCCTCAGCCCGGTGGAGCTGCGCCTCACTCAGCCCCAGCCCTGCCTCAGCTGGGCCCTGCTCCCTGCTCTCCCTCCCAGCGCTGCCTCTGGTGTCAATCACACCTATTTTAATGTGTTAACTTTCTAAATCCACTTTTGTGCTCGCTTAACAATGAGCTGCTTTGATCAGGGTAATACCAGCAAAACCAACAAACCCTCCTGCCCCTCCCCTGGAGCAGAGCTCACCAGGCCTCGGCCTTGTAAAACCAAAGCAATTGCAGCCTTTAATTTTATTTCCTTTATGTTCAGGCCGTTAGGTGCTGGTTCTGATTAGGGACATTCTGAGCAGGAATAAAGCTATTTTAAATAAAAACCATGTTGAGCTTCAGGGTAGGGGGGAAAAAAAAAGCACAACCTCATCAATTTAGAAGGGTCTGGCGGAGCTGATCTGTGGGAATCTACAAAATCAGAGGGTTTTGGGAAAGCTGCAAAAGGCAGGCCTCAGASACAGCAGAACTGTGATTAGAGCTAAGCAGCAGCCATGAGATTGGTCAGCAGAAAAATTATGTAAAAAGTAGAAAAGCAAGGACAAATAGAACAATGGTCTGTGTATTAATGCTTGTCTAGAATAACTCCCTAAGCTACAGAAAAGTTTATCTAGCRAGATATTAGGAAGTTTGAAGCTTAATAATGGAGCTCAGTGCGTTGTGTTTTAAGGCTCACAAGCAGGTATTGTATTTGAAATAAGCAAGCATTGTTTTAACCAAAGGTACCTGTGCTTATAGTGGTTGGATRGAASTACTGTCAATGTGCTTTTGCTTTGTGTGATTGGCCAAAAAACTCATAAAGTGAGTTGTAACATTAAGTTCTTTTTCTGCTGCCTGGGATGTGAGTTGGTGGCATCTTCCCATTGTCATAACCATGGAATGAGASTGATGCTGGAAAATMAAACAGCTCACGGCACGTTCCCAGCAGTCCCGTCCCATTTGTGATTTGTACACAGCCCCCAGCTGGTGACACTGATCCCACCAGGCAGCCCCTGAGCAGGGAAAATACACTTCTCTAGAGTGTGTCACTCTTATCCCCGGTGCCAGCCACAGGACAGAGCTGCTGTGAGCGCTGTGACACTGCACGGGAGGTCAGGGGACAGCTCAGGGCTGAGCACCAAATCCTGCTCAGCTGGAGCAGTTCTGGCAGCCCCAGCCCTGCCTGTGCTTTCTGAGCAGCTCCTGCTCCCCGGGGCTCTGGGCAGCCCCATCTCTGTGAGAGGAACAGTGGATTTGTSTTTCCAAACAAGCTGTGGGTCTGCTGGGAGATAAAACCAGCACTGGGAGATAAAAGAAACAATGGGAAGGATTCCACTGATGGATGAATGGAAAAAGATATTTGCTTTTACAAATAAACTTTAGGGTTGCTGATGAATTAAATTGGACATTGAAAGATGAAAGAAACAATGGGGAAAACTCCTAAGTTCTGTAAGAATTAAAAATGAAAAGGGAGGGTTATACATTAGAGGGGAATCTTTGGTATRTTGGGAAGTTTGAACCTCTCAAGTACCTCAGAAATGGGGAAAAMCCCCTAAATTCAGTAAGAATTAAAAATKTAAAGGGAGGGTTATACATTAGTGGGGAATCTTTGGGATCAGGTGTTCTGGGAAGTCTGAACCTCTCAAGTACCTCAGGCACCCCAGGCCCAAGGGCAGGGCTGGGSTTTCAGCACCTTCCTGCCCCCTTTGCAGAAAAATCCCAGGAAATCCCTTCAGCAGCACTGGGCAAGCCCTGGGAGCCTGCCTGTGTGGTGCARGGGTGTCRGAATTCAGGACATCCTTCTGTCTGTCCTGGATTGCTCAAACCCCTGCCAGAGGRCTCAGAGACCCTGGCACAGGGCCCAAGACCCATGGAAAAAATTACCAACCTCATATGAGGATCTGCAAGCYATGAAAATCTAAATAGAATAATAATTAGTTTGTCACAGGGTGAAAAATGGATTTTTTGGGGGTTTTTAGAATGGGGGTTCAGGAGGCAAGATGGAGGAATCTGGGYGTGTCCAGCTTTTCTCCTTCTTCTTCTTGGCCTCCATCTTCTGCTGTGATGGTGGCACTTTTGGATTGGTTTAAGGTAGAAACTCACTGTCTAACATAGGTGATAGGTATTGGAAAATTATTGTAAATAAAGTACACGTAGTCCATAGAATAAAAAACACCACCCCAAGAGCTGGAAGCAATTACCATCTTTGTGTGAGGAGTTACAAGCCACAAGAGCTTGAGTAGAATGATAGTGAATTTCTCATTAGGTGAAAAATAGATTTTTGGGGTTTTTAGAATGGGGGTTCAAGGGGCAAGATGGAGAAATCTGGGTGTGTCCAGCCTTTCTCCTTCTTCTTCTTGACCTCCATCTTCTGCTGTGATGTTGGCACCTTTTGATTGGTTTAGAGTAGAAGCTCACTGTCTAAGATAGGTGATAAGTATTGGAAAGTAATTGTAAACATTGTACACGTAGGTTTTAGTATAAAAAGATAAAGATAAAGATAAAGATAAAAAGATAAAGATGACACCACCCTGAGGGTGTCAGTGTGCCTCTGACTGTCCTGCTGAACGGACCTCGGCTGGACAGAGAATTTTATAGATAAGAAACAATAAACAGCCTTGAGAACGAGAATAGAAGAGTTCTGACTCCTTAGACTGCCAGGCTGGGAAAAGAGACTTTAACACATCTCGGGGTCACTGTGAGCAGCAGAAGTCCCGAGACAGGGGGTGCAGAGGCTYTGCTGCAGTGCCCCCTGTGCCACCAGCCCAGTGTCCCTCCCTGGCACCGCGGTGACAGCCGCGAGCCCGATGAGTGAATAACCTAATCGAGCCATTAAAAGAAACAGAAGCCCTCTGCCCTGTTTGATTTCTCTCTATAATGATGTAAAGTGCACTTTAATGGAGTCAAAGTGGTCCTGGGCCATTCTTGTTAAGGCCGTTTGATGCAGTGCTATTGAGTCCCAGTGCTCGCCTTCATTACCTCCCTCCTGCATTGTACTCCAGACTTCCCCACAGCCTCTCTGCTGCCACAGCCCCTTGCCTGCATTTTGTCTACATAAATTAGACCTTGTGCAGCATATTGGCCTGTCAGGGGACTAGGAAGAAACTGTATATTGTTTCTGGCATTCCCGGGCCCTTCTGCCCCTGACATCTGCTGTGTTTGTGACAGGGAATACATTCCTGACTCATTATCCGGGCAAGCGGAATCCCTCCCTGACAGCACCATTAATCAGAATCAAGCAGTCCAGCAAATAAAAAAAAGAGGGAGAGAGAAGAAGAAAAAGAAAGCAAGCAAAGAAAAGAGACAGTTCCTAACTTTCACTTCTGTGTCATTCCAGTGTCTGGACAAGTAGCAATCCATCTTGCTGAGTGACAGCTCTGATGGATGGCATTATTTATGCTTTTGTGTATTAAAAGATAGTTCTGGTGCTGGCCTGTCACTCAGCAGAGATTTGAAAAAAGTTGAAATTTAATTTGAAGGAAAAGAGGGCAAAGATCAGAGGATGCTGGCTGGGGAGTTGTGCCCGGGAGGGACAGAGATTGCAGCGGGAGGGGACAGAGGTGTGGGGATGGTGCAAGCACAGAAATCTTTTTCTCAGGCTGGATGGGGATCTCCAGGGCCCAGGGGTCTGTGTTGACACAAACAGGTTTGATGTTCCTTGGAGGGATCATCACTGGGGGGGTGAGACAGGCATATGCTTAATTTTCTGTCCCTAATTTGTGAGTGTTTGTGTACACAAATATGATTAGATATGCACATATGTATGGGTGTCTGCAGCAGGGGGGCTTCCCTTGCACATGTGTATTTACACAAATTAATTTCAAATGCAGGCTTTTTGTCCCAGCACACACAGCTTCAGTACAAAACACTTCCCTACGTATCCACACACACACGAGGACCAGCATGTGGGCACCTCCCAGGTGAAAAATACACCCACATTTTTCATTTCTCCCTCTTAAAACTGCTTACTCACACTGTTTGTCAATGTGAGAACAGACCAAGGACAATATTCCTGGGGAGCTGTTTCGTCCTGAGCCATTCCTAACCTCAGCATCACCAGGAATGCCCATCCATGTCTTTGTTTAAGTGTGCTGGCAGTGAGCCCCAGGTGTCTGTACGTCTGTCCCACATGGTGTGYGAGCACCACAGCATGGGCAGGATGTTTGGGGCTACCAGGGGAGACCTGCAGGTCATGTTCACTTCAGAACAGGTGAATCTCAAATTGCTGATTCTGGGTATTAATGCTCCAGGGAAGATTTACCTCATCYGGAGACTGTGGTTAATTCAGCAAAGGGCATTGTGTGAGTAAGGGATCTCAAACTCAGGTGTCAGCATTAATTAATTGTATTTCCAGCCCTGAGCAACCCATGGTTTTGACCTGAGAAAACATGAAACAAGCAGAAACCCCACTYCTGTTATTTATCACTTTTGCTGGAGATGACCCATCTCTTGGCTATTGGGACAAACATCTGCTGTGGAGCCCATTAGCCAGCAGTGAGCATTTGTTCCTAATTAATACAAATTTGTTTCCTTCCCCAGTCCCAGCAGGTCCCAGGACCCCTCTCCTGGGCTGTTGGCAGCAGCAGCATCACCCAGCCACAGCTCCAGACCCTGAGAGAGCTCTGGAGTCTGCAAATGCAGGGCAGAGCCCAGCACAGGAAACCCAGCACTGCAAACCCAGGACAAACCCAGCACTAACCCAGTACTGCAAACCCAGGACAAACCCAGCACTGCAAACCCAGGACAAACCCAGGACAAACCCAGCACTGCAAACCCAGGACAAACCCAGCGCTAACCCAGTACTGCAAACCCAGGACAAACCCAGCACTGCAAACCCAGGACAAACCCAGCGCTAACCCAGTACTGCAAACCCAGGACAAACCCAGCACTGCAACCCAGGACAAGCCCAGGACAAACTCAGCATTGCAAAGCCTGCTGGAGCTCCAGGAGCAGCGCTGACTTGCAGGCCCAACTGGATCTTTAGCCCAGAATCCCAGAATTGAGGGATTCTGGGGTTCTGTGAGCCCCAGGAGTGCCTTGCAGGCCCAGCTGGGTGGTTGCCAGCATCCTCCTGCACTCCTTTTCCTTCCTGGGGATCCTGGCTCTCCCCTTCCCACCCACGGGGGTTTGTTTAGGAGTAACTCAATTCCTGGCTGAGCAGGACGGACACTCAGGGAATGCTGGCACCCAGAGCMCTCAAACCCCCAAAGGCCCAGCCCAGGGTCACCCCAGAGCTGCTCTGTGCAGAACAAGGGACTGTGTCTGGAAAGTTTCCCTGCCAGGATGACATCACAGCAATCCCAGGCAATGAGCTGTCCCTTCAGGGTGTGAAGCTGTGGAATAAACCTTATTCTTTCAAGATCCAGAGCTTAAATTTCAAAGTGAGATGTGTGTGTAATCCCCTCAGGCTGCTTTGAAAGCCCAGCCGGTGTTTGCAGAAGGAACTGGTCATTTTTCTASTCGAGGTCTCAGCAAGGCAGAGCCTGGGGATTGGCTTTTTTTAAAATGTTGATACCATGAAATTGCAGTTGGCTGGGAGGAAGGGAGGGAGTTAGTGCAGAAATATGTGCAGGGGTTTCTCTTCGCTGGCTCCAGAGGGAGAAGTGGGGCTGGTCCAGGAGGAAACACAATAATCAACGCTCAGAAGGGCCAGCACAGCAGAGAGGAGAGTCTGTCTCATCTGTCAGTCCTGCTTTATCCATTTTCTTGGACTGTCCTGGGCAATGAAGACATCCCAGGGCAGGCCTCAGCCAGGGCTGTAGGAGAGTCAGGGGGTAGCACAGTGGGAATGGATGGAGATGAGAGATCTCTGGAGCCAGGTGGTGGAATTTGGGGTTTATTGCAAAGGGCCAAGTGCAGGGCCCTGCTGGGAGCTGCCAGSCACAGCTCAGARCAGGCCTGAGAGAAGAGAGGGGGAGAGAGGATGAGAGGGTGAGAGAGTAAAAGGATAAGAGAGCAAAGTTCCCATTCCAATACAATAAATCTTCCTCTGTGTTGAATATTCTCATTCTCACTAACCAATCTAGTACAAGACACAAATCCTGTAGCACTTCCATACAGCCTATAAGAATCATTACATTACCATCCTGTGTTACATTTTAAACCCTAAAAACTCCTCTTTGGGCCTTTCTGCCAAGCTGTAGGGTCTGCTCTGACCCTTGGAGCTGTCTGCAAGCAGAGGGTGTTGTTGCATCCAAAGGGGATCACCTTCAGCCAGCCACACCATTGTTTTCCAGTTGTTCAGTAACTGAGGGATCTCAAAGCTTGTTTTCATTTCAATCTCACTTAYAGTTTCCATATTCTCCAAATCTTTTGCCAGACAATCATATTTATAAGGCTTTCTTGTTTCATCTTCCCCAACACGGGGCAAACAATGCAAACATTTGTRGCTGTTCTGAGCATGATTCCTACCCGGGAAAGATCTGCCCCTTGATCCCCAAAGCCAAAGGAACAGAAGCTCCTGAGTTTGCAGCGGGGTTGTTGGAAGGTTTAATTCGATTCTGTCGTCTGTCAGAACAGCAGGCAGAGGGGAGGAATGTACTGGTGTCATATGGAAACCACGGCTYGATGACGGACAAAATTAAATCCTTGCATTTGGACATAAACCATGGTAACACAAAATATGCAGAGAGTCAGGCTTGCTTTTCAGTGCTGAAAACACAAGGCCCCACTTGGCAGGCTGAGGAGAGGATATTAGTCAGATTTAGACATGGTTTTCTTTGTTTTATTGAAGGATAAATAATTATGTGCTGAGATATTCCAGACTCATGTTAACACAGCTCTGTGTGAACCACAGCGGAGGATGCTGTGAGAATGGGAAGGACTGAAGGTCCTCTCGCCTACAAACTCTCTGGGAATTCTGGAAAAGTTCTGTCATTTGCTTCTAGAAAACAACCCCAAAGCTCGCTCCCAAAACACAGAATCACAGAGTTGTTTAGGCTGGAGAAAACCTCTGGATTCCAAGCCCACCACCAGAATCTGACATGCTGATCTCCACAAATCCAACCTTCCAAGCATTTTTTCCCCTGACATTCCTGAGTTGCCACGGATTCAGGGTATCCATGTGGCCCTGCAGGGTCAGCTCTGTGTTCCTGCTCCAGCTGGGCACCCCTGGCAGCAGCTGCTGGTCCCCCATGCCCCTGGGCTCCCAGGCCAGTGCCCGTGGCCAGCCCTGGCTCACACCCAGAGCTTTTGGGGGAAGTTCCTTATGATATGTGAGCGCTTCTCCCTTGATTGAAAGAAATGTCTGTGCAGAACAACAGACAAAAGCGATTTGTCACAAGCCTTTCCTCTCTCAGTGCAAGGATCCTGACAGGGATTTATTGAATACACCCAAATGTGCTGAACAGCTCACGGTGACACTCAGCAAACCCATGTTCTGCCTCGCTTCCCCCAGGGCTGCTCCTGCTTTCTGGTTCAGGTGAAAGCCCAGTGTGRGCTGCCCATGCTGGAGGATCCAGGCTGTTCCAGCCCTGTCCCATTGCCACCCTCCTTGTGAAGATAAACATGGATAAAGATGGCACAGGAGCTGCTCTGGTCCTGGTTTGGGTTTTGACCACCCCTCTTCTCCCTCCCCAGCATCCCCACCCCAGCTGCTGCTCCCAATGTGATTTATGAGCTCTTGCACAGTGAAATCTGCATTTCTGGTGCCTGCCAGCACTAATGGAGCATGCAGAGATCTGACAATATTGACTGATCCTAGTCACTGGTGTTTCTCTTTCCTCTGCTGCCAAAAGAATTTTAAAAGAAAAAAGTGGAAGGTGAAAGGCACAATTCACTGAGGAAGACGTGGAACAGCCTTTTTCTAGAAGAGGAGCTGCTCTGGTTCCTGCCCTCTGCATCTGAGCTCTGCAGAGTCTGCTTCCCCTCCTGCACTCCCAGTGTAAAATGGACCCTGTAAATCCATTTGGGGACAGCAGTGTCACCCACCRTGGGATGGGATGGGATGGAGCTCAGCAGCCCGGGCACGACGTGGGGCTGGATTTCACATCTCCCTGCTGCTCTGCTCCGGGGCTGTGCTCATTAACAGGGCTCTGGTTCTGTGACTGGAACTCCTGGTAAGTGGTTCCTTCGGCAGAGATCCAGCAAAGCACTTAGGCAAATTCATGAATTTATGTCCCATTGACTTCTGTGCGAGTATTTATGTGCTCCAAGTCGTGAGTGCCTTAAATGCATTTCCAGATTGGGCCCTGTGCTCACCAGGCTTTCTGCAGCCTCGTAAAGCCCAGGCTCTCAGCATCCAGGAGGAGTTCAGGCTCCCATTTCCACTCAGCCCTCAGCAATGCAGAATGCAACTGCAGAAAATGCTCTTCAACAACAGAAAACTTTTAGTTCTGAACTTCTAATAATTCTGGAGAGCAGCCGAGTTTTGACACATTAAAAGAAACAAAAAAGCACCAAAGTGATGGCTGTCAACAGAGTTCATGCCTTTGGGAGCCCCTCCTCTGGCCAGCAAGTCAAAACTGCCTCCCTCATCCCATTAAGGCAGATGAACTGAGTGATTGGGAGCACCTTTGCATTAATCAGTTCTTTTYCAGAAGTGCTAATTTCATTTCTTCCAGGCTCCAGGCACCCCGGAGTACAGGAACGTGCTGCTCCCAGCCCGGTGTGGTTCCTGCTCTGCCCTCTCCTGCAGCACCACACATCCTTTATCCCATCAAATATTCCAAACCCCAACGTGACGCCCTGCAGAAAATGCACCACACATCCTTTACCCCATCAAATATTCCAAACCCCAACGTGACACCCTGCAGAAAATGCACCACACATCCTTTACCCCATCTAATATCCCAAACCCCAATGTGACACCATGCAGAAAATGATTTACAGTCAGCTCGAGCTGCTCTTAATAGGAGTGGTAATTCCATCAAACTAAAAGCAGCAGTGATTTATTTTTAATTATAATTACTCTTTTGGTGCAGGAAATGGAGCAGTGAGTGGGGTTTGCATTTCCTGCCCTGTTTGTCCTGGCTCTGCACGACTCCCTGGCTGCATTTCTGGCAACCCTGCATTAAATGTGCTCCAGGTTGTTTCTGTGACTGGAATAAACAGGATTGTGGGTTTTTCTTGGTGTTTTTGCCCTCCCTGACACCAACCAGGAGTATCCAGCAGCACAGTTTAGAACACCCCAAACTCTTCTCCAAACTTCTGCCCAYGTGGCTTTTCCAAGCCTGAACTGCCAGGGGTTGTGAGGGGTGAGGATGCAAGAGAAACCTGCCTTCAGGAAAATCTGTGCACAGAAAAATCCAAGGGATTTTGGCATTTTTGGGGCTCGGGGTTTCAGGTCTTTGAGGAACAGATGGACTCTGCTCCTGGACAACTGCAGCTGCAGGAGCCATGGCTCAGCTCCCTTGGAGGAGCTCCCAGAGGGACAGCCCCAGGTCCCTGCCCTGCTCTCCGAGGGCAGCTCCACATTCCATYCTCCAGGAGCTGAACCCCCTGTGCCAGCCTGGAAAAGGGGAGCTGCCTGGCTCTGCCTCCCTTAGGCTGAATTAGAGACAGAAAACTGCAAAGCTCAGGATCAGATCCGCCTTTCGCTCACAAAGTCGCAGGGCTGGGAGAGGATGTTTGTCACCACATTTCTCTTCACWGAGAAAAGCAAGGCACAATTCTTCCCAAGAATATTTCTGGGTTTCACATTCTCTAAACATCAGAGAAAGGAAAAACARTTCTYATCTCATTTWYTGCTCCTGTGTTTGTTCACAAGTGGAAGATTGTTTACCTGAAGAGAATTGATCACTGGATTCTGGTGTGAGAGTTTTGATTCACTGACCCATTGGATCCAGGTGTGTGTGAGTTGGGGATGTTGGGACAGTCATGAGATTTTGTGCAGTTTATGGGAATCCATAAAATCAGAGGGGTTTTGGGAAAGCTGCAAAAGCAGTTGARTGCTTGGCAGATTCAGTTTAGATATAATATAATWTAGCATAGAATAATATAGTGTAATAAAGTAATTAATTAACCTTCTGGTATCAATGGAGTCCTCCTCATCATTCCTCCTTCACCAGGAGTAAAAACATCCACTGTGGATGTTCCAGTGGGAACAGCCAGGAGGGACCAGCCTGGATCTCCCTGGGGTTTCCACACTCTGGGTGAAGCCCTGTAAGCCCCAGGTCACCCCTTCCCACCTTCCCTGAGCACGAGTTTGATGCTCTGGCTGTGAAGCACCAGCTGCAGAGCTCAGCCAGGAGATGGAGCCCAGGGGTGGAGAGGGAAGCACTGGGATGGATCTGGCAGGGCACAGAGATTAAACACCCGCTGACGGCTGGAAGCGCAGTCCCCAGGGGCCATGGAACGTGTTCCCAGAGCTGAAAGGACGCTCAGCCAGCCCTGTTTTCATCACCCCTGTCCGTCAGCACCCAGCCAACAACTCCCCAGMCCCGTGGAGACGAGGGATTACAGAGATCAGGCGGCCCAGGGAAGTACAAAAGTGATTGCAAATGTTCTAATTTCATTAATCCGCTGCTTCTCCCCAAAGATGTTCAAAGCTCGGGCCAGATCCTCAGCTGGCAAGTGAAGTAGGAAAGCACTTAAATAAGATCTTAAATTTAAGCTCATGTTTGAGTTCTATTTACCACAAAGTTCATTTGAAGATAAATTCATGCTAAGACAATATTTCTAAGCAAAAAAAGCTCTCACTTGAGCCAGAGCCTTTGCAATATAAACAGAGCTAATCTGTTCTAGATGAGGATTTTCTGCTGTGGGGCTTCTTTCCCACTCTCCCAAGCCCCTTTCAGCCAGCAAGGGGAACAGAGTTTGGGGCTTTGGTGCCTTGTCTCAGCAAAGCAATTCTGCTTGGATTTTGTATATTCAAGTAACTGCTGGAAAAATCACAGTGAACCAGTTTGGGCTTGGAATGTAACACAGGCAAAACAAAAATTGCTGTAATAATTAATTAATCAAAATCTGGTGCACTGGTTTACAGCCTCAAAAGCCCTGTTTTCCTGACCCTTTTTTCTTTCCCTCCAATTACTTGGGAATTGCAAGCACTGCTGTGGTTTAGAGTGTTGTGAGGATTAATACATCCAGGCAAAAATTAATGTGTCCAGGTAACAATTGATACATCCAGGTAAAAACTAATAATAACAGTAGTGATACATACAGGTAAAAACTAATCCAGGCAAAAATTAAGGCATGCAGGTAAAAATTAATATATCCAGGTAAAAAAATAATGCATCCAGGAAAAGCAGGCAGTGTAAACCTGTATGATGTCATCACCTCCAGACACTCCAATTAAAGCTTGACTGTTATCTCAGTTGTTATTGTCACTGTCATATTTTCTGAAAAAATTCCTTGGCCAGGATTTCTTCTCCTGGGAAGCTGAGAAGTCCAGGCCTGCAGGAGCTCTGGTGGTGCTGGGATGGAGCTTCCCCCCATAACAGGGGCTGCTCCTCAGGTTTCCCTCTGTGGAGAAGCTTTAAGSCGATGGTGAAGGRAAGGAGTCGGTTCTGATGGAGGGTTTGGATCCAGAGCTTTATTGTGGCCCACGGGCCTCTGAATGCAGCACCAGCTCCAACAGAACTCCCCGAACTCTGATCTTRCCAATCAGATCCAGAATTCACCAAATTTGTTCATTTGACACCTCCAACTTCTGTTTATAAAGGGATTCTGTTCCCAGATGYCTTAAAGATGAAGGATTATCCACCAGAATAATCAGCACACACTCCTAAGGGAAAAATCAGGGCCCATGAGCACAGTTTGGAGATTAAAGTTTTAAAAAATCCATGTCCAGCTAATCCTGAATAGGCCCAGCCCAGCTGATGATGTTGACAGTGTTGTCCCACCCCCAAAGCACAGCACCCCTCTTTGGAGCTGGTTGTCAGCAACATTCCCTGAATTTTAACCCCGGGGAGAGGGCAGGGAAGGGGTAGGGAGCCACCAAGCAGGGACAGGAGGGGAGGGACAAAGGGACAAAGGACACCTGGATGGCCCAGTGCCCCCCAGGGGTAGAGGGCATCCTTTGAATCTGTCAATTCTGGAATTCCAGGACTGACAGACAGTGCTGGGAGGGGACAGGAGAGGTGACTGACACACCTGGGAGGGAATTATCAGGAGAGGGACCCGAGGTTCTGAGGTAAACCTGAAATCACAACATCCCAACACTCAGGGGCTGACAAAGCAGCCCTGCGTGGGTGCTGGGGAGCTGGAGGTGCCAGGAGCTGCCCAATGCCCCCCAGGGGTAGAGGGCATCCTTTGAATCTGCCATTTCTGGAATGCCAGGACTGACAGACAGTGCTGGGAGGGGAAAGGAGASGTGACTGACACACCTGGGAGGGAATTACCAGGGAAGGACCCAAGGTTCTGGGGTAAACCTTAAATCACAACACGACACCCCAAAGCAGCCCCGGGTGGGTGCTGAGGAGCAGCCCCGGGCTGGAGGCGCCAGGAGGTGCCCAGGCTCTGCCTCAGGGCCACGATTGGCACTGACAGTGGCAATGGCAGCGGGACAGCAGCGCTGGGGCCCGGGGAGCAGAGGGTAAGGAGACGTTAATGTGTGCAGTCAGCTCCCATCTTGCACTCTGCGAGTGTGCTGGTATGAGTGGTTCTGACACCCTGAACACAAACCAGATGGCCCCTTTCTTACGCCATATCATGCAAAGAGAGATCTGAATTAATTCATGTAGAAATCATGACAATTCTGTTGCTGTTGGAACTCAGTATAGCGGACAGGGTGGCAGGAGATTATGCTGAATTTTTAACTTATAAAATACTAGTGACAGATGTCACCGCCTGTTCTCCTTTGTTGTTTCTCGTCCTTTCTCCATCCTCTAGGGCCCTCTTGCCCTTCTCCAGAGCTTTACCTCTGGGCTGCACAGCTTAAACCCTCATTTAAATACACTCCTGTGCAGAACTTTACACACCGTGTGTAAAGAAAGATCCACCAACCCCAGGAGCGCGTGCCTGAAACACAAACACGCTGGGGAAAAGGAGATTTCATTTTCCAGCCAACTCCACCCACAGCCCTTTTGAAATCCCTTCCCCAATCAATGACGGGGATCGATGGCCCGTGCAGGCAGCAGTGCCTTCCTGGTGTTTGCACGCCGGTGGGAGGCAGGAATTCCAGCAGGGAAGGTGCCCGGGGTCCCGCGGGACACTGCCAGYCCCGGGGCAGGGATGGGCGCACACCTGTGCAGCGAGGCGAGGCAGCAGGGGCTGCGGCTCCGAGCTCAGCATCCCTGGGCTGGYGCTGRTGGGGGAYACCCTGCTGGCCCTGCCACCCTCTGGGGACGTTCCACTGTTCCTGTCCCCCTCTGAGACACGCCGCTGTCCCTCTGCCTCTCTCAGACACCTTGCTGGCCCTGTCCCCCCCTGGGGACACCCCACTGTCCCTGATACCCTCTGAGGGCACCTCACTGTCTGTGTCCCTGTCCCCCTCTGGGGATATTCCACTGTCCCTGTCCTTCTTTCAGACACCCTTCTGGTCCCTGTCCCCCTCTGGGACACCCCATTGTCTGTCTCCCTCTCTCAGACACTTTGCTGTCCCTGTCACCCTCTGGGACACCCCGCTATCCCTGTCCCTGTCCCCCTCCCAAGACACCTCACTGTCCATGTCCTTGTTCCCTTCTGGGACACCCCGGTGGCTCTGTACCCCTCTGGGGACATTTCACTGTCCCTGTCCCCCTCTCAGATACCCTGTCCCCCACTGGGGACACCCCACTGTCCCTGTCCCTCTCTCAGACACCCTGTCCCTCTCTGGGACACCCCCCTGTCCCTGTCCCGGGACACCCCACTGTTCCTGTCCCGGGACACCCCCCTGTCCCTGTCCCCCTCTGGGCCACCCTGCTGTCCCTGTCCCTGTCCCCTCTCTCCCCGCCCGCAGTTCCAGCGCTGCCCCATCGCTCCCAGCCCCGTGTGGCCCCCGCATCTTTCACCCCCCGAGCCCCGCGGGGCTGGGGCAGCTCCGGCCAGGGCTGGGGCCCCTCCAGCCGCACAAAGGCACCGAGGGCTGGCACCGAGGGTCCCTYTCGCTGCCTCCCGGAGGATGCCCAGGGCTGCTCCCGGTCCTGCGGAGCCCCGCGTTTCCCCCTCGCTCCCCTTGGCTTTCCTTCCACCGGGGAACTTTCTCCTCCCCCCTCGGAACCTGAATGAACACTTCTTTCAGTAATGGGTTTTTTCCACCTGGTTGAGCTGATGAAAGGTTTATGAGTTGACATTCAGTGCGAGGAGAACAAAGCGAGCGCGGGCTGTGCGTGCGCGGGGGCGGGGACGGGCGCGACAGAGCTGCTGAAAACTTTATTACAAACCCGAGAGGCGCTGGGAGCCATAAATCACCGGCTGCTCCCTGCGAAGCCCCGGGAAGCTGCCACGGCACACAAGGATGGGCGCTGGGAGGAAGGACAGGGAGGAGGAGGAGGAGGAGAAGGGGATGAAGCTTGCTGAGCATCCATCTCTCACTGGTCCCACTTTTCTGTGCCAGAGAGGGATGCCCAGACTCCCCAGCTCAAATCCCAGAAAGGTTCGGGTTGGAAGGGACCAGAAATCCCATCCAGTGCCACCTCCTGCCGTGGGAGGGGACACCTCCCACGAGCCCGGCTTGCTCCAAGTCCTGTCCAGCTTGGCCTGGAAATCTGAGTTATGAACAGAGCAGCTCCAAAGGCGTTTCCAGAGGCAGGGGCTGCTGTGTAGGGCCCAGCTCAGGGGGAAAATCAGCTTCAGAGCCCTGTCCTGGTTCCACTGGGCTTGGCTCGGATTCCGCCTCTGCCCAGGTAGAGCCGGCAGCTCCTGTTTACCAACAGAGCCGAGCAGCAGCTTGCTGAGAGTGTTTAAAAACACCGCGCCCAAAACAAACAAACAAAAGGCTTTCAGCTGGTATTTGTTAGGAAACCGGCGTTAACAGGCTCACAGTTATGAAAAGCACCTTTAGCAACGCGAGAGGAATGATTTTTACTTTGCATTACAGAGAAGGGGAGAAAGAGCAGAGCTGCCACCAGCTGAGCCTGCGAAACGAGCAGGAGGCGCAATGTCACAGCGGCTCCCGGCTCCCACATGGCACTGCCAGCGCCACACGCTGTCCCCAGAACAGCCTGGCCGTCCCCAGAGAAGCCCGGCTGACCCCAGGACCCGGCCACACCTTCGGCAGGTCGGGGCTGCAGCGAGAGAAGGAGGGAACGAGAGCACACATCCCACACCCACATTCCCCACATCATCCCTAAACGATCCCTACACCTTCCCTGCACCTTCTCTGCACCATCCCTGCACCTTCCCCTCCCCATCCCCATCCCCATCCCTATACCTTCCCTACACCTTCCCTACACTTCCCCACCCCATCCCTACACTTTGCCCACATCATCCTTACACCATCCCTACACCATCCCTACACCATCCCTGCACCTTCCGCACCCCATCCTTACACCATCCCCACTCCTTCTCCACTCCATCACTAAACCATTCCTACACCATCCCTAAATCATCCCTACACCTTCCCTGCACCTTCCCCACACCATCCCT
>JACDOX010000556.1:84092-98649 GCA_014549065.1 Cardinalis cardinalis
CTTAGAAGAAAAGCTTTTTATTTTTCCCATGGAGAGGGAGTTATATTTTCATTTATTAATAAAAGCAACAAGTTATGGTAAAAGGGGAGAATTAGTGAAATTCATTAGTGAAATGATGAGGAAAGATGCAGGAAGCAGTTTTTGGTCAGCTGCAGGAACAGGGGGTGCCCTGTGAGAACTCAGACAAACTGAATTTATCAGCTTGGAGGATGGCAGGGGGAGGCCAAGGGCACAAGGCACTGCACAGAACGCAAAGAAAAGGAGAATATTGGGCAATTCCCCCCCAGAGAACACCTCAGGCTGATCCAGGTAGGATCAGCTCTCTGCAGTGACAAACCCCCAGCTCTTAGGAGCTTATCCAGATGGGAACCAGAGCCAAGTGCTGATCCCCAGCACCTCTCTGGGAAAGGCTGAGGGCTGGGCTCAGCATGGAGGTGCTCCTCCAGTTATGATCTGCATTTTGTTTTATTCTTTGCAAAATTCTGGTTATTTCTTTTGAATTGCGTTGGACAGTAATTAGGGTYTTCTCTCTGCTTTCTTGGATTTTTCTTCAAGATCTTTAGTAGGTCTTGGTGCTTAATTAATTGTTTTACTAATGTAAGGTCTATTCCAATAGGAGCACGTGATAGTCTGTGATACATTGTGTAATTGGTTTGAATCAACTGGTGGGATGTCACTGGGGCCAAGTACAAAAAATAACATTCGATAATATTAACAAAATTACAATTACAAAAATTAGAATGATTTCTGCTAGACAAAATATCATCGTTGTTATCAATTTTTACAGCAGCACAAGCAGTTCTCAGGCACACACAACCTTTATCAGTAGATACGGGCACAGTTTTCTGATCARTGACTGGATGAATTTCGAAGTGGCAAACGCTCTGTTCAGTCGCTCTGTTCAGTGTCTAGACACACATCTTGGGGATTAATATTTTCTGGAAAAATTCCTTTGCCCAGGATTTTCTCCTGGGAAGCTGAGAAGCCTCAGAGAAAAATGAAAACAATAATTATCTGGTTTGCTTCTCCTGTGTTTTGCTGCTTTGGAATGTGTTTGGACATTGTTTACCAACTGGTGATTGTTTCATTRGTTTCATGTGAATTGTTTTGACTTAATGTCCAGGCTCTGCAGCCACCACCAGAGAATCCTTTCTCTGTGRGGACAGCTGTTGGCACAGCAGCCCATCCTCCAGGTGGAAAGGAGCAGAAAAAAGMCCTAAAAYRAGTTCCTGCTGTTTGCTGTCCACTKCCACTGGTCACTGGCTTGGCTGCCTGTTGAAGATTGCAATGCAAGATGTTTTCCATTACCATCTGCATGGCAGATTATCTTTGTCAAGTGGGCAGTTTGCCTTATCTCTCTCTTTGAGTGACCACAATCACTCTTCCCTCGGGAGGGGACATCTGCTGATAACAGCTATTGAATGTTACTGCATGGCTGATAAGAACTACAGCATCCCACTGGGAGATGTGAGCCCAGAGGGAGGAGCCAAGCATTCCTACCTGGATATAATCCAGAGGTTTTGAGACACCAGCACGGCTTCTCCACTGGATTTCCCAGAGGAGCAGCAGCTGCCTCTGCCCCTGGATCTCCAGAGGAAGACTGCACCATTCTCCAGGATCCCTGCTCCAGCAGAACCACCCCTGGCACTGCAGGAGGGCTGAGCCACAATTCCAATGGGACTGCTGCCAGCACCCTGACCCACAGAGTGTCAGGTTGGGTTCTGACTCTGTCACTGTTGTTCTAGTTCACTGCATTGTTTATTTTTTCCTTTTATATATTTTTTCCTTTCCCTATTAAAGAACTGTTATTTCCTGCCCCCATCGTTTTGCCTGAGAGCCCCTTAATTTAAAATTTATAGCAATTTGGAGGGGTGGGGAGGGTTTACATTCTCCATTTCAGGGGAGGCTCCTGCCTTCCTTAGCAGACTCYTGTCTTTCCAAACCAAGACACTGTCTCTGCCATAAAAAGTGAAACTTGATAATTTTTGATCAGCAGCACGGGCTGGGGAAGGGAAAGCTGCAGCAGAACAGAAAGMAGCAGCCAGGGAGGAGCAGCCATCCCCATCTGCAGAGCCCCAGCCCAGCCCTTCTGCAGAAAGCTGCAATTACTCACGGCTGACAGCTCAACCCCACAAAGCCTGGCAAGTTCAAAGCTCTCCCTACCTGGTATTTCTCTTTTACAAGCTCCAGAGTGGAACTTTGGGAATGTTTGAACCTTCCTTTCCCACAGGCCCGGGCGTTGCTGTGCTCGCCTCCCTCTGCCCCCTTTCCTTGCCCTGGGTACAGCTGAGATCATTCAGATAAGGGCTGAAGAGCTCTCAGGATTGCTGCTCTGATGGGTTTAAAAGAAGCCACACAGGATAAATTGGATCCCTGGGAGATTTTCAGTCTGCAGAACCCAAGGTGATGAACACCAAGTGATGGACACCAGGTGATGGAGAGCACTGGAAGCAGCCCCAAGGTGATGAACACCAAGTGATGAACACCAGGTGATGGAGAGCACTGGAAGCAGCCCCAAGGTGATGAATACCAAGTGATGGAGAGCACTGGAAGCAGCCCAGGCTGGTTTGCAGAGGTTCCCCTCTGGTGGCCCTGCAGGGTGACAGAGATGTGAGCCTGGAGATGGCACAGCTGGAGCCCAGGATGTTCTGCCTGGGCCAGCTGCAGCTCTGCTGCACTTCTCTTCTCTCCAGGTGAATAAATTCACTTCTCTCCAGGTGAATAAATTCACTTCTCTCCAAGTGAATAAATGCAGGGCCTCCACTTTCCCTCACACTGCAGTGTGTGCACACGAGTGGCAGCTCCCCTATCAGATTCCTGTACAAAAACTGCTGTCAGCCTATTAATAATCTGCAAAAACACCTTGAAACTTGACTCAATGAGGGCACATTGCAAATGGGCTCTAATGGCTTTTATTCCTCATCTCTGTCACCTCAGATCTAATCTGCCGTTTTCTCATTTTTTATCCTCTCAGGAACCACCCACCAGCTCTTCTCTTAGCTCAGGGGGGCTGTGAGGGGTCAGCAGGGGTTTGGGGACAGGGAAGGCTCAGGGGTGTCAGGCAGAGCCTGGAACTGACACTGGATCCTGATTTTTTTCCTTTATTTTGGGGCCACCTCTGCATTTTTAGTGGAAACAACGAAATCTCTGCAGCTTCTGTGGCCGTGTTTGAGCTCCCAGCCCTTGTGCCGGGTTGGGTGGGGAACGTTTGCCTGAGGAAAGCACAGGGAGGATCAGAGGCTGCTGAGATCCTTCTCCTCTGCTGGAAACCAGAGGAGCAAAGGGGGAGCCATTGCAGAGCCTTACACAGCACCTGGGACCTGGTCAGACTTTTAAAGCTTCACCTCCTCCAGAGTTCTTCATTAGATATCACTACATCTTTTAATTAGCTGGCATTCCTGGGTCTCTAATTACCTTTAGAAGCCAGGGGGAAGGCAGGAGGCAGCTCCTGACAGAAGTTGTTCAGTGTAGGATGCTCAGAGAGGAGCCACCCGTCCCTTTTCCCCTCAGCCACCTCAGCATCACAATCTGTTTAGGAGTTCCTTCTTTTCTGTTTTATTTGGTTATGCAAACATTAATTTAAGGAATATTTCTYGAGCCTCCTGTGGGAATCCAACCCAATTTCCAGAGACAAAGCACGTGCAGAAATGACTAACATTTCTCTTTGAGGAGGGGAGGAGATTTAAGGCTTTTGACTCGAGGTTTTTTTCCCCCCTCTTTCTCCTCTTTTCTTCTAAGTATCTCTTTATTCATCACTTTAATTACCCAATMGTAAATTTCTTTAGGGGGTTACTTAGAAGGAAAATTAGCATCAAAGCTTGGCAGTAAATTCAGGGGCTTTTGGAGCAGGTCCAAGCTGTTTCACCTGTGATTAATTAGAAGAATTTTTTTTCTTTAAGTGCCAGAGGGCTGCTGAGGTCTTTAAGCAGTTACATGACTGCTGGCAGCTCAGGAATTATGATTGATGCTCCAGGCTGGCATTTAGGAGTTGTGCTCCTCTTTGGTGCTTGCCTGGAGAAGGGAGGACACCGGAGCTGGGACAAAGGCTCACGCAGCAGGGAAGGCACTGGGACCAGCTCACTGCTGCTGTTCCACAGGGTCCAGAGGAGACCCAGGGAGAAGGGACAAAGGCTCACGCAGCAGGGAAGGCACTGGGACCAGCTCACTGCTGCTGTTCCACAGGGTCCAGAGGAGACCCAGGGAGAAGGGAGCTCATCCTGCTCAGATTGTGTCCTACAGAGTCACAAAATCCAGTTAAAGAAGCCCTCTCCTCTTTAAAGCTTTTTTAAGCAATGGGCTGAGTCAAGGGTGAAAATGAAAGGAAAACAGGACTAAAGCTTTGACCCCAACCCTGAAACCTGTGAAAAAAGACTTAAAAATCCGCCTCCCTTYCACAAAACACTAATATGCCTTTCTCCTTTCCCCAAAGGGCAAAAAAATGAATCTCACAGTTGTTCTGTTTTGTTGTASCGGAAAACCAGAGAGCCAAATTCCAGACTAATCTGGCTCCTCCTTCTGGCTGGAAACAAAAATCCTGTTGTTCCACCAAAGGGGAAAAAAAAGCCACAACAAACCAAATCAACTCCCAAGTTTTCCATGAAAGCTCCAGCAGAAATCAGGAACATCAGGGAGCTCTAATCTCACCCCACAGCTCTCCCAGCCTCTGGAGGAGGCACCAGGGTGTGGGAGTGACAGGGGTGGGACGGTGGGGATGGATGGAGATGAGAGATCTCTGCAGCCAGGTGGTGGAATTTGGGGTTTATTGCAAAGGGCCAAGTGCAGGGCCCTGCTGGGAGCTGCCAGSCACAGCTCAGAGCAGGCCTGAGAGAAGAGAGGGGGAGAGAGGATGAGAGGGTAATAAGAGGGTAAGAGAGCGAGGTTCCCATTCCAATACAATAAATCTTCTTCTGTGTTGAATATTCTGATTCTCACTCACCAATCTAGTACAAGACACAAATCCTATAGCATTTCCATACAGCCTATAAGAATCACTACATTCCCATCCTGTGTTACATTTTAAACCCTAAAAACTCCTCTTTGGGCCCTTCTGCCAAGCTGTAGGGTCTGCTCTGACCCTTGGAGCTGTCTGCAAGCAGAGGGTGTTGTTCCATCCAAAGGGGATCACCTTCAGCCAGCCACACCATTGTTTTCCAGTTGTTCAGTAACTGAGGSAYCTCAAAGCTTGCTTTCATTTCAATCTCACTTACAGTTTCCATATTCTCCAAATCTTTTGCCAGACAATCATATTTATAAGGCTTTCCTGTTCCATCTCCCCCAACACCAGGGGAGCTCTGCAGATCCCTGGGCACAGGGCAGGGGCTGTGCCACCCTGCTCCCTGCATTCCCAGCAGGCTGAAGTGGCAGCTCCAGGGAGCATTTCCAGGCACCCACACACAGCCTCTCCCCCACACCTTTGYTTCTCACAGCTTGTGACAACAGAGATTATTCCTTGCTGGAAGAATGTGGCATTGTTGACATTAAAAAAAAAAAGGCAAAACAGGCCTTTGCTTTGCTTGAACAGCACAGGCTCTCTTGATCAGCTGTCGGAGGTGCTTCAGCTGTACAAAGCATTTAAACCTGTCTAACATCAAAAAGTAAGGTAAGACAAGTCACTTTGATGCTCCAGAGCACATGCCTAACATGATTATTGCAGCATCTTCTGGTGATAATAGAATTATGCAAAGGAGGCCTTGACCCATTAATGCTTTTACCTTTCTTAGGATTTCTCTGCCTGTTCCCTCCTTCCCCAGCAGCAGAAGTGCTGGCTCAGGCAGAGAGCTGAACAAAGGCTGCCAGGGACAGGAGTCACCTGTGAACAGCTTTTGGTGTTTCTTGCAGTTTTCATAGTGCAAAATGCCCTGGCACTGCACAAAATCTGCTTAATATCAGAACACAGAGGCCCAGGCACGTGTGGTTCTTTAAAGCAGGCAAAGCAAAAGGAAGGAGAAGGGATGTGAGCCTCTCTGTGACAGAATTCCAGCTGGGAATGAGGGAAGGCTCAGCTGGTGACAATACAGAGACMCTGCAGGATCTCAGCGTGAGGATCCTGGGTACTCAGGGGCTGCAAACCCTGCTCCAGGCTCTTCCTTCTGAATTGTAAACTCTGTGTTTCCAGTTTTCTGTGCTGAGGGCTGGCCTGAGACGCTGCTGCTGGGGCTGGCTTGGCCAGGAGGGTAAACAGAGCCCCCTGCACAAATCCTCATCTAAGTTTGCACATCCAGGGGTGCTTTTAGGCCAAAAATCTCCTAGCAGGAGCTCAGCTGACTGCCTTGGCTGCAGCTCAGGCCTGCAAAGGGCTGGCAGGAGGAARGCTGAACACTTCCTCCGTGCTGTTTGCTCCAAGCATGGTTCACTGAGTCCTGCTTGCAATCTGTCCTCAAGTGCAAAAGCACCAGGAGTTTGTTCCAGGGAGGATGAGTCCAGCACAGGAACAGCCAGACCTGGATCCAAACCCCAAACCTCCCAAAGCTCCCAAAGCTCTGAAACCTCCCAAAGCTCCCAAAGCTCCCCAGCACAGCCACGTTTCCATCTGCAGCTTTGGGCCAAGGCTCTGCTCGTGCTTCTCCCTCGTGCTGGGCTCCTGAGTGCCCCGTGCTGAGCCAGCCCTGGCTGCTTCACCTGTCAGGGATGCAGCTCTGTGTCCCGTGGGCAGGGCTGGGATGGGCATGGACACCTCAGCCAGATGTGCTGGGATGGGCATGGACACTTCAGCCAGATGTGCAAGGCTGGGATGGGCATGGACAACTCAGCGAGATGTGCTGGGATGGAGATGGACACCTCAGCCAGATGTGCTGGGATGGGATGGACATGGACATGGACACCTCAGCCAGATGTGCAAGGCTGGGATGGGCATGGACAGCTCAGCGAGATGTGCTGGGATGGAGAAGGACAGTTCAGCCAGATGAGCTGGGATGGGATGGATGGACATGGACAGCCCGATGTGCAAGGCTGGGATGGATTAGCATGGACAGCTCAGCCAGATGTGCTGGGATGCAGATGGACACCTCAGCCAGATGTGCTGGGATGGGATGGACATGGACATGGACATGGACACGTCAGCCAGATGTGCAGGTTTGGGGTGGAAATGGACAGCTCAGCCAGATGTGCTGGGATGGAGATGGACACCTCAGCCAGATGTGCTGGGGTGAAGATGGACAGTTCAGCCAGATGTGCTGGGATGGGATGGACATGGACATGGACATGGACACCTCAGCCAGATGTGCAGGTTTGGGGTGGAAATGGACAGCTCAGCCAGATGTGCTGGGATGGACATGGACACCTCAGCCAGATGTGCTGGGATGGACATGGACACCTCAGCCAGATGTGCAGGGCTGGGATGAAGAACACCCCACACCTCAGCCAGATGTGCTGGGATGGAGAACACCCCACACCTCAGCCAGATGTGCAGGGCTGGGATGGAGAACACCCCACACCTCAGCCAGCTGTGCAGGGCTGGCACCAGAGCCAGGTTCTGCCTCTGCCACCCCCTGCTCTTTTATTTTCCTTCACCAGCCCAGCTCTGCCCATTCCCCATGGCAGGAAAGCTCCCGGAGCATCCCCTGCAAACAAAGCCTTTCTTCCCCCATTTTGCTGTCCAAACCAGCAAAAAAGGAGCAGGACCTCATCCCTGAGCTTTGTGAATCTGTTAATTGGCTCCCCAGTAAAATTACAGCGCCTCTGCTGCCTGATAATGATTGTAAATGACAGGGACTATCAGGTTTACCTTGTGATGTCCCTGGGGAGCTTGCAGTTAGTTTAGTCTGAGCTCTGCGTCAGCTGTTTGGGTTCCTTTCTTCTCAGCATGTGGGATCTGGACTCAAGCTGCAGCCTTTCAAACCTAATTAGTGTTAGGGGAAAGAGAGGGAGAAAAAAACACCAAACACCATCACTCTCCTCCCTCAGCTGACTCAGTAATGTGCAGGCAGGGCCTGATTTATGGGACAAGTTCAGAGTTTTGGTTTTTTTTTGTTTATGTTTTTTTTCATGCTTACCAATCCAGTGTCTTTGGCTCAAGCTGCAAAAAAGCTGAATTTTGGTTTCAACAGAGTGCAGAGTTCTCTGGGATGGTTTAATTTGGCTCAGGAATGGGACACACACGTTTCAAGCAGAGCTCTGGAGCAGCTGCTGAAGGATGGGRTGAATGTTTTGATTGCCCAGAATCTTTAAACCAAGACTCAACGTCTCTCTAGGAGAGCTGGAGCTGCACCATCACTGAAATCCTGGGAGAACGGGGAGAATCAGTGGCGAGAGCAGGTGAGAGGAGAAGAACTCCCTGAAATCCCACCAGGACTCTTCCATCTCTCCCTGCAGCTGCCACATTCTGCAAACATCTCTCTGTGCCCTTGCCTCACTCAGTATTTTTGGAGAAAACCTACTGTAGTTCAAACTCAGATCGAAGGCAAAGCAAGGCCTGGAGTGCCACGCTCTTTCTCAGTCTCTCTCCTTTTATTTTTACTCTAAAGTTGGTTCTTCTGCCTGCAGTGYATCCAAGAACTTCTTTCCCTCCCTTCCTGCACGGAGCCACCCTGGGATGTGTCACCTGCATCTCCCCGAGTGTCAGGACCCAGGACATCCCTCTGGCTGTCCTGAGCAGCCCAGACCCTGCCAGGGGGCTCACAGACCCTGGCACAGAGCCCAGAAGGCCCCTGTGGGTTTGATAGTGACCCGTGGAGCAAATTACCAACTTTGGATTAAGATCAGCAAGCCACGACAGTTTAAATAGAATATTAGTGAAGTTATCACAGGGTGGAAAAGTAGATTTTGGGGTTTTTGGTATGGGAGGAGGCAAGATGGAGGGAACTGGGCATGTCTAGCCTTTCTCCTTCTTCTTCTTGTCCTCCATCTTCTGCTGTGCTGGTGGCACTTTTGGATTGGTTTGGAGTAGAAGCTCACTGTCTAACATAGGTGATAGGTGTTGGGAAGGTATTGTAAATATTGTACACATAGGTTTTAGTATAAAGCCATAACACAGCCCTGGAGGCAGGGAGAGTGCCTGGAACTGTCCTGCTGGATGGACCTCGGCAGGGCAGGAGAAAAATTTTTATAGATAAGATAAAATAAACAACCTTGTGTCGCAGACGTATTTTTGTGAAAATCTTTTTCTTTAAAATTTTTCTTGCTGAAGCTGAGAAGTTTCAGCAACAAGATGTAAACAATAGTTATCTGCTGCTGTAGAATGCAACAAGTAGATTTTTGATTAAGCTATCTTGAATGTTTAAAATTAATAGCCAATCAAGATGGAGCTATCTTGGASAGGGTCYGAGAGAGCTGCCTTTTGTTATCATTCTTTTCTATTCTATTCTTAGCTTAGCTAGCTYCTGAGGAAACSTTTCCTTCTTYTTCTTTTTRGTAKAGTTATARTGTAACATRTATATAYATCATAAAATAATAAATGAAGCCTTCTYRATCATGAAGTCAACATTCTCGTCTCTCCCTTCACCTGAAAACCCCTGTGACCACTGTCACAACCTTGAGRCCGAGAAATGAAGAGCTCTGACTCCTTCTTCAAGCACCAGGTTGGGAAAAAAGACTTTGGAACTTTTCTTGGGGTCACTCTGACCAGCTAGAGATCCCGACACCCGAGCTGGGCAAGAAGGGTGTCAGTAAATCCCTTAGGCTGATCCCAAATCCTCTTAGCAACATCTGCCCCCATTGTTGGGCCCAGGCCTGTAATGCTGTTAGAGTAATTCCCAGGCTTTCAAAGGCAGCAGTGATCCAGCTGGGGGGAGAATCTGCACTTTACATATTTAACAGAAGCGTGCTGAGCTCTTTAACATATCATTGCTGTACTTTTTGACATCAAAAGGATTGCATTTCCATACTTGGGTGAATTAATAGGATTTGCATGTCACCCTCATTCTGTACTTTCTCTGCTGAGTTACACTGCAGGGATTTGAAAGGTGGGGAGGCTGTGGAGGTGTGCTCTGTGTGTGAGAGCCTTCAGGAGTGACACACGGCAGCTCTGGGCAGGGTTTGGAGCCACCTTGAAGGAGCAGCACGTCTGTGACGTGCCCAGGAGATGTGTCCTTCCTCCCCAACTGATCTCTGGTGGCAGCAGCACTGCTGGGAACCCCTGTGCACACAGAGGCCAGGCCAGAATCTGCTCCCATCACCCAGCAGCYGCCCAGTGCCACCCACCCTGAGCTGCTGCTGAGCGTGCAGAGCTGGGACTGCAGGGCTCAGGGACCCGGGGCTGGAGCAGGGGGAATTCAGGGCTGGAATTGGGGGAATTCAGGGCTCATTTGGGSTCATTTGGGCTCAGGGACCCAGGGCTGGACCAGGGGGAATTCAGGGCAGGAATTGAGGGAATTCAGGGTTCATTTGGGCTCAGGTATCCACAGCTGGATCAGGGCTCATTTGGGCTCATTTGGGCTCATTTTGGCTCAGGAACCCAGGGCTGGATCAGGGGGAGGTCAGGGCTCATTTGGACTCAGGAACACACCACAGCTGGAACAAGGGGAATTCAGGGCTGGAATTGGGGGAATTCAGGGCTCATTTGGGCTCAGGAGGAATTCAGGACTCATTTGGGCTCAGGAATCCACCACAGCTGGATCAGTGGGAATTCAGGGCTCATTTGGGCTCAAGAACCCAGGGCTGGATCAGGGGGAATTCAGGGCTGGAACTGGGGGAATTTAGGGCTCATTTGGGCTCAGGAACCCAGGGCTGGATCAGGGGGAATTCAGGGCTGAAATTGGATGAATTCAGGGCTCATTTGGGCTCAGGAACCCAGGGCTGGATCAGGGAGAATTCAGGGCTCCCTGGAGGACCTGGGCCATGGCACTGGGCTCACTGAGATGCTCTCTGCCTGTGCAAACCCCAGGAGCTGTTGGAGCAATTGGCACTTCTGCTCCCTCTCTGAGAGTGAACATTTCAGCACAGCTCACCTCGTGCCACCCAAACTCCTCTGTGGCCTGGTTTCAACTTTCACTTGGAGCCAGCAGTGCAGCCAAAGTGTCCTGAGAAGTTCCCAGTGGCAGAGGAAGGGATTCTGGGCTGCTGGAGGCTCCATCCCTGCCATTCCCCCATGCACAGCCCCTGTCCCTGGCACTGCTGGCAGCAACCTTGGATTTCKGCCTGGATTTCAGCCCGGAGTGCCCCTGTCCTCTGCAGCAGGGCTGAGTGCTTCCCGTCCCTGGCAGGCTCAGGACAGTTCCTGAGGGACATTTGATCCTCCCAGGCAGGCCCTGCTCTGTCTGGAGCCGCTCCTGACAGCGGCAGTCATTAATTACCCTCGGGCTGATTGACATATCAGTGAGCAGCAGCAATGCAATCCTCTCCTCGCACTGCAGCCTTCCCAGAACAGCCCAACGGGACCTGGCACCCTTGTCCTGGGCAGTCACACCTTGCTTGGTGTCTGTCCAGCTGCTGTGGCAGTGCCACTGTCCCCTGGCCTGAGCTGGGGCACAGARGGGGAGGGATGGGGCTGTCCCAAAGGAGAGGTGACAATGACCTGAGGGCTGAGCTGCTCCTCCTCTGTCACCTGTGTGTGACACTGACAGGGTGCTGGCACCAGGGGGGCACTGCCAGCTGCCCCCTGTCCATGCAGTTTGGGTTTAAGCTCTKGGCTCAGAACTCGTGGACTCTGTCACTATCAGATTTTCTGGGAAAATCCCCTTGCCCAGGATTCTTCTCCTGGGAAGCTGAGAAGCCTCAGAGAAAAAGGAAAACAATATTATCTCATTTGCTTCTCCTGTGTTTTGCTGCTTTGGAATGTGTTTGGACATTGTTTATCCAAYAGGTGATTGTTTCATTGGTTTCTGGTGTGAATTATTYTGACTCTTTGGCCAATCAGAGCCAAGCTGTGGGAAAGAGTCACGAGTTTTCATTATTATCTTTTTAGCCTTCTGTCTGAATCCTTTCTCTATTCTTTAGTATAGTTTAGTTTAGTATACTTTAATATAATATAGATCATAAAATAATAAATTGGCCTTCTGAGAACATGGAGTCAGATTCATCGTTTCCTTCCTGCCATGGGGCACCCTGTAAATACAAGAGTATTTGTGGGGTGCCCAATTCACATGAAACCAATGAAACAATCACCTGTTGGTAAACAATCTCCAAACACATTCCAAAGCAGCAAAACACAGGAGAAAAACCCATTTTCCCTGAGGGGCTGCAGGGAAACTCCTGGGCTGCAGCCACAGCACAGGGGCCTTATCGCACCCTTCTGCTCCCCACAGGACCTGCAGCATCCCTGTTTCCTCACACACCACCCTGCTGCTTCTCTCCTGGCTCCCTGGCTCCTTGTGGCAAAGGTTTCCAGGATCCTGGTCCATTGCTTCTGAGAAATCTCCATTTCTGAATGCCTCTGAGCCCTGAGAGCATCCCAGCAGCTCAGAAACTCCTGACACRTGGAGCTGTGCTGAGCTTGGCAATGAATGGTCCTGCATGAGCCTGGTTAATTGTGAGACTCCCCCCAGCCTCCATGGGGAAGGTATAAAGKGTCTGAGGGTCTCCTCTGGCTGGGTCAGAGCCAGCAGAGCCCTGAGGAGTGCCAGGCYCTGCTCATCCCTCTGGGAAATGCCAAACTCTGCCCCTCTCAGCCTGTCCTGAGCCATGGGCACTGCCCTGAGCGTTTGTCCCAGGCAAGTTCCACCAGAGGGGTTGATGGAAAGCTTGGTCAGTCCCAGCAAAGCTCCAGCTGCTTTTATTCAGCTGTTTGCTGCTGCCAGGTCTGAAATTCCTGGGGTTCCTTTGCCTCCCAGCCCATCCCTGAGAATGTGACCACATTTCTGTGCTGCTCAGGGCTGCAGCAGGGCAGGCATCCATGTGCTGGGGACTGGGCTCAATTTGTTGTTCTGTCAGAGATCTGACAGGGCTGAAACCCAAACCGTGTCAGCAGAGGGCAGATGTTTTCCCTCTGCCGACACACCACATCCTGCAGGGAGCTCCCAGGGCTGCAGGCCCTGCCTGGGGGTGCCAGCTCCACTCTCAGGCTCTGCTCAGAGGGGCTGGGGTGTCGCAGACATCTTTTATGGAAAATCCTTTCCTTAGGATTTTTCCTCCTGAGAAGCTGAGAGGCCTCAGGAACAAAATGCAAACAACGGTTATCTGCTGCTGTGGAATGCAACAGGTGCATCTGGGATTGGTCTCATGTGGTTGTTTCTAATTAATGGCCAATCACAGCCAGCTGGCTCGGATAGAGAGTCTGAGACAGAGCCTTTGTTATCACTCTTTCTTTTTCTATTCTTAGCCAGCCTTCTGATGAAATGCTTTCTTCTATTCTTTTAGTACAGTTTTAATGTAATATATATCATAAAATAAYAAATCAAGCCTTCTGAAACATGGAGTCAGGACCTCGTCTCTCCCCTCATCCTCAGACCCCTGTGAACACGGTCACACTGGGGCTCTGCTCAGAGGGGCTGGGGGGTCTCCCTAGAGGGGCTGGTTGTCTCCAGAGAGGGGCTGAGCTCTCCTAAGAGCGGCTGAAGGTTTGCTCAAGGGGGTTTGGGCTCTGCTCAGAAGGGCTGGGGGCTCTGCTCTGCTGCCAGGCAGCTCTGGGGATGTTCAAGTTGGGGATGTTCAGATAAACTGGGGGCAGCAGCTGAGGCTGGGGTGGATCCTGGGCTCGTTGTGCTTCCCTGGACAGCACCAGGGGGTTTGGGTGCTGCTCACTGCCTGGATTCCCTTCCCTTGTGTCAATATTTGTGCTGTGGAACAGTACACAGCCCTTCTACCTGAGATTTCACCAACTGGCAGGGTGCTATTACAAAAGATTACTTAATTGCAGATTACTACTGTACATTTGAATCTCAGTATCTTATTAAGCTGTCAGCTTTAATTACCATTATGTGTTTAGATTATGCCACAGATTATTTAGTTCTGTGCCTAGGTTTGCCAACCTGTTTGCTTTGTGACATGACAGGGGGGTAATTACAGCATTACTGCAAAACCAAAATTTTTCCATGGGAAAGATGAGAAGCCCTTGGCAGCAGCAGTGACCCCACAAGCGCTCATTCCTGCAGGGTTTGCCCTGTGTGGGTCTGRTTTTCTCAGAGCTGCCTGTTCCCCACCCCAGGAGGGTGTGAAAAGCTCTCAGGGCACCCAAACCCACCTGGACTGGGCTGGGCTGGGGCTTTGTTGCAGTGCCCACACCCAAAGGCTGTTTGCCATCGTGGTCAGGGTGCAGAGTGCCCTGGGTTTGTCTCTGCAGGCTGCACAGGGGGGGTTTGGATGGGCAGGGTCACCGGGCATGGCAGAGTCCCCACTGTGCCAGCAGCATTGGCTTCCTAAACTGGGATGGCCACACTGCAGCCTCAAACTGGGGATGGTCACAGTGCCACCCTAAACTTAAACTGGGGATGGTCACACTGCAGCCTCAAACTGGGGATGGTCACAGTGCCACCCTAAACCTAAACTGGGGATGGTCACAGTGCCACCCTAAACCTAAACTGGGGATGGTCACTCTGCCACCCTAAACCTAAACTGGGGATGGTCACTCTGCCACCCTAAACTAGGGATGGTCACAGTGCCACCCTAAACTTAAACTGGGGATGGTCACTCTGCCATCCTAAACTGGGGATGGTCACACTGCCACCCTAAACTGGGGATGGTCACA
>JACDOX010000556.1:119735-130219 GCA_014549065.1 Cardinalis cardinalis
TCCTCTCTCTTTCCTAGAACCAGCCCAGAGCAGCAGCTTTGCAAACAACTTCTGTTCCTGAATGCACATTCCTGCCGAAATGCCATCCCGGGAGATGCCATCCCAGGAGATGCCATCCCGAGGTCAGAGATTGCCTTGGGAACGAGGAGGGAGCTGGGCAGGGGGAGGCTCCTGCAGAGCCAGAGCCTTGCTGGGCATTTCCCGGGATGTTCTTGGGGTGTTGGAGCAGTTCATGGAGCCAGAGCTCAGCTCCATCCTGCCGGGAATGCGGGCTGGGAATGGATGGGCAGAGCTTCTGGGATGCTCGTGATGCTCCTGAAGCTCAGGATGCTTGGGATGCTCCCGAGGCTCGGGATGCCCCATCTGGCCAGGGGATGTCCCCAGCCAGTCCCTGCACACRCYACCAGCACCAGCTTGGTGACTCTCCTGGCTGTGACACTTCACACTGATACAGAGCAAACAAGAGCAAAGGGAGGAGC
Source organism: Cardinalis cardinalis (assembly GCA_014549065.1). Classification (NCBI taxonomy): domain Eukaryota; kingdom Metazoa; phylum Chordata; class Aves; order Passeriformes; family Cardinalidae; genus Cardinalis; species Cardinalis cardinalis. The sequence continues at coordinate 120,215 of JACDOX010000556.1, forward strand.
ATCACTTGTGGTGATGCAGAGCCCGGTGCCATCACCCTGGCTTTGAGAGGAGCCCTAGTGCAGGATCCAGGGCCAAATCCCACCCCAAAACCTCCAGATGAGCTGATGTCAGGCCTGTGGGGCCATGAGGCTGCGGGCAGGCCATCAGCAGGGCAGGGGTGGGACAATGCCCCTGTGCCATGCACTCACCAGGGGACGCTTGGGATGCCCCTGAAGCTCAGGATGCTCCTGAGGCCTGGGATGCTTGGGATGCTCCTGAAGCTCGGGACGCTCCTGAAGCTCAGGATGCTCCTGAAGCTCGGGATGCTCGAGATGTTCCTGAGGCTCAGGATGCTCCTGAGGCCTGGGATGCTGGGGATGCTCCTGAGGCTCGGGATGCTTGGGATGCTCCTGAGGCTTGGGATGCCCCCGGGTTTGGGATGTTCCTCAAGCTCAGGATGCTCCCGCAGCTCGGGATGTTCCCGTGGCTCAGGATGCTCCCCCAGCTCGGGATGCTCAGGATGCTCCTGAGGCCCTGGATGCTCCCGAAGCTCAGGATGCTCAGGATGCTCCCCCRGCTCGGGATGTTCCCGTGGCTCAGGATGCTCCCTCAGCTCGGGATGCTCAGGATGCTCCTGAGGCCCTGGATGCTCCCGAAGCTCAGGATGCTCGGGATGTTCCCATGGCTGGGGATGCTCCCCCGGCTCGGGATGCTCCTGCCGGAGCCCTGCAGGTGTCAGCACTGCCCTCTCTCATCCCAGGGAGGGCTCAGCCGTGGGGCTYGGCTGCCATCTGCTGCTGAACGCGTCTCTGCTCCTTACTCTCCTTAGCCAAGCTGTGAGTCCCAGAGAGGCAGAAATTCTGAGCATTTCAAGTGTAATCATAATSAAAAAGATGAAATGTATCATCAGAAAACTCTCTATTTTAGCATGGGAGCACAGGGCTGTGTACTCCAGCCTATCCTCTGAGAGATACAGGTAATAAAAATATAATTAACAGAGATTCACTCAGCTATCTAGGATTTTATTTCCTCCCTGCTTATATTTATGCACGTTTGTTTGGTTGCTTTTAATGGGAAACAGATTTTTAAAATTTTATCTGAGAAAGGTTCTGAGATTTGGCAGTTTATTCAACTCCAGGGCTCCTGAGAATTTGGCAGCTTTTCTAAAAAATAATTTGCTAAATTGCAAACTTCATAGGAAAGAGGTGCTTTCACTCCCACCACATTATTTTTGAATGCTTTTACTACAATAAAATCATGAATGTAATAAACCCAAGAAGTTTTACTGCAGCCTGGATGGGCCATTTCTCCATGGGAYCACTGGAATTCCTGAATACTCACACTAAAAATACAATGTTTGATATATCTGCTGTAAAGCTGAACACACCAGGTGAAGCAAGGGGGGAAATCTTCTTTTCCAACGGTTCTCCCTGCTGGGCTGCTTCCAGCACATCTGGGCTGGGTCCCCTGCAGCATCCCCTGCAAATTCCCCCTGCAAAGATCGCTCCAGGAACCAGCCCAGGCCAAATTCCTACTGCTTCCAGCCTGGTTTTGGTGAATTTGGGCATTTCCACATGGAGGGTGCAGGGGGAGAGGAGGGAGGGAACRTTTTCCTTCCACACCTGCCCTCCCTGGGCAGATTCACAGCTCAGAGGATGAACAAAGCATCAGAGACCCCCGTGATTATCACAGATATTGACTTCAATTATTACTGCAGGTACTGACTAATTAATACTGCAGTACTGACTCTAATTATTACTGCAGATACTCTATTATTACTTACTTTATTACTGCAGGTACTGATTCCAATTATTTGAGAAAGTCTCTCAAAAAGAGAGTGAAAATTGAGAAGGGTGAGGCAATACAGATGTGAYAATTCACACCATCACAATCAGAAGTTTTCCCACATTTTCCACAGTACTGRCTCCAATTATTACTGCAGGTACTGACTCTATTACCACGGATACTGATTCCAATTATTACTGCAAGTATTTGTTGGATTATACTCTTTTCTGCCCCAGAGATGGGGTAACTGAGAGGCATTGTATTCTATTTGCAGTCTCAAAAAGAGACATTTACCACAGTACTGACTCTAATTATTAGTGCATGTACTGACTCCAATTATTACTGCAGGTACTGACTCCAATTATTACTGCAGGTACTTACTCTATTACTGCAGGTACTGACTAATTATTACTGCAGGTACTGACTCCAGTTATTACTCTAGGTACTTACTCTATTACTGCAGGTACTGACTCTAATTATTACTGCAGATGATCACTCTAATTATTACTGCAGGTACTGATTCCAATTACTACTGATTCCAATTATTACTGCAAGTACTGACTCCAATTATTACTGCAGGTACTCCCTGATTATTTACTGCAGGCACTGCCYAATTATTACTGCAGRTACTGCCTCTAATTACTGCAGCAGGTACTGTGGCAGCATCAGGAGGTCCCACTGGAGCAGAGGCAGCTCCTCAGTGCCAGCTGCTGTGCCAGGGAAGCAGGAATGGGGTTTCAGCCTCTGAACCTGCTGCCTCTCCCCCCCTGCTCCCTCCCTCCGTGGCTCCATTTCCAGGCAGACACTTCCTGGGCTCAGGGAAGATGGATGGAGCTGGGGGCTGGTTTTCCATTAGCTCTGAGCAGCCCCAGCCACTCCTTTCAGCACAGAGTTCATGCCCCAGCTCGGGCAGAGCACCCCAGGTGTTTYCCACAGCATTTTCCCCTCTGGGCCCAAAGCTCCTGTTCCCCAGCTGGTGAAATCAGCCCTTTCCTCCTTAGGGGTGGGGAAAGGAATAATTGCACTCCCCAGCCTGCATTTTCTGGGTGAATTCTCCAGCTTTTTAGAGATCTATGGCGCTTAATTCATCCCCTTTGCTGAACCAGTTCCAGCTTCCCCATTAGGGTGTCTGGTGTTTCATCTCTGCAGAGAGTTCTCTGGCTCAGGACCAGGGAGCAAAAGCTCTGCTGCCAACACTGACAAATGATCCCTTTATGACAATGCTTTAGAGCATTGAGGAGCCTCTGCAAAGTCCTGTGGGCAAAAAGAATGGAGGTGTTTCCTTTCCCAATGAAAATAAATATGCCTGAGTCACCCCCAGCAAYGGGAGACAGCTCCAGCAGCAGCTCTGCCAGCTCGGCCGTGCCTGTGAAATATTTGGGTTTGAATGAAAGAGAACAAGCCCATGAAACAAAAACTCCAAAAGGCAGCTCAATTTTATGCACAACCTCTGCATCGACAAGCTCTGGATTTATTTCAGYAGAGAGCCRTGGAATGCTTTGGGTTGGAGGAGACCCCAAAGATCATCTTTTTTCCAGCCCCCTGCACCTTTCACTGGAATATCACCTGGCATCTGTTTCATTTATCCAGATAAACTCTGTGAGTGAGGGTCTCTGAGCAGGAGCTGCCTGTGAAGCCTCCCACAGCCACTAGAGGAGAGCAGAAGCCTTTCTGCTGCACAAACCTGCAGCCTCCAACTCCTGTCCTCAATTAAATCCTCTGSAATCCATTTGGGATGGGCAGCCTGTATTATAATCAATACCATATTGATTATAATTTTATTTCTATTAAAATATAATTATAATTTTATATACTTATAATCAATCATATATTATAATCAATTATAATACAAGCTACTTGGGCAGCCTGTATTATAATCAATATATGATCATGTATTTATAATCAATAAATTATTGTTGTCAAGCCAATATTCAGTTTATCAGTCTCATGTGGTGGCAGGTGAAGAGAAAAGAGAAAAAAGGAGGATGGACCTGGATCCTTCCTTGCAGGGGCGACAGGATTTCTGTTTGTCCCTGTTTGGGTGTGAATTACCCAGTGAGACCCAAGCAAAAACAGAAATGAGCCTRAAAGGTTGTTGAGGAGAGGAAGAGCAGGGGGTGAACTGGAAAGGGCACGTTGGGCACATTTCCAGCCCATTTTTGGGGTCCTGTTGCCCTGCCTTTAGCACAGATTCAAATCCTTTAAATCTGTCCCCCAGACAGGATGGGATCATCCCCCATCCCACTGGAGTCGAGAGCCAAAGGAAGCCACAAAATGTTTATTATTTGCTTTGCCAATTCCATCCATAAATTCCRCCCATAAACCAACATCTTCACTCCCACAGACGCCCTACTAACAGAAAATAAAGATAATCCAGCTTTGAATTTGCATTTTGGGATGATGCTGATTATGCCAATGGATTCCCAAACCCAGCAGCACCCGGGGAGTCCCCAGCTYCAGGGTGCCCAGTCCAGGATGCTGGGAATGATCAGAGCTGACAGATCCCCGGGGTGAAGGAGTCAGACTCCTCAGCTGCTGGTGCTCAGGATGCTGAGGAAGGTAATTACAGCAGATTTAGGAACATCATATCTTGTATGGGGCTGCACAGCTGCTACCTGTCTGAGTCCTTCCAGCAGCTGATAAAATCACTGGAGAAAGCAGGCACTTGGCTTTCTGAGCTCTCAAGGCAGGAAAAAAAATGTGACAGGACAAATATGTTCCCCTGCCAGCAGCACTCTCTGTGTCACTGTTAATATCAGTCAGGCAGAGCAGGAAAGCACTGGAGTGTCTCATCCCACCTCGTGGTGCTGGGAGTCCTCAGGAGGAGGCTGTGGGGAGTGAACATCTGCCAGGATGAGAGAATTCCCACATTCCGTCGTGTCCCAGGAGAGGGAGAAGTTCCACCAGGGTTTATCCCTGTAAGAAGTGCAACAATCCTGATTTTGTGGCACTGCCTGTGGCTCTGAACTTGTGTYGGAACTCAGGACATCCCTCTGGGTGTCCAGAGCTGCTGGGACCCCTGCCTGGTGGCTCAGAGACCCTGGCACACAGCCCAGAACACCTGTGGGTTTGATTATAACCCGTGGAGCAAATTACCAGCTTTGYATGAAGGCCTGAAAGCCACAGAAGTTTAAGTAGTGTAATGATAAAATTATCACTAGATGATAAAGTAGATTTTGGGGTTTTTAGAATAGGGGTTTTGGGGACAAGATGGAGGGACTTGGGCGYGTCCAGCYTTTCTYCTTCTTCTTCTCCACCTCCATCTTCTGCTGTGCTGGTGGCACTTTTGGATTGGTTTAGAGTAGAAGCTCACTGTCTAACACAGGTGATAGGTRTTGGGAAGTWAYTGTAAATATTGTACMYGTAGTTTTTAGTRTAAASACATAACACAGCCCCRGGGGCAGGCAGAGTGCCTGGAACTGTCCTGCTGGACGGACCTGGGCAGGGCAGGAGAAAAATTTTKATACATAAGATACAATAAACAACTCTAAACAACTCTGAGACCGAGAACTGAAGAACTCTGACTCATTCTTTGAACAGGGGGCAGAAACAGAGACTTTTCACATGTCTCAGGGCTTCAACAAACTGCAACATCCCAAGAAACTTGTGAAAGAGCTTCAGGAGTTGCCTGCAGTGACCCAGGGATGCAGCTCCACCCACACAATTTCTATTTTCAAAGTGCTGGAACACAGGAAATTCAATCAGAAACCACCCCAACTGCAGGCTGGTTTGTTTGTTGGTAGTGTTGGGTGGCTTTGTGCTTTAGCTTTAATCCAGCTCCATTCCTCCCTCTGGAGTATTTCGCTGAGTTTTCAGTATTTCAAGRCCCAAAGTCTCTTCTGGACATGAACAGGCCCCAGGTGTGATGCACACTCCAAAGATGAGCTGGCCGAGGCTGCTCCAGAAAACACAATTTCCAGGAATGCTGCATCTCAGAATATTCCCCTTTCCATCCCAAACGATCTCAGCTTGCCTCTCCCCTTTGTTTTCTCAGCTTCAGAGCTTAAAAAATGTCTGCAAAGYGACTCCTGCCTCACCCCAGTGTCCTCAGTTCCCATGAGGGATCCCTTGGGGTGCACAGGTACCTCTAAAATCCCTGCAGCTGCCTGATCCCAGCATGACCTGAGGAGAGGCAGCTCAGGGGATCCTCTACAGGGTTGGGATCCCCAAATCCCCGAGCTGAGCTGGGATCCTCAGAGCCCAGGGCAGAGCCAGCAGCAGCATCAGAGCAGCTCCAGACTGGGAAGTGCTATAAMTGAATTGGCTAATTTGATTAATGTCACGGCCATATTTTATGAAAAATCCTTTCATTAGGATCTTTTCTCCTGACAAGCTGGGAAGTTTCAGCTTCTCCATGTTTTGCTGCTYTGGAATGGGATTTGGAGAATTGTTTMCCCAGCATGTGAATTGTTTTTACTYGATGRCCAATRACAGCAACCTGTGTCGAGGCTGCGAGCAGTCACAAGATTTTATTATCATTCCTTTCTATTCCTTGCTAGCCTTCTGATGAAATCCTTTCTTCTTTTCTTTTAGTACATAATTTTCTTTTAATAGAATCTATTTCATGAAATAATAAATCAGCCTTCTGAGACATGGAGTCAAGATTCTCATCTCTTCCCTTGTYCTGGGACCCCTGTGAACACCACCACAGTTGGCGACCCCGAGTGAGGAACATTCCCACAGATTGATAAGTAGAATTTATTTTTATTTATTTATTAAATATAATTTATTCTAGAATTAAGATACAATTGTAAAAAGGCCACAAGAAAAGATCAGATTGGTGCTGAACCAGGCTAACAGCGTCAGGTGAGACAAGTAGAGCRCTCTTGCTCCACTCCTCTGTACATCACAAAAACAAGCTCTCACAAAGTATTTCTTATACATTTTTAAACTCCAAAAGTTACTAAAAAAAGCTTTTTATTTTCTTATCGTTAATCATATCCTTTTAACATATTCATATAGTTTTTCCTTTCTTACTCCTGCTCTTACTGAGTTTTCCAAAACTAGTAAATAATTCACTTTGCTAGGAAAAAATCTCCTACAATATACATTCTAAGAAACACATATTTATCTTATTGATGATACATATTGAATGCATATTGCTGRAGTTTAGTCAAAAAAATAATCTTCTAAGACCAACATTTCTAAAAATGAATATTCAGGATAAAATTTTTAGACATATAGCTGTAATCTCATCAAAGAGAATTTCCCAAAACTCTCCTTTAGTAKACCAAAATTTTCAGCAAACAAAATTACTGTAGCCTCAACACAAATTTATACAAATATCTATTACAGAAGGGAGCTCTGCCACAGACAGAGAGGGGGAACAAAACCCTCCCCTCTGCCAGAACCACCTCCCCTGCAGGTCTCTGCCATAAGCACTGGCTGCTCTAAAGGAGCTGCAGGCATTTGGCAGCTGGGCTAGAGCACACAGCTCAGATTTTAATGAAAACAAGCTTTTATAAAGCTTAACAGTCGTGGAAATGTTTTCTGGATTTTTCCTGTCTCCTGCTATTGTCATTAATTTTTCATGAGCATCATTCCACAGCCATCCATGCAACTCTAATTTTACAGCTCACTGTTACTCCACAAGAGTCAGGAAATGACACTTCCCAGGGCTTGATGCTCCATTCTCTTTTCAAATGAAACTGCTGAACTTCAACTTTCTCTCCAACTCCAGCRTTATTTTCCTATTCAATTTATGCTAAATGGTTTTCTTCCCAGGGCTTCTGTAACAYTTTTTCTGTGAGCTGTACAAGCCATTCCTGATATCCTGACACAGATCCTGGGGATGGAGCCTGCCCTGGAGGTGTCCAGCCTGSAGTTAAGGGCTGTTCACTGTAAATGCAGCTTTGCATCAGCATTTCAGACAGGGAAATCATGGGGTTATTTATCAGTGTGCAGGTCCCCTGGGATGGTTTGGATTCCTGTATTTAGAACTCTCTGCTGCTTTCTCGAGGAGGGATTCCTGTTGGGGAAGATGGAACAGGAAAGCCTTATAAATATGATTGTCTGGYRAAAGATTTGGAGAATATGGAAACTRTRAGKGAGATTGAAATGARAGCAAGCTTTGAGATCCCTCAGTTACTGAACAACTGGAAAACAATGGTGTGGCTGGCTGAAGGTGATCCCCTTTGGATGGAACAACACCCTCTGCTTGCAGACAGCTCCAAGGGTCAGAGCAGACCCTATAGCTTGGCAGAAGGGCCCAAAGAGGAGTTTTTAGGGTTTAAAATGTAACACAGGATGGGAATGTAGTGATTCTTATGGGCTGTATGTAAATGCTACAGGATTTGTATCTTGTACTAGATTGGTTAGTGAGAATCAGAATATTCAACACAGAAGATTTATTGTATTGGAACGGGAACTTCACTCTCTTAGCTCTTACTTTTAGTTCTTGCCTCTTGCCCCATTTAATCTCTTACCCCTTTTACTCTCTTACCCTCTCCCCCTCTCAGGCCTGCTCTGAGCTGTGCCTGGCAGCTCCCAGTAGGGCCCTGCACTTGGCCCTTTGCAATAAACCCCAAATTCCACCACCTGGCTGCAGAGATCTCTCGTCTCCATTCATCCTGACCGTGCAACCCCCGTTGCTCTTACAGACGTGCAGGATGTTCTCCTCGCCCTGCCCTGCTCTGGATCCGTGCTGCTGATCCACATTCCCCTGCAGTGCACTGACAGAGGGGCTCCTCTCACTAANTCCTCTCTCCCCCTCTCTTCTCTCAGGCCTGCTCTGAGCTGTGGCTGGCAGCTCCCAGCAGGGCCCTGCACTTGGCCCTTTGCAATAAACCCCAAGTTTCACCACCTGGCTGCAGAGATCTCTCGTCTCTGTCTGTCCTGACCGTCCCACCCCTGTCATTCCCACACATTCCACCTTCTCCCATGGCCAGGATGGTTCAGTGCTGGGCTCAGGCTCTTCCAGGGCCGCTCCTCACAGGGTCCCTCTCACCCTTGGAGCTGAAGCTCTGAGCAGTTCCCATCCAGGTTCTCTGCCAGCACCAATCCCCACGTTCCAGCCTGGCCCGGCTCAGGGAGAGAGCCCCAAGTGCAGCTTTGCAGAGGGATGTGAGTGGTGAAAAAACTGGCAGGGAAAAGCTGTGGGAATGAGCTTCTGACAGGGATCCCTCAGCTCCTGCTGAGCTCYGGCAGCAGAGCAGGTGAGGAAGGCGTGTTGGAAATCAGAAACACAACCAGGAGTCCCCCAGGTGAGCACCTCCCCAAAGGTGGAATGCTGCTCGTGGAAAGAAATCTGTGTAAATAGGATTAACTGCCTGTTTGTTCCTCCAAAGCCCACCTTTCTGTTCTGAAGATACTCCTGGTTGTTTGTCAGATTTATAATGCCTTGGGATTAAACACAATATTGGATTGCTCTTGATGTATAATTCTRCTCCTCTGATGATTGAATTCACTTCACTCTGCTGCACAGCTTTTATATTTTATTTATTTCATTTTACCATTCCATTTTATTTTTCCAGTGTCATGCACCAGTACAAGCAAAGAACTGAGAACAAAGCTCTGGCATATTAAATCAATCAGAGGGGTTTACTTATTAATATCTTTTTAGCCCGAGAACATTCTACAAAAMGTGTGTGCTCAGGCACAGGCTGGGAGAGGCAGCCGAGCGCTTTCCTGCTCAGCCTCCTCCTTTTATTCCCATCAAATTGTTTGCCAAAGGCTGGGCTTGAAGAGGAGCTGCACCTGTGCTCAGCAGCACAGACTCAGGTGGATTTATCACGGGTTTGGCACACGGAGCTGCCCGTGGTGARACAKAGTAGATATTTTCCAGAGTARAAATMCATTTTGATTTAGGTGAAATGTACATCTTTGAATTAAGTCTAAGCTTGCAAACATTGCTGTTTGGTCTGACTGCCTGTTCTTGCAAAAAACCTACATTGTAAGAAACTGCTTCAGAGAAGGACAGAGATAAGGKAGGGCCTCTTGGACTCTGAAACAGACAAAGAGGCTGCTACGAAAAGCAGAGTCAAAATAACTCAAGAATTCTTTCTGATAAAGAAAAAATAAGCAGCAAATGTCAYGTGAAATCAGTAGAATGAATATATATAAATCTATTATGAAATTRTATGCRTATGTATTTGGGAAAAAGATTTAAAAGAAATCTGGAGTTCCCAGAGGCACACATGTCATTTTAAGAAAACAATTCCCACATGTCCAGCACTGTAATAAACACAGTGGCTTGTCACAGACATCTTTGATGGAAAATCCTTTCCTTAGGATTTTTCCTC
>JACDOX010000556.1:160301-173556 GCA_014549065.1 Cardinalis cardinalis
TAGGGGGAAATATGGATTACCAGGAAAAGGCTGATCCAAATCCTAGCCAAGTGTGGGCATCCAGAGGAGCCAGGAGCAAACCAGACCCCAGAGATTGATTTAGGGAATGTTGGGTTTAATTTGGCTGCCAGCAGGCCCAGCCTCAGAGCAGGGGCTGTGCAGGGAGGGCAGGGAAAGGAAAGGCAGAGGGAGCAGCAGGAGATTTGGGATTTGTGGTGTTCATGGGGTTTATTTTGCTGGGAAGGTGACACAGCTCCTGCTCCCTGCTCTCCTGGGCCTGACCCTTGCCAGGTTTGGCATTTATGGTGTTCATGGGGTTTATTTTGCTGGGAAGGTGACACAGCTCCTGCTCCCTGCTCTCCCAGGCCTGACCCGCACCAGGTTTGGGATTTGTGGTGTTCATGGGGTTTATTTTGCTTGTTTCAGTTATTACAGCTCACAGGGTTTCAGCCCCTTCCATTTCAGGATGGTTTTGGAGTGTGGACTCCCCACTCAGATGTACAGGGAAGGAACTGACACTCCTTGTTTGGACTAAAACATGAAACCTCTCCCCTCCTGCACCAGAAGGGAGTTCATCCCAGCCTGCTCCTGCTCAGAAAGAAACAGCAGCCATTCTTTATTCTTGATTCTTTATTCTTGATTCTTTATTCTTGATTGTGCCTCACCTTTATCACTTCAGACAGAGCTGTGCACTGAGTGATCAGAGGAATCCTGACTCAGAGGGCCCCAGAGTGAACCTGGAGCACGCCGCAGCGCTGCTGCTTTCCCAGGGAATGCTCAGCTGAGCCTGGCAGCAGCTGTGATGAGAGATTCCTGTTTACAGCAGCAGCCCCATCACCTGCTCTTGTTTAATGGCACCTGTTCCACCCCACTCTGGGAGTCTGGCACAGCAGGGACTATGAATTACTGCCACAGCAGCTCCTCAGCACCTGCAGCCTCTCTGTGACCCAGAAATCCCCCTGACATCCTTTGCCATGGTTCTTTTAATCTCTTCCCTTTCTTCCCTCTCTGCCCTTCTTTGCTCTGAGGAACCCGGCAGTTCCAGCAGGGAGGAAGGAGCAGCAGGAAGCAGAAATAATCAGGTTTTGTGGGGAAAGATGGAGGGGAGAAATCAGACTCTGGACACGGAGTTCTGCTCCTCTCAGTGCTTGGCAGTGGGGCAGTGACAGCGAACTCCTTCAGGAGAGCAGAGGGCTGGTCCTGGGAATCAGCAGATCCCAGATTGCTCTGCAGACATCTCAGTGAATCTGACTCCATGTTCTCAGAAGGCTAATTTATTATTTTATGATCTATATTATATTCARGAATGCTGTACTAAACTATACTAAAGAATACAAAAAAGATACTTACAGAAGGCTAAAAAATAATAATAAAAGTTCCTGACTCTTTCCAGAGTCACGACATAGCTTGGCCCTGATTGCCCAAAGAGTGAAAACAATCCACAGCAGAAAGCAATGAAACAATCACCTGTGGGTAAACCATCCCCAAACACATTCCACACGTGAGCACAACACAGGAAAAGCAAATGAGATAAGAATTGTTTTTCTTTTTCTCTGAGGCTTCTCAGCTTCCCAGGAGAAAATCCTGGGTGAAGGGATTTTTCAGAAAATGTGAATGCCACARCTCAGAGCCTTTGGATTTGACCAGCAGCTGGGCCTGGGGATCAGCAGGTCCCAGATTGCTCTGCAGACACCTCAGTGCTCTGAATCACCTCCAGGATGTGGAGTCACCTCAGCTTTTTGAGGCAACTGGATGTGAATGTGGGCAGGGGGAACTTGTGAGGTCTCTTTGCAGGGTCCCAGTGAGAGGAATGGTAGATTTGCGTTTCCAAACAAGCTGTGGGTCTGCTGGGAGATAAAACCAGCACTGGGAGAGAAAAGAACCAATGGGAAGGATTCCACTGACTGATGAATGGAAAAAGAGATTTGCTTTTACAAATAAACTTTAGGGTTGCTGATAAACTAAATTAGACATTGAAAGATGAAAGAAACAATGGGGAAAACCCCCCTAAATTCCATAAGAAYTAAAAATGAAAAGGGAGGGTTATACATTAGAGGGGAATCTTTGGGATCAGGTGTACTGGGGAGATCTGAACCTCTCAAGTACCTCAGAAATGGGGAAAGAGAGAAGGGAAATGTGGCTGGAAATTGGGATAAAAAGGGAGGCTGCATCCTCCAAAACTTGGAGAGACCCCAGGGGAATGCCCCATGGCCTCTGCCTTGATTGGAATAAAGTCAAAGGACTCCTGTGTGTCCTTTTTGGACATAAACCTCTGGTGTTTGGGGATTAATTTTCCTAACACCAGGAATTCCTGAGGGACAGCAAGAACTCACTCAGAGCCTTTGCATTTCACAACCTCTCACCAAACTGCAAATTCTCCTGGCAGAGGAATCACTTAACTGATTTCTGTAATAACAATTTCCCCTCACGCCTCCTCATTGGCTCACTGGACACTCTGACCAGAGCACAGAGATCTGCTGCTGCTTTTCCTTATTTCATTACTCATTTTGCTTTTTGCTCGGTTACATTTATTTGATTTAGACAATAACATCTCTGTCAAGTGCAGTTTAATTGGTATCTAAGGCCTAGTCTGCATTTACATTTTACTGGAATAATAATGGTGCTAAGGGGGAGGATATTTTTTAGAAAAGACTTATGCTGCTCTGAACTCCTTGGTGGCTGCAATGAGGTTGGAATAAAAGTGATTTACTCTGCTTTGCTTCTTCCCTTACTCCGTGGTAATAGCAATCTAATTATAAAGTATGTTTATGCTGACACAATCATATCCACAATCGGGGTTTATTCTTTCGTTCTTCTTTTGTCTTCGTGTAAATTCTGCCGGAGGAAAATGCCACATGCACACACAGACAGCAGCAGCAGGATCATCAGAGTCCCCAGAACCCATTTGGGTGAATTCATCAGCAGATAATTCTGTCCCCGAGGCTTTAATCTCCAGGAGATCGTTTGTGGGGACCGTAACTGCTCCATTTGCATTACAGCAGTAATAAAAGACTCCCACAGCGCTGAAAAAACCCATTTACGGGACTCCCTTTTAGGAAACAGGATCAGCAGCAGTGAGGGGCTAAACTGCTTTTACTTACAGTGGGCACCAGATTCCTTTAACCCTTAAAGCTCTGCAAGCAGCAGATCGATAAAACTAATTAAATAAAATAAGAAATAAATAAAATGAAACAAAAGAAATAAAATAAATATAATTAAATAATATAAATATTAAAAATAAATATAATTATATAATAGGAATATAATAAAATAAATAAATATATTTATATAAAATAAAACACATATAATTATAGAATATAAAGATAATAAATAAATAAACTAATAAATAAAAAGAAAAAATAAAATAAAAAAGAGGAAAGTCCCAGAGTTTCTGCCACACAATTYCCCTGTGGAACAGGCAAACAGAACAACTGCAAACAGCACAGCAGGACCTGGGCTGCTGTGACTGAGAGAAAGGTAAAATGTACTTAATTCCTGGGGGAAAAAAACAAATTACTGCTGTTAAAAGGACAAATAAAATGGCCCTTGTGGGAGGATCAGCTGGGGAATGCACAATTAGGGGCAAGAGGGAATAATTGCTTTAATTGGTGCTTAGTCTTGTCTCCTTGGAGAGCCAGAACTGCACTTTCTCACAGGTTTGGCTTGGCTTTGGTACTCTGTTTGTTTTTGGTGTTTGGTTTGGCTTTGGTACTTTGAATTTTCTGCTTTGTTTATTTTGAGTGCTTTGTTTGTTTTTAGTGCTTTGTTTTTGTTATTAGGTTTGGTTTTGGTGCTGGGTTTGTTTTAGTGCTTTGTTTGCTTTTGGTGTTTGGTTTGGCTTTGGTACTTTGTATTTTCTGCCTTGTTTGTTTTGGGTGCTTTGTTTGTTTTTAGTGCTTTGTTTTTGTTATTAGGTTTGGTTTTGGTGCTTTGTTTGGTTTGTTTTAGTGATTTGTTTGCTTCTGGTGTTTGGTTTGGCTTTGGTACTTTGTATTTTCTGCTTTGTTTTTTTGGGGTGATTTCTTTGTTTTTAGTGCTTTGTTTTTGGTGTTAGGTTTGTTTTTAGTGCTTTGTTTGGCTTTGGTGTTAGGTTTGTTTTTGGTGTTTGTTTGGTTTGTTTTTGGTGTTTGGTTTTTTTTGGTGCTTTGTTTGGTTTGTTTTTAGTGCTTTGTTTGCTTTTGGTGTTTGGCTTTTTKAGTGCTTTGTTTGCTTTTGGTGATTGTTTCCAGGGTCTGTTTTAACTGCTCCTGCTGGCTGTGCCCATCTGTGAGGTTGGATGCGACCCTGAGCACTCAGATAATCCTATTTTTGTTTGCTTTAATCTGATTAGGTTCCTCAGTACGAGTAGAGATTAAAACCCATGACCAACAAATGCTTGAATAAAGATAAAATGCAAATGCTGTTTTCTGCACGTCAGAATCAGAGGGTTTATAACAATTCCCAATTAATGTGCAGCCAGGTATTGGGGCTGAAGAAGGGATGAAGAGCAGGGGTGACTTTTCATCTCCCAGAATAAAGACAAAATAAAAGGATTCCAGCAGGAGTTGCTCGAGCTGCCCTTAGGCCATCCAGCAGGAGGAAATTCTGGGATCACAACAGGAGCATCCTCCTGGAGGCARCCCTGCAGGGCAGGAGGGGCTGGGGATGGGGAATCCTCCTGCTCCTGCTGCTGAGGGTGGCAGTGATGAACCAGAGGTGACAAATAATGACAGAAAATGACATTTCCCAGGAAATGCTGCAATAAGAACCATCCTGGGGGTGCCTTGGTGGTCACTGGGCTGGGCCTGCCAGGGCTGAGGGCTCTGGGATGCAGAGCMGTGTGTTGGTGTTCACAGGATGAGGGAAGAGATGAGGATCTGACTCYATGTTTCAGAAGGCTTGATTTATTATTTTATGAGATATATTACATTTAAACTACACTAAAAGAATAGAAGAAAAGATTTCATAAGAAGGCTGGCTAAGAATAGAAAAAGAAAGAATGATTACAAAAGCTTGTGTCTCGGACTCTCTGTCTGAGCCAGCTGACTGTGATTGGCCATTAATTAGAAACAACCACATGAGCCTAATCCCAGATGCACCTGTTGCATTCCACAGCAGCAGATAACCATTGTTTCCATTTTGTTCCTGAGACCTCTCAGCTTCTCAGGAGGAAAAATCCTAAGGAAAGGATTTTTCCATAAAAGATGTCTGTGACAGAGCAGGGGCTGCTCTGGGAGGAGRGTGAAGCTTCCCAGCAGGATTTTAATTTGGTTTCAGAGTGAAGTTGCTTTGGCTGCTGTCCCTTTGTTAAATCCTTGTTGCTGATGATGCCATTTGTGGGCTGCTCCCCCAGGACTGGGCGTGCAGGGCAGGAAATGAACTCTGTGTGCTCTGGGCTGTTTGAGATGCTGCAATGGTCACTGCTCTGTTCAGGGGGACACACAATGGCAAATATCTCACAGCATTCAAATAATCCTGTGCATTTCTGGAATGTTCCCCCTTTTTCAGTCACTCTAAATAGATTGTACAAGATCAAAAGGGATTGTACAAGATCTAAAGAGATTGTACAAGATCTGAAGGGGCCTCACACTCCCAGGCCTGGCTTTGGGCACTGTGCAAACACGGAGAGCTGCAGCTCCCTTTTGCAGTTTCAAACACCACACTCACACTTTTATCTCTGAAAACACGCCCTGAACGAGCCAGCACGGGGTTTCAGTGCAAAAGGAATAATCCAGCAGCGGGGGAAGTCCATCATTTGCAGGCTCCTGCTGCTCCCCTTGGCCTGTAATGACCCAAGGCTGTCAGAATGTCATAACTCCAACAGGGAGTGAAGTTACAGCCATAACACTGCGTGTGCAGCCATCAAACATTCATGACCATATCTGAGGCTTTCTAGTCCATAAACCTTCTCTGAACTCAAGTAATGGAGTTATCAAAAAGACAGAGCAGCTGTTCATGGGGCCTGTGTGACATACACGGGCTCCACCGGAATGTTCCGGGCTCTGCAGTACCTTGGGATAATCAGGGCTGTTGTATAAAATATGAGCCAGACCTCAACTTCTGCCTTTTTCCAATTTTCCCCACAATTTCAAGGATAAGCACATTATTTGCAGCAAACTTTTTTTTTCCCTCTTATTTGTGATCCTTCTGGAATGGGTGGAAATTTTTAGCCTCGTTTCTTTGCTGTTTTACTTGCAAACCAAAACAAGCCTGTTCCTATGCTCCCTCTCATTTCCAGACTCTTTCTGAGGGATTCCTGTGCCTGTGCTAAGATTTAATCAGTCCCTCTTGGGAGCTGCATGAAAAGGGAACGCTCCAAGGCCTGGAGCAGTGTGTGGGGATGTGAATAAAAGTTCTGGAGTCSGTGCCACCCCAGCCCCAGCTGAATGCTTTTCACAGGTAAATCTTTTCAGTGCTAAATTAACTCCCCATCCCAGGGCTTTTTCTGTCCCTTAAGAGGACAGTTTGTCATCCCTGGTAAATGGGAGCTCTGCAGTCAGGACAGGGGACAGTGCTGGTTTTGGTGTGCTCAGCACCAGACCAGTGAAGGTGCTGGGACTGGTGATCCTGGTGCTGTCCTGGTGCCCCTGCTGCTGTCCTGCTGTGCTGTCCTGGTGCCCCTGGCCCTGCCCTGCACATCCTGGTCCTGTCCTGGTGCCCCTGGCCCACTCCTGGTGCCCCTGGTGCTGTCCTGGTGCCCCTGGCCCTGCCCTGAAAATCCTGACCCAGTCCTCGTGACCCTGACACTCCCCAGGTGCCCCTGGTCCTCCCCTGGTGCCCCTGGTCCTCTCCTAGTGACTCTGGCTCTGTCCTGGCACTCCTGGTCCTGTTCTAGTGTCCCTGGTCCTCTCCTGGTGACCTTGGCCCTGTCCTGCACAACCTGGGGACCCTTCAGCAGCGCTGTAGCTGCAGTAGGACATTCCCTGGCTGAAGGCAGCAGCCCAGCTGAGGAGGAGKGGGGTGTGAGGCTGTGCAGAGCTGCTCTGGGCTGTGCTGGGCTCTCCTGGGCCGTGCAGAGCTGCCCTGGGCTGTGCCCAGCTGCCCTGGGCACTCCTGAGCCGCAGCCTGCAGCTGGCATCGGTGTGCATGCCCAGCCAGCAGRGCCTCATGTTTGCCATATGGCCAGGAGGATCTGAGAGCGTTCTGCTGGACAGCTCTGCCTCCAAAGCTCATTTCCTTGCCAGGGAAATCTTCTCCTGTGTCCCTGCAGAGCAGCCCTGACACCCAAATGCTGCTGCTGCTGCCTGAGCCTTGCAGGGAGGATTTCACCTGTGCCTGTCTGAGCTTCACCTGTGCGGGTAAATCATCCATGGGAAACATCCTGTGCATTGTCAGCCTTGCCCTTTGGCGTCACCRGGATATTTTCTGAAAAATCCTCTTTGCCCAGGATTTGCTCCTGGGAAGCTGAGAAGCCCCAGAGAGGAATGAAAACAATAATTATCTGATTGCTGCTCCTGGGTTTTGCTGCTTTGGAATGTGGCTTGGACATTGTTTACCCACAGGTGAATGTTTGATTGGCTCCATGTGAATTATTTTTAAGTAATGACCAATCACCATCGGCTGTGTCTGACTGAGGAGTCAGTCATGAGTTTTTATTATCATTCTTGTTAAGCTTTCTGATGTATCCTTTCTTTTTCTTTAGTATAGTTTTAGTATAGCATAATATAATATAATATAATATAATATAATATAATATAATATAATATAATATAATATAATATAATATAATATAATATAATATAATCAGCCTTCTGAGAATTTGGAGTCAGATTCTCATCTCTCAAACCTCACAAACACCACACTTTGGCACCTGCCTTCATCTGGGGATGCTGCTCCTGCTCCACGGGGCTGAGATAAATGAACTTCCCCTGAATTGGTTCTGGTGGATTTCAGGAGAAGGCAGAAGTAGCTGTTACTCACGGAAATATGCAGAACTTTGCTGGTAACAAACTGGGGAAAAAAAAAGGCTAATTAGTGTAATTACTGTCATTATAATTCTAATTTAACGGCATAGACTTGTATTGCAGCAACATCAGAGCTGTCACATTTGCAAACTGCATAATTACATGTATTAAGTGCTGTCTCTGTTGCACCCAATGTATGAAATGGGCTGTTACCTTGGAGTGCTCCAAAAAAGAAGTCAAGATGTCACTAAAGGGCTGACTTCTCCTTGATTTTTCTGATTACCAGTGAAGGGTGAAACAAAAAGCTTGTCTAAATAAATGTCTTTTCAAAATCTCCTTGATAAAATTCATAAATAGATGGGGATCTGGAAATGCCGAATGAAATCATTGCAGGCTTGTCACAGAACCTGGCAGAGCAGCCACCAGCATGGAAATGTGGTTTTGTTGTGTATTTCACAACCTGCTGAGTGCAGTTTGGACCAGGTGAGAAGTTAAAAATCTCCTGGAATGGGCTGCACGCTGGGAGTTTGTTCCTCGAGCAGCGTTAAATTCTTTCCAGTCAGTGCTTGAAAATTGGGCTTCTGTTTGTGCCTGGCAGGGATGCTGACACTTCTGCTTGCCCAGTGGGATTCCCTTCCCTGCCACAACCTCAGAGCAAAACCTGAACCCAAGGCTTCAGCTGTCGTGAGGAGGAGCAGGAAACCCAAACAGGAGCAGAGTTTTGACATGACCCAGATGAAATTTCGAGCCTGACTCTTTGAACTGGGTTTTTTTCCCTCAGACCATGACATGTTGCACACCCTCCTGAGCCCCCAGCCCTCCTGCAGCAGGCTGGGGAAGAGCATCCTGTGAGATTTCCTTAGTTAGTATGGATTTATGCTTCTGGAGCACTCTTGATGGTTTGTTTTCTCCCCCTTTCTACATAAAAAATGAGTTGCTTTTGTAGCRCTCAGCATTGTGTTATGAATATTAATCCAGAGGGTTTATTTTTGTTATTCTAAATCTGCCTGTATCCTTTGTAAGGAGAAAAATGGGACATAATTAATCTCTCTGTTAATCTTGATATTTGCATGGAACAAGTGAAACAAGCTCTTCAAACCACTTGGTTGACTCTTAAGAAGTATTTACGCTGCAGTTCAGAGGGAAACTCGAGGGCTTCTTTATTTATTTATTTCCATCATCTTAGATTCAATACACACAGTGGGAGGCAAATCTTTCCAATTCCCAGTGAGTTTTATCTGGTTCAGTGCAGCAGGGGGAGGATGAATCCAGGAGTTCCAAACTGGGAAAGGCTCAATCCAGAATCCAGGAGTTCCAAATTGGGAAAGGCT
The DNA here is from genome assembly GCA_014549065.1 of Cardinalis cardinalis. Taxonomy (NCBI): domain Eukaryota; kingdom Metazoa; phylum Chordata; class Aves; order Passeriformes; family Cardinalidae; genus Cardinalis; species Cardinalis cardinalis. The sequence continues at coordinate 169,516 of JACDOX010000556.1, forward strand.
CAATCCAGAATCCATGAATGCCCAAACTGGGAAGGGCTCAGTCCAGAATCCAGAAATGGCCAAACTGGGAAAGGCTCAGTCCAGAATCCAGGAGTGCCCAAACTGGGAAAGGCTCAGTCCAGAATCCAGGAAGTGCCCAAAGTTCCTGAATCCAGGAATTCCAAACTGGGAAAGGCTCAGTCCAGAATCCAGGAGTGCTCAAAGTTCCCGAATCCAGGAATTCCAAACTGGGAAGGGCTCATTCCACAGCCCTGGGGCTCAGCTCAGGCTGCAGGGACAGGGACTCTCTCCAAGAGAATTTCAGAACCAAATTTTGGTGCCTCCCTGTGATGGGGGTGTGAGGCAGAAGAAAATCAGAGTTTTATTCCCCCTCTCACCAGCCAGGTGTGAATGAACACCTGCAGCACCTCCCTTAAAAGTTCATTTCTTCACAGCATCTCTGCCAAATTTCTGGGGTGTTTCTTCTGCTTTTGCCAAATATCCCTTGATTCCCTTATCACTGGGCAGGGAATGGCAGCAGCCTGGGTGGCTCTGGGGTTTATTTACTGAGGAACTTGGGTTCCTCTGGTTGCCAAAAATGACTTTTAGGGGTGTGTGAATGCAGAGGATCATGGAGGGCCCTGTGACTCCGTGTAAAATGCTTCTGGGGTATTGCTCTGTGTAACTTCCCATCCCTAAGAGCATTTTTAATGTGGTTTAAATCCTTTCAGCAACTTCTCTGTAGACTGAAGAACATGGAAAATAATAACATATAGTGGACCCCTTGCYTGGGAATGCAGCTTCTCCCAGGTCTCTGAAGTGTAATTGAGTTAATAACTGGTTAACTGCTTGCTAATGTATAATTTTCTCATTTAGGCAAGTAAGTTGTAATTAACACACATGGCCTACGGATACATGCAGGGGTGGGAGGAGAGGGCAGGGAGGATGTGTCTCATTTTCCTCCCTCTTTTTCCGAGTATGGATAGATTAAAATGTCTTGTTMTGTGGGAATTACATTTTAATGAACTCTAATATGTACAGATCCTGTTAAGGAAGAGTTTTTATCAGTTCTTTTAATTGCAAGGACCAGCTTGAAGCAAAAGGGCTTGAGAAGCTTTGTGTTTAGGAGGAAAAAGGAGTGGGGGGGATCTCTATGATAAAGGACCTGTCCTTCCACTCRTGATGTGGGATCCACTCTCAGTAATTCACTCTGGGGAGTCTTGTATTTACAGGGTGCCCTGTGGCAGGAAGGAAGGAATGATGAATCTGACTCCATGYTCTCAGAAGGCTGATTAATTATTTTATGATACTATATTATATTAAAGAATACTAAACTATACTAAAGAATACAGAAAGGATTTAGACAGAAGGCTACAAAGTTAATAATGAAAACTCGTGACTCCTTCCAGAGCCTCGACACAGCTTGGCCCTGATTGGCCAAGGAGCGAAAACAATTCACATGAAACCAGTGAAACCATACCCTGTTGGATAAACAATGTCCAACCACATTCCAAAGCAGCAAAACACAGGAGAAGCAAATCAGACAATTATTGTTTTCATTTTTCTCTGAGGCTTCTCAGCTTTCCAGGAGAAAATCCTGGGCAAAGAGGATTTTCCAGAAAATATGACGGTGACAGGGGAGCTCTCCAAATCCCCTGGTGCTCTTGGAGACCCCATTCTTTCCTTCTTTTCCCCCAAATCCCCCCAGGGCTGACTCTGATCTCTGCAGATCCCTTTTCCTGCTGGCAGCTCCTGCTGTTTCCTGGCAGGCAGGAATTCCCAAATCTGCAATTCCCCAGGGGCTGCTGCTCCTGGCACTGTCACAGGTGTGCTGTGGTCCCCAGTTGTGGTGTTGAGGGTTCCCAGGACGAGGTGAGAGATGAGAATTTACTCCAAGTTCTTAGAAGGCTGAGATATGATATKATATTTTATTGATATACTAAAAYTATACYAAAGAAAGAGAAAGGAGAATCAGAAGGCTGGAAAAGAACGAATAATAAAAACTCATGACTGACCAGAGTCTGACACAGCTGGACTGGGATTGCTCATTAAGTTAAAACAATTGACATGCTGGGTAAACAATTCTCCAAATCACATTCCAGAGGAGAAAAACAGGGAGAAGCTGAAGCTTTCCAGCTTCCCAGGAGAAGAAATCCTGGTGAAGGGATTTTTCATAAAATATAACAGTGACATTGTGGCATCCTGGGAGCCTCTCCGAGCAGCATTTGGTGCTGCAATGTCACCCTCTGTCAGCAGGTGTCCCTTCAAGCTCGCCAATACTCTGCATTTACAGTTCCATTTATAGTTCTACATATCAGAGATGATCCTGAATGAATGCCCCAGATTTTATCTTCATTTTTTGATGCTGTAGTCTGAGGAGWTGATTGGGGGGTTTTGTTAATAATATTCTGTAAAAATATTTTTTAAAAAAACCCAGAAAGGAGCTGTTGATGGCCCACATCCCACAAACCTGAAATAATGGTCTGAAAACACTGGTGTGTTTTTTGGGAGGGTAGATGAAGGGATTCCTGTTTGTTCTGGAGGAATGTCTGAGCAGAGTCAGGGGATGAGGGCTGTGTTGCAAAAATCCCCCATCCAGAATCCAGAATCCATGCGTCCATGTTCTAGAACAAGGCTTCCAGGTCTCAGGGCTTAGATGCCATTTGTTCTCACCAGCACAACTTATTCTCATTTTGGAAAAACRGAAGTGCCTTTGGAAAGGGTACCTGGGTTTCTCTGTGTAAAATGTGGGCTGGGGATTTTTGGTGCCTCTAAACAACACTGACTCTGGGTCAGGGAGCTGCAGGTTTCCTTCAGCTCTCTCCTAGGCTGGATCTAGGGAGGTTAAAGTTTGGTGCCAAAGGGACAAAGGGATTGTCCTGGCCAGGTTCTGCAGAGCAGATCAGCCCTGCCCTGATCTCCAGCTTCAGCCCAATCTGGGCTGAATTTTCCTCCTCCTCCAGTAGGGATCACTGCGATGTTCCCCATCCTCACTGCAATGGTCACTGCAATGTTCTCCATCCTGATTGCCATGTTCTATCCTCACTGCAATGTTCTCCATCCTCACTGCAATGTTCCCCACCTTCACTGCAATGGTCACTGCAATGTTCCACCCCTCACTGCAATGTTCTCCATCCTCACTGCCATGTTCCCCATGATCACTGCAATGGTCACTGCAATGTTCCCCACCCTCACTGCAATGTTCTCCATCCTCACTGCCATGTTCCCCANCCTCACTGCCATGTTCCCCATGATCACTGCAATGGTCACTGCAATGTTCCCCACCCTCACTGCAATGTTCTCCATCCTCACTGCCATGTTCCCCACCTTCATTGCAATGTTCCACATCCTCACTGCAAAGTTCTCCATCCTCATATCAATGTTCTCCACCCTCATGTCAATGTTCCACCCCTCACTGCAATGTTCTCTATCCTGACTGCAATGTTCCACCCCTCACTGCAATGTTCCTCACCCCTCACTGCAAAGTTCTCCATCCTCATGTCCATGTTCCACCCCTCACATCAATGTTCCCCACCCTCATGTCAATGTTCCCCATTCTCACTGCAATGTTCCCCATCCTCACTGCCATGCTCCCCACCCTCATGTCAATGTTCCCCATCCTCACTGCCATGCTCCCCATCCTCATGTCAATGTTCCCCACTCCTCACACCTGCTGGAGCCCAAGGAGCTCATTCCTCATTAACTGCAGATGGTTTTCAGCGCTCAGCAATATCAGTAACAGCCACCCAYAGTGGGTGAGGAGAGGTGATGAATCCTCAGACTCTCCTGGGTGATGCTCTGTTTTCCTGAGCCTCTCCTCCTGGAGTTCCTCCTGTGGGCAGCCATTTCCCAGAGCGTTCCTGTCCCTGGCAGCATCCTGGTGCCATCCTGAGCTCCCAGAGCTGTAAATCAGTGCCTGGTTGCCAGGGTGACGGGCATTTGATGATAGTCAGGCCAATAAATAAATATTCTGGGAAATGAAACCCCCTGGGTTTGCCAGTGYCCGTGAGCACTGCTGCTTGGAGCTGCCATGGAGGAGGCTGGGACCCTCCTCTGGACAGA
>JACDOX010000556.1:173972-185023 GCA_014549065.1 Cardinalis cardinalis
ATCCTTTCTTCTATTCTTTTAGTATAGTTTTAATATAATATATATCATAAAATAATAAATCAAGCCTTCTGAAACATGGTGTCAGATCCTCGTCTCTTCCCTCATCCTCAGATCCCTGTGAACACRGTCACAGCTGTATCCTCCTGTTAATTTGTTAYTGCAACTGGGGATGAAAATCGACAGGATTTGAGCACAGAGTCAGCTCAGGAGCACCTCAGGGATGAGAATCCTTGGTGTTTGTTCTGTTGGGGTTCATGGGGAGCGGGATCAAGGCTCACTGTGATATTTTGGTTGGTTTGTCTGGCTCGGGGTGCTCCGTTTCTGGTCTGCTGTGTTTGTGCTCCCTGGAGTCCCACCCTGACCCATCAGCAGCAGATTCCTGGTGAATCCCTGTGTGACCGTGTTCACAGYGGTCTTATGTTGAAGRAAGAGACAGAGATCTGACTCTATATTTTAGAAGGCTTGCTTTATTATTTTATGATATATATTACATTAAACCTGTACTAAAAGAATAGAAGAAAAAGTTTCTTCAGAAGGCTAGCTAAGAATAGAATAGAAAAGAAAGAATGATAATAAAGGCAGCTGTCCCAGACTCTCTGTTCAAGAGAGTGATAAGCTATTAATTATAAACAAGTACATGAGACTAATCAAAGATCCACCTGTTGCATTCTACAGCACCAGATAACTACTTTTTACATCTTGTTCCTAAGGCCTCTTAGCTTCTCAAGAGGAAAAATCTTAAAGAAAAGATGTTTTATAAAAAGATGTCTGCGACATCCCTGCCCAGGCTCTGCTGCTCCCCTCAGAGCCAGGAGCTCCTGGAAACTTCCCCTGTGTTTGCAGCATCCTGCACAGAAAGCAAACCCCAAAAACATATGAGGAGCTGCTGGAAACTTCCCCTGTGTTTGCAGCATCCTGCACAGAAAGCAAACCCCAAAAACATATGAGGAGCTGCTGCCCTCACAGACAGCCCGAGCCCGCTGCTGTCACCAGAGCAGTCTGGGCATCTCCTCATCTTGCATTAACAGTTGGTGTTTTCATTCCTAATTCCTTATTTTAGCTTCAATCTTGACTGCAGAAAACAGAGCAAGGGGTTATCTGAAATAATTTGTTAGGAGGTTGTTTTTTTTTTTTAAGGTTAATTAACTGCAAAGTTGACTTTTTAAAAAAATGACCCAATAAAAACCCAACCACAGAAAGGAAAAGTCACATTAACTCAYTGCTACTCAAACCCCAGATCTCCCACAGCACTCATGGCATGGAAAAAACACCCAGAACTTCAAATTGTGCTGCAAAAAACTCAGATTAGGTCTCTCGTCTGTCTTTTGGGGGATAGAGAGGAAAAGACAAGGACAGGCTGCACAAAACCAAGTTTTTGTGGCAAGGGGGCCTTGCCAGGGTATATGCAGAGTGCATGATGTGAGGTGAGGTTGTGCAACTCACAAAGCACCTCTGTGGCAGCTGCTTTACACATTCCAGCCCCCTCCCACCTCCAGGTATTTCTCAGTTTGCTGCTTCCTTGCTGTGTCAAAAATAATTGGAATTTCCTGCTTGATTGTGTGAGCAAGTTCTTGAATGRTTTCTGTGAAAATTCAACAAGAAAACAGATTAGACTGAGGAGAGGGAAGAGCACAGGAGCTAAAAAAACCCAAATAAATTACCAGAATCATTGCCACAGGTGCTTGTACGGAGAAGGAAAACATCTGAGCAGAATTCCTTCTGAAATAACCAGGCAAGAGCAGCTCCTCTGGCTGTGCTGAGTGTTTGGAGCTGCAGCTCAGGAGCTCTGGGATCTCTAAGTGGGGTCAATCAGCAGGGGTTCAACGAGTGGGGTTCAAGCTCTGCACAGCCAAGGGCCCCCAGACCCCCAGAATTACCTGGGGAAAGGGAAAAGGAGGAAAAACAAAGGCAGAAATGCTAAGGGGAGTGTCCATCAGGCATTGCTGACGGCAGCATCAACACCAAGCCACCCCCAGCTGGACTGAGAGCCCAGGACCCCCTCTAGAACCACACCAGCCCAGTGCCAGCGCCAGGCAGGGCCCTTCCACTCAGCCTTCACTTGAAATGGCTGAGCAGCCCTGCAAGTGTTCATGAATTCAGGTTTCCTCGCTGCCCAATCATGTTGTTGGCTCAGAATTGCCATTTAATTAACCCCTGACGCGAGGCAGGAATCAATAGCCTGGCTGCCCTGGCTGGTGGGGATGTGCAGCTGGAGGGGATGTGCAGCTCATGGGGACCTGCAGCTGATGGGGATGTGCAGCTGAACAGGATCTGCAGCTGGTGGGGATCTGCAGCTCATGGGGATGTGCAGCTGCCCTGACTGATGGGGATGTGCAGCCCATGGGGATCTGCAGCTGCTGGGGATCTGCAGCTCATGGGGATGTGCAGCTGCCCTGACTGATGGGGATGTGCAGCCCATGGGGATCTGCAGCTGATGGGATCTGCAGCTGGTGGGCATCTGCAGCCCATGGGGACCTGCAGCTGATGAGGATGTGCAGCTGGACAGGATCTGCAGCCCATGGGGTGTGCAGCTCCTGGGGATCTGCAGCTGGGCTCTCCTGCTGCAAACTGGGAGTGAAAGTGCCTGCAAGGGAGCAGCAAACTGCCTGTGAGCTGCAAGGAYGGATTCCTCACATGGGAAATCCATTCCTTGGGGAGACAGGGAGAAGGAGCCTGAATTTCTTTGTGCTCCTGGAGCAACATCCTTGGAGTAGCCCTGGCAGAGCAGAGCAAGTTGGAATTCTGTGCATTTGCAGATGGAAATCCTGCCTTGTGTCATTTCTCCTTCACTGCTGTCACCCCACAGGGCTGGGATGAGTTTTGGTGCTCCTGGGTGTGCAAATCTCAGTCTGCTCCTGCTAAAAGARGCACCAGGGGCTCCTGGAGACTGCACAGCCAGAATTTATCTCTATTTTCCCTGGGGCTGGGCAGAAGTGCTGCTCCCTGACCTGACACCAGCAGAGCAGGGGTTGGCACTGCCACAGACAGAACCAATTTTTCACTGTTCATTTTGTCAGTCTATTAATTCCTATTCAGAATTAACGACACGAAGAGCAAAAGAACGGGGTTCCTGTGTTTTTTAAGCTTCAAGAAGAATTTCCACGTAGTTCTGAAACTCCCCCCTCTTTGTTGATTTGGTGTCAGAGGTTTTGTTTTTTTCCCCAATTATTTTGCTGAAGACAAACTAAAAAAAATCCCAATGCTGTGAGCATCAAATCCTCCTTGATCTGTTGTTAAAGCCTGAGTACCCCCTGAAAYAATAATGGGTAATAATGGCATAAATAATTAATAATCACGAGCTTTAATGAGCTGATGAGGAGGTAGAATGAGGTTGTTTAGTGAGATGTGATTTTTGTGAGTACCTGCTCCAGTCAGGGCTCTGTGTGGGAAGAATCCCAGCGTGTGAGTGCTCCTGCAGAGCCCTGGGGTGGGCACAAATGCAAATCCTTAGTTTTGAGCCCTTGGAGTGCTGGAGCTGCAGCCCTCAGTTCACTCTGGGGTTGGGGTTCCTTYACCAAGGGGTGAAGTCCTGCTCAGGGAGGTGCTGGACCATCCCTGAGAGAAGCCCAGCACTTCTCAGATCTCCTGGGGCTTGAGGACCTTCAGGTGAATTTCTATCCTCAGTTCTGTGCCTAAAGGGCTGGAAAAAAAATGGGGCACAAAGATTCCACCCTCCACAGGGTGCCCAGGTGGCTTTTCCACAGAACTGGGCATCCTGGCACAAATCCCTGGGCAGGCTGAAGGCTCACAGYGGTCTCTGGTTGTCTTGGTTTGGAAAGMCAGGWGYCTGMTAAGGAAGGCAGGAGCCKYCCCTGAAATGGAGAATGTAAACCCTCCCCAMCCCTCCGAATTGCTATAAATTTTAAATTAAGGGGCTCTCAGGCAAAATAACAGTTCTTTAATAGGGAAGAAAAAAAAATAAAGGATAAAATAAACAATGCAGTGAACTAGAACAACACTGCCAGAGTCAGAGCCCAACCTGACACCCTGTGGGTCAGGGTGCTGGCAGCAGTCCCATTGGAATTGTGGCTCAGCCCTCCTGCAGTGCCAGGGGTGGTTCTGCTGGAGCAGGGATCCTGGAGAAGGGTGCAGTCTTCCTCTGAAGATCCAGGGGTGGAGGCAGCTGCTGCTCCTCTGAGAAATCCAGTGGAGAAGCTGTGCTTGTGTTCCAGAATCTCCAGATTATATCCAGGCAGGAATGCTTGGCTGGTGTTCCAGAATCTCCAGATTATATCCAGGTAGGAATGCTTGGCTGGTGCTCCAGAATCTCCAGATTGTATCCAGGTAGGAATGCTTGGCTGGTGTTCCAGAATCTCCAGATTATATCCAGGTAGGAATGCTTGGCTGGTGTTCCAGAATCTCCAGATTCTATCCAGGTAGGAATGCTTGGCTCCTCCCTCTGGGCTCACGTCTCCCAATGGGATGCTGTAGTTCTTATCAGCCACGCAGTGACATTCAATAGCTGTTATCAGCAGATGTCCCCTCCCGAGGGAGGAGTGATTGTGGTCACTCAAAGAGAGAGATAAGGCAAACTGCCCACTTCACAAAGGTAATCTGCCATACAGATGGTAATGGAAAACATCTTGCATTGCAATCTTCAGCACTGGTTATGTCCAAGATTCAGCATCCAGAGGATTTCAGGAGGATTCCAAGGCCTGGAAGGCAGAGCTGAGTGTCTGTGTCCAGGTAAATCAGGAATCAGAGGGAAACCCTCTCTAATGAATTATCTGAGTTGAGATTATTGGGAATCTGAGACAAAGGTGGAACCCCCAGGAGCCAGTTCAGGGGCAGCAGCGCCATGAAATTCCCATGCTGCCCTCATTCCTGAGGACAATAATGACAATAATGACAATAATTGCCTTTGGTACCCCTCCCCACAGGCAGGGAGGTTCCTCCCTGATTYCCCCTCTGTTTTCTGCAGCCAGCTCACGTTCAGCAGAATCCTGCCTGCAGCTTCTGAGCATTCCTGAAGAGACTGGGCAGGATTTTCTCCTTTAAATCAAGGTTCTGCTGCTCTGCCCAGGCCAGGAGCTGCTCAATTTTCACTTCAAACCCTGCTAGAATCAATCCAGTGCTGCTGGATTCATCCTGCAGGAAACAAATCTGCTTGGAGGCTCCTGGATCCTTTAATGAGCATCCCCTCAGCTCTCTGTGCTGCTGGTCCAGGGCCCCACAAGGAGCAGCAGCCGGGCTTTGCTTCCTCTGCCAGGGTTCCTGGTGTGGAATTGTCTCTTTTGGAAGCTGGGTGTGCTCAGGTGCTGGCTGTTTGCTGCTCACACCAGCAGGGTTTCTCTGTCCGTGCTGAGGATTTTGYTGTTTTTCTGATTTTCTGGCTGGAGTGTGGGAAAGCCTCCTGTTGCTTCCAGAGCAGCCCTCAAAGTCTCTGGTTTCTTGATTTGTGCAAGAGGGGGGAATTTTGATTATCTTTGAGGATAAAAAAAAAAAAAATCTGATGGCAGGGAAAAGAAAACCCCGCGCTGACCAACTGAGCTGCACATTTTTATTTTGTACACAGAGTACTTTAATCCCTTCAAATCCCCCCAAAAAAGGAAAAGCAATGAAGATCTACTCAGGAAAAACTCTCAGAATGGGCTTTAATAGGAGGACACCTCTCTGTGCTTGTAAATGGAGCTGTATTTTGCAGAGTTTGGGTGTTTAGGCTTGCCCAGGTTTGGGCTCAGGATGGGTTTTTGGGGTCTCTCAGCTCTCTGAGGAACTGCACACACACAGAGAGAGTCGCTGCAGGCTCCATTTCCCCCTGTCACATCCCATCTGTAAACTGGGGCTGCACTGGGATGGCAGCAGCCACCGAGCGAGCGGGGAAGGCCTCAGAAAATAAATAGAGATGAGGAAGTCAGAGATCATTAGAGCTGACACCACCTCACACGTTCATTAATTATGGATCCCCGTGGAAGAGGCTCGTTAGGCTGCTGCAGCCTGTGGAGCACTGACTCAACTCCTGGAAGGTGGAAAGAGAGAAGCCAGGAAAGAGAGAAGCTCTGAGCCCCAGCTCAGGCTCTGTAAATAACTCAAGCCCAGCAGCTGGGCTTGCTCCRGGCTGGAATTGTTGCAAGGTGGGTTTTTGCTGTAGTCTGAGCTCCTTCCCCATGGCCAAGAGATTCTCTGGCTGGAAGAAGCTGTTTTTCCCCGTGGGCTGTTGTCCTGGTTTAGGGCAAATTTGGGAGAAAACCTCCAAAGGGAGCCCCTCCAGAAAGCAAACCCACACGGCCCCTCCTCTTAACTGCTTCGGGAAGGATTTTTAGRGAGAAATGGAAAGAACCTGTTTATTTAACAGGCAAAGCACCCCCCAGCACTCAAAATGAACAATAYTGGATGACAGCACTCTTTCACTGCTCTGAAAAAGGTGACAAATTCAGAAAGTCTCTCCTGCGGTGGTCGCTCTGTTATCAGCCCCTCTGGCTGCGGCCCGGAGCAGGCCCCGCTAGGCCACAAAGGGGCCCAGTCCAGAGCAGGTTTGAACAGTTCCAAGAAAAGGAAAGAAAAACAGTCCAGGGRAAATTCAGACTGCCTAGCTAAACCAACTAACAAGCAGGAGCAAAGCAGGAGTAAGAGCAAAGTGAAAGCAAGAGCAAAGAGCAAAAGCTGCACTCTGTACTGCCCCATCTCTGTGTCCCRCCGACTGCTGGGGGAGYGAGCAGGCTGATAACTGATRACAAAACAAAACTTTGCTCTTCAGAGCCARKYTTGAAGGCACAGAACATAATATCCAGCATAAACAGAACAACAACTGGGGATGCAAGCATCATAATGTCACCCCAGGACAGCAGCAGTGACACTTTCAGCCCCTCAGCTTTTGGGGCAGCTCCACAGCTCAGAAGGAGAAGCAAAGGAAGAACCCAGAGGGTGTCATTGGAAATTCCTGCAGTCCTTTAATGATCCCACAAGGAGCTGCAGTGCCTGAACTGGAGAGCTCAGCGCAGTGAATGATTCTGGATTTAGTTTAATTTATTCCCAACAATGTACTGCGTGTTTGTAAGTGTTACAAACCAAACTCAAACGGGAAATATTCCTCTGCTCAAACATTCTCACATGTAATTGCATTTTCCCTGTAATAACATTATCAGAGCATCTTTCAAGCCCCAATTAATGCAAACCTAATTCTCCTTTAATACCAGTACCAGGAGGATTTGAACTTAAGAGCACACAGATTTATCTTGGAGCTCCAGGATGATTTTGAAATGCCTTTTGTACAAGTTTTACCCTGCRTGAAGATCGTGGAGAGATCTGCATCAGTCTGAGCACCTGCCTTTGGTGGTTCTGCTACTTTCACTGCAGTCTTTGTGCAGAACAGAATTGTGACCTGCAGAGACTGTTCTGGTTATGCCAAATAATAAAAGACAGACTCTGGGAATTAACCAAACTTCTATTCTTAGCTGTTTCAGTTAWATCAATAAATATATAGAATTATTGGCACTTCTTGTCTCAGAACGGGCAGCACTAACTTTTAATTTACTTTTGATTGCAGTTAATGGCAGAATGTATCATTGCAGTTAATGATGGAATGTTGTTTGGATTTTTTTTTACAGTAGACTTTTTTTCCCTGAGCTATTTTAATCCACCTTTCCAGAGAGTATCCGATGTAAATGTGCAGAGCAGGCAGCACAGCACATCTCAGTCATGTCTGAAGTTGCATTAACATCACCGAAGTAGTTTGGTTTTTTTTTTTTATGGGCTCCTGTGAAATGAAAACAGGTGTAAAATTTGTGTCTGGTTTAAAAATTTATAAGTGAAGCCCCACCAAACGTTAAGTGGGTCGTTTGCTGATATATATTATACATATATTACACATATAAATATATTATGTTTAAAGCTCAGGAACAGGAGAGGGGAGGAGGGCAGAGCCCTGAGCTGTGTGTGCAGAGCTGGGAGATCACTGGGGTCGGCTGAGGGAGCCCTGAGCACTCCTCACACTCTGCATTTGAGCCCAAGCTCACCCCCAGTCACACAAATTCCATATTTAGAGCCCCAGCTCGTTAATTCCAGCCTGCAACAAGCATGGGGGAATGGGGACCAACAGGAAAACCCCAGGTCTGTGCTCTGGTGTGGTCCTTGATGATTAAAAATTAGTGGGAAAATCAAWAAGTTAAAAATTAGTGGGAAAATCAGGTTAAAAATTAAAGTTAGTTAAAAATTAGTGGGAAAATCAGGAGGTTCCTGCTTGTARAAACCCAAAGGAGGGATGGGGAGCTGGGGGCTGTTAGAGGGTCTCAGATATGGAGCTGATGTTCCTAAAGCATTTGGTTAAAAATGATGAGATGGTTAAAAAATTGGTTAAAAATTAGTAGTTAAAAATTAGTGGTTAAGAATTAGTGGTTAAAAATTAGTGGGAAAATCAGGTTAAAAATTAAAATTAGTTAAAAATTAGTGGGAAAATCAGGAGGTTCCTGCTTGTAAAAACCCAAAGGAGGGATGGGGAGCTGGGGGCTGTTAGAGGGTCTCAGATATGGAGCTGATGTTCCTAAAGGATTTCCAGGCTGAATTCTGTGCACTGGGGGCTGAGGAGGGCTGCAGAGAACCCCTGGGCACCAGAAATGCTGCAAGGAGCCCTGCCCAGGGCACCTCCCAGCTGTGCCTCAGCACCCAAACCCGGGCAAGGGGCAGCAAAAGGGAAGCTGAAACCTAAAGCTACTGGAAACAAATTTATCTCATGAAAATCCCGCATTTGCTGCTTTTCAGGGGATCTGCAAAAGCCTGGAATAGGATTAAGGAGAGGGCATGGGGATGAGCCGGATCAGGGCTCAGCCAGGGGCTGCAGATGGCAGCGCTCCCTACGGGGCATTTCCCGCTGGGAATGGGCTGCGGGCAGCTCGGGATGGGATCCTGACCCTGGGGAGGGGAAGGGGAACGGGATGGGATGGGATGGGATGGGATGGGATGAGGTCCTGCCCCCAGGGAGGGGATGGGGATCCTGCCCTCGAGGAGAGGAATGGGATGAGGATCCTGCCCCCAGGGAGGGGAAGGGCAGCGGGATGGGATGGGGATCCTGCCCTCGGGGAGGGGAATGGGATGAGGATCCTGCCCCCAGGGAGGGGAATGGGATGAGGATCCTGCCCTCGGGGAGGTGAAGGGGAATGGGATGGGGATCCTGCTCTTGGGGAGGGGATGGGATAGGGATCCTGCTCTTGGGGAGGGGATGGGGATCCTGCCCTAGGGGAGGGGATGGGGATGGGGTTCCTGCCCTCGGGAAGGGGATGGGGATGGGGTTCCTGCCCCTGGGGAGAGGATGGGGATGGGGATCCTGCCCTTTGTAAGGGGATGGGGATGGGGTTCCTGCCCTCGTGGAGGGGAACATGCAGGAGAGCAGCACCGGAGGCCCAGCTAAAGGCAGAGAGGGGATCCCTGGGGCTGGAAGGGTTTTGCAGCTCCTGGGCAGGGCAGCAGCCTCCTCCAGCAGCCCCMCTGGCACATCTGGGGCTCCCTCCTSTTCTGTGGGCTCCCACCARGGGTGATACTCCATACAGAAAACCTCTGTCCTTGCAGCCTTCAAAGCAGAATTAAAGCATTTCAGAGAAGAGGGATGGGCTGATTTCTTCATTGAACACAAGCACAGCACCACTGCTGGACAGGGATCAGCCCTGCAGGTGAAAAAGGTTTCCTTCCTGCACTRGCAAACATTTAAACTGCAATATTTTCTTGTTCTGTCAGGAAATAAATGTATTCAGAGCTTCCAGAGAGCAAAACTAAAGAAAACTCTTGGGAGATGTTGAAGGACCTGATTTGAGTTGCTGTTTGAATGTGTGTTCCTCTGGCAAATTATAAAAATAAACCCCTCCAAACCCGTTTCTAGGTGGCTCTAGGCAGAGCGTTGATGTCAGATCAATAATTCCAGGGCCAGCAGCCCCTGCCCCACAAGAGAAAGGTTAATTCCCCCTCCCCCTCTTCTTCATCCACCAGAGATCCTTGAGTACAGCTCACAACCAAATCTTATTTCCATCCCTCGCTCCATTCAGACTCTGCTAATGAAGGCTTTTGTAGCACAACTCTGAACTAATTAGGGTTAATTGAGCCTGCTTGTGTGTTAGCTACTGCAGCACTTGTCCTGATGATTGGAACAGTTTTGTGATTAGCCAGCCTAAATTTGGGTTCTTTTTGTGACTCTGTCCATCCCAGTCCCAGTCCATCCCAGTCCCAGGTCATCCCAGTCCCTGTCCATCCCAGTCCCAGTCTGTTCCAGTCCATCCCAGTCCCTGTCCATCCCAGTCCCAGTCTGTCCTGTCCATCCCAGTCTCTGTCCATCCCAGTCCATCCCAGTCCCAGTCCATCCCAGTCCCAGTCCATCCCAGTCCCTGTCCCCCCCTGCCCCTCGGAGCTCCAAGTTCCCAGCTCAGGGCAGAATTCCCAGAACAGAAGGCAGGAGCCCATTAAGCAGCACGTGGCACATGAATATTCATTTTCTTGCCTTTGTTATTTACATAAATTCAGCGCAAGGCAAGGCTTTTTACAGTCGCTTTAGCTTTTTTTTTTTTTTTTTTTTTAATAGAAATGTTGATCCAGCTGCACACATTCCTTTGTATTACAGCAATACCTTTTATTTTTCTCTGCCTTTTTTTTTGCTGCTGGAAGTGAGAATAAGTTTTCTTTTCGAATGCTCAGTCTGGGTGGTTAGGTAAAAGGGCTGCAGATGTGTCAGACTTTGTGGGACCCGGGGAAGGGCAGATCCTGATGTTCAGAAACAGGGAATGGCTCAAGAGGAGCGATTGCTGCAGTGAATTTGGAGCCAGGTCAATTAGAAGAGACGGGTAATAAAATCTGATGGAGCAGCAGCAAAATATCCCTAGGAGGTGTTAGACAGGTGAAGGCAGCCAGAAGTGTTTTCTGCCTTTTTCTGCCTGGATTTATTTGGGAAACMTGAGGGTTTCTTTGGGAATTGCAAGGATATCTTTGGGAAACACATGGGAGAGAAGCTGGGGGAGCTCTGCAATGACCAGGAGCCCTCCAAARGCTGATTTATCTGGAGGTGAAGGGGACAAAGAGTGAGCAGCCATCCCCCCTTGATCTGCAACCTTCACTTGAGCTCTGAAGGTGTTCAG
>JACDOX010000556.1:185768-202262 GCA_014549065.1 Cardinalis cardinalis
GTCTGGGTACCTCTTTCTGGGCAAAATAAGCCCAAAAAAGGACACTTAACAGAGGATTAACCCTTAAAAGCAACAGCCTGTTGCATATTCATACACCTCATCCATGATGCATAAATTCCATTCAAACACAGGATTCTGTCTGGKCAKTGTCAACTTCTTCCTCTTAATCCTAATCCTGCGTGAGGCAGGAAGAAGTTCGTTTCTTCTGATAATGGAGCAATAAATTCTTTTTCTCTGAAAGATTCAGGTGTCCTGTGGCTGCTATCTTGGAGTCCTCTCTTTAAAAAAAGTATACTACATAGCATAGTTTCTACTTTAACATTAAGTTATGACCTAAAACTATATTTAACACACTACTTAAAAAAATTAATACAATATAACTTTCTAACACAACACATATAATATTCATTTTAATATTTGTGAAAAGCCAATCATAAAATATGCATTTTTCACAGGGTGATCCTGGATGTCTGATGGAAATCTCTTGGAGATGAAGAAGCAGAGCACAGACCCTGAATAGCAGAGGTCACCACACATGTGGGAGTGTCCCCTTGCCTGAAGTGACAGCCTCTGGTCCTCCCAAAAGTTCCTCAGGGTTACAAGAGGAAATATTTAATGTGACCAGACAGATTGATTGCAGTGCTTAATTAGTCATTCAAGCCAAATTGCACTTGGCAAACACGGCACAATTTCATTACAATGGGAACACAAAGGGGATTCTGCTTTTGTTATCCATGCTGGGAGYGGATCTTTGGGAATCAAGAGGGTTCCTTTGGGAATCACAGAAATTTCTTTGGGAAACACAAGGATTTATTTGGAAAACACRAGAGTTTCTTTGGGAATTGCARGGATTTCTTTGGAAAACATGAAGGTTTCTCTGGGTATCCTGAGGATTTCTTTGGAGACACAAGGGTTTCTTTGGGAATCCCGAGGATTTCTTTGGAAATCATGAGGGTTTCTTTGGAAACCATGAGAGTTTTTTTTGGGAATTGCAAGGATTTCTTTGGGAATTAGGGAGGTTTCTTTGGGAAACACAAGGTTTTTTTTTTGGGAAACACAAGGATTTCTTTGGGAAACATGAGGGTTTCTTTGGAAATGTCAAGGTTTTCTTTGGGAAACACAAGGGTTTGTTTGGGAATCCTGAGAATTTCTTTGGGAAACATGAGGGTTTCTTTGGGAAACACAAGGATTTCTTTGGAAAACATGAATGTTTCTTTGGAAACCATGAGGATTTCTTTTGGAAGGATGAGGGTTTCTTTGGGAAACACAAGGGTTTCTTTGGGAAACATGAGGTGGGAGCTCTCAGACCAGTTCTTGGCCCTGGCTGCTTTGGTGAGCAGAAGTTTGGGGCTGTGAAGTTTGGTCTGCCTGGCTCTCCCCTGCTGTGATGGTGGATAATCAGCCAGTAATTAACGCTCCCTGTGTTAATTGATGTCCTGCTCAGCTGTCCCGGGCTGGGGAACCCCTGAAGTACCAACAGAGCTCCAGAGAGTGTTGCTGACCCAGGGCTGGATCTCTGTTGACTTCCCCAAACTCCTCCCGTAGGAAGGGAATTCTGAGGGCACTGCAGGGACAACAGAGGCTTTTCTTTCACTGTCTCTTTCCAAACGCTGCCACACAGGATCTGTAATTAAATTTACATCCTTTGGAGGTGGAGAGATGGATTTACTGGTGTAGAGATACTGGAGGCAGAGATATCAGAGGGACAAACCACTTCATACATCATCTTCTGTGGAAGTGGAGTTTGGTTTCTGTCTAAACACAGCAGCCTGGTAATAAAACTTAATTCATAAATTATAGATGGGTTTGGGGTTTGGCTGTAGGTTTTTCTTCTTTGTTTTGTTTTGTTTTGCTGCCCCTCCCTCCCTTGCTGTCCAGGTAAATGCTGAAGTATTTYAAACCCTCCCRGTGCAGGGTGGGCACTCAGAGAATGAATCAGCCTGTCAGGCTCAGACCAGAGGCTGCAGACAATGCACAGTGGTGTGTCACGGTTACTTAGCAACTCCAGCTGAAGAGGTTCAGGTAGAAATCGCTGTCATTTCCATGGGTGAGATCTCTCCCCCCTCCTCTGTGTACACAGCGTTTTTTTCCCCCAACAGATAAAGTGTTTTGTAGGTTTTAATGATCTTTCAAATTGAGTTTTCAAAAGAGCCTGCTATTTCTGCAGGGCAATCGGAATTAAATGATGAATTTGGAGGATCTGAGTGTGGCTCACAACAAGAGCAGGAGGCATTAACCCAGGATGGATAAAAACATCCCTCTGCCATGTGGGGAGCTGGGCAATCTTGCTGGCATTTTCCTCCCTAAAAGTTGATGTTGGCAGGTCTGTGCTGGTCAGCACAGAGGCAAAGCTGTGCCCTGGTGGCACTGGGAGGAGGAACTGGTTTGCACTTTCCTGTGCTGGTCTGCACAGAGCCAAAGCTGTGCCCTGGTGGCACTGGGAGGGAGAACTGGTTTGCATTTTCCTGGAGCTCTGTGAGGACACCAGCTCTGTTTGCCAGGAGGAAATCTTCCTCCTGGAAGATTTGCCTCTGGCAGCAGGTTAAAAATAATAGCRGCTCTGAAAGTTTTATGACAGCTTCGGGGTAGGTGTTACCTGAACATCAGCAGCTGCAACACAAACATGCCTTGGACCCCGCAGTTCATGAAAGGATAATGAGCACAGGCTCCAGGAGCTCTGTGGGGTGAGAGGGGCAGAGGGGCAGCCCCTGGCACTGAGCTTCAGCCCTTCAGCTYTGAACTGGACTAAATATTTGCTGGGTCAGGCCTTGGGAGCTGGAGGAAACTGGGATTCTCCTGTGGGGACAGGGCTGTGCAGCCACTGCCACCTCTGTGTCACTGCAGGGCTGGGGCAGCTAGAGCAGAACCATCAGCTCTCTCCTCCTTGGGCAACATCCCAGAGGCTTCTGGAGCTGGAAAAGGTGTCTGTGGGACAGGGACAGGGGGCTGGAGTGGATTTAATCAGAGCTGGGAATTCCCCAGGAACCCTRAACCTCCTGCCAGCCGTTCTCTGTGTGATGGTGTCTTGGTTTGGAAGGACAGGAGTCTGCTAAGGAAGGCARGAGCCTCCCCTGAAATGGAGAATGTAAACCCTCCCCACCCCTCAAAATTGCTATAAAATTTAAAATTAAGGGGCTCTCAGGCAAAAAGATGGGAGCAGGAAATAACAGTTCTTTATTAGGAAAGAAAATAAAAGGATAAAATAAACAATGCAGTGCACTAGAATAACACTGACAGAATCAGAACCCAACCTGACACCCTGTGGGTCAGGGTGCTGGCAGCAGTCCCATTGGAATTGTGGCTCAGCCCTCCTGCAGTGCCAGGGGTGGTTCTGCTGGAGCAGGGATCCTTAGAGAAGGATGTGTTCTTCCTCTGGAGATCCAGGGGTGGAGGCAGCTGCTGCTCCTCTGGGAAATCCAGTGGAGAAGCCCTGCTGGTGTCTCAAAACCTCTGGATTATATCCAGSYAGGAATGCTTGTCTCCTCCCTCTGGGCTCGCATCTCCCAATGGGATGCCGTAGTTCTTATCAGCCATGCAGTAACATTCAATAGCTGTTATCAGCMGATGTCCCCTCTCGAGGGAGGGGCGATTGTGGTCACTCAAAGAGAGAGATAAGGCAGACTGCCCACTTGACAAAGATAATCTGCCATACAGATGGGTAATGGAAAACTTCTTGCATTGCAATCTTCAACAGGTGGGGAGAGGCTCTGAGCAGAACACCCCCAAATCCTTCCAAATCTCCTGTAGGAAGCTCATGGCCTCTTCAGGAGCCCGTCAGGGACCGAGGTGTACGGAGAGATGTTGTCCCACCCCAATCAGTGCCAGCACAGAGCTGCTCAGAGAGTTCAGGAGGAGGCTCCAAGTGATCAGTGAGGAGGAAATTGAGCCCCTTAAGGACATGGGGCTGATTTGAGTTGCCAGAAAGAGCAGGAATAAATAGTGCAATCAATGCCTGCTATAAATACACATTAATTTCCCTGCACTTCTCTTTCTCTTKCTTTGTGTCTCRGTTTGAAAGACAGGGATCTGCTAAGGAAGGCAGGACCTCCCTTGGAATGGAAATGTAAACCCCTTCCCTCTGAATTATTATTATAATTTGAAATTAAGGGGCTCTCAGGCAAAGATATGGGAGGCAGCCCAGCTCTGAGGAGGGCAGGGAGAGGCCACATCAGGATCCCAGCACCTGAGAGGTGGTGAGAGGTCCCTTTTAGTGAGGTGGGTGATAATGAGGTCCCAGTTCAGGGATGCTCTCACAAGCAGAGGCTCCCTCCAGTTCTCCCAGTTCTCGGGTATCTCTGCCCCTCCAAGAAAAATTCCAATGTGGCATTTTCAGGGTCCCCAGGACAAAGGAGGAATTGAGAATCTGACTCCATGTTCTTCGAAGGCTCATTTATTATTTTATGATATTATGTTATATTAAAGAATGCTATAGTAAAGAATACTAAACTATACTARAGAATAGAAAAAGGATCCTTCCAGAAGGCTCAACAAGATATTAACTAAAAACTCGTGACTGACTCCTCCAGAGTCCAACACAGCCTGATGGTGATTGGTCATTAAGTAAAAACAATTCACATGTTGGATAAACAATCTCCAACCRCATTCCAAAGCAGCAAAACAGGGAGAAGCAAATSAGATAATTACTGTTTTCCTTTTTCTCTGAGGCTTCTCAGCTTCTCAGGAGAAGAAATCCTRGCCAAGGGATTTTTTCAGAAAATGTGACAGTAACACTCATGGATAAGAGAAGTACAACCAGATGCCCTCCTCCCCTGAGCTGGGCCACTTCTTTCATTTTTATTAGGTACCCAGTCATTAGTGTYTCCTGACAACTTCTGGGAAAAATTCCTAAAAGCGGCTAGGAAACACTAAAAACTGGAACTGGGAAGCTCAAGGTGGGAAGATGGAGAAGGAGCTGCTGGAGCGGGACCTCCAGGGGCTGCTGGGGTCGGTAGCAAGGTGTCTGAGGAGGAGGTGAAGAAGGCATCACAAAATGGACAACGGGTCACGAGGTCTGTCACTTTTATCAGTTCTGCTCCATTTGCATATTGGAGTTCATTGTCCAATTACAGCTTTAGGTTATCAAGTCCCATCCTTTTTGTTTTTCTCTCTTCAGCCCACGTTGTTTGTGCTCTTGGGGCTGAGATTTGGATTGTTTGTCCTTGATCCCCAGCTGGAGAAAAAATTGTTTTGTCTCCCTGCTCTGTGCAGAGAGCTCATCATCCTTTAATGTTAAGCTCAGTAGAGCAGCACAGAATCTGAAAAATAGAAAAGCCAAACCTGAGGCAYCAGAACCTCTGATATGTGGAAGGAAATGACAGCCAGGACTAGAGGGGCCCTGCCTCCAGACAGGAAGAGGCATGGGAAAAATGGGATTTTTGGACAGTGTGGATCCTGGCACCRAGAATCCCTTCCGTAACTGATGGATTTTCTCTTCAACTAAAACCCAAGCTTTAACTAAAGCTTGGATTTTCTAAATATTTTAAACTAAAGATGAATTTTCTCTTTAACTAAAACCCAAGGTTAAACCACAGCTCTTTGTCTTGAGAAAGAACTAGGAGCAAAGAAGAAGCAGGATTTCAAACGTGAGCTCTGAGGTGTTGGAGGTGTCATGCTTGAAGTGGGTGCAGCATTTGTGATGGGCTGTGAGGGCTTTCCAGTCCCTGCAGCAGTGATCCCGAGGGAATTGGTTGTTACCCTGAGGAAGGGGAACAAGGGGATGGTGCTGCATCCAGAAACTCGAGGTGTGTAAAGGAAACTGCTGTAAATGTGAGGATATTTGGCATTTAAGGGAAAATGAGGTATGTGGGCAGCTGCACTGTGGGCTCTCATTTTTTGGGTAGTGATGTGCTCAGCTGTGAGCAATGYGCCCAAGCCCTGCTCAGATAAATAACAAGGCAGTCCCTGAACGAGGCTCTGCTTTATTTATTGTTTGCAGGATTTTTATGTCCTGGTGTTACATCTTGTGCTGCCGTTGAGTTTCACGGGCTGTGTAATTTAACTGTGCATTGATTCATTGGCTTTCCAGAGCCCTGCATCTGCTCCTGGAATCACCTGGCTTTGGTGGGAGGCAGGCGAGGGATAACGCCAGGAGCTGGGGCTGCTCTTGCCAGGTTTGTTCTTCCCTCCTCCCCCTCTCTGGTTTCTGCATTTGTTTTGTTTTTAATAATGGTTCTTTGTGTACCCTGGGCAGCCTGGAATGACATCCCAGCTCGGGGTTCCCTTGGGTACTCTGACACCTGTGTGACAGGTGATTAACGTGCCTTACCAAAGAGTGGCTCCAGTAAAAACTGAAAATATGCTTTTAACATTAATAATGTGCTGGCAATGCTTTCTTCCCCCTGCCTAGGATGAGGAACATCATGGTTACATTATTTTATTACTGCGCTTCCACTGTTATTTTACTGTTATTTTATTACTGCACTTCCACAATGGTTTGTCCATCCAGGGGTGTAAATAATGCATCAGGATTTCACTGGGATGATCCCATGGAAACAATTACATGGTATCACCTAAATACCAGCTTAGCATTACCTGTAGGAAATCTGGGGGCCTGTCAGAAGTTTGGAAAAAATTGTGATGTAAAGGTCATCAGCTGTCAGCTGCCATTAACTGGGAATTCACTCCTGTGGAGTAATTAAGTGGGGTGAAGTGTAAGCCTGAAGAATAAATTGCATCCCACTGTGGGCCTGTCTTTTTTTTAATGATTTGTTGGGGGATTGTTATTTAAATAAATAAAAAACAAAAACCAGAAAGCATTGCTTGTAGTCAATTTACAAAAGGAGCTCACGGAATGTTTATTTCCTCTGAAGAGCTGCTGACAAGAGGAGGGGAGGGCAAACAAAAATCATTGATTAAGCTTTTCCCAAATGTTCAATGGTTTGGAGTGGTTATTGTTGGGGGGATTTTTATTGGAGCTTTTTTTCCCCAAACAGGATCTCAGTGGCTCTCAKGGGGAGAGCAGATAATTCATCAGAACAGGTGGAATTTGGGTTAAATTCATTCAGAAGCTGGTGTGCAACAGAGTGAGCCCTCACAGGGTCAGCTCTGGGGGTTTTGGCACTGGTCACAGGATCCTGCCCATAGCTGCTTCTGTTCCACCCGAGGGGAGACAATTTCTGCAAAGCTGTTCACTGCCTTTGCTGAAAATCCCTTTACAGAACCTCTTTAAACCCACAGATGATGCTGTGCATATCATTCTGTACTAAATCAAAGTGTGGGATCAAGTGTGAGGTTCACAGTGAGGTTCAGATTCAAAGGCTGGTGCTCCAAGGGCGGTGTTGTTGATGTAGATCAGCATCTACCTTTCAGCACTAAGCTTTGAGTTTCCACAGACTTGGCTTTTTATAAAAAACCAGAGCCGAAATAGAGATGGAAGAGGGATAATCCTGACACTGCTTGTGATCTCAGCTGCCTCTGTGACCTTTTCCTGTGGCATTAGCTGGATTCTCAGTGGCTTTGTACTTCCTTCTCCAAATTTCCTGCTGGAAGATGAAAGCTGCTCATGCTTCAGGGAGTAATTGTCCCAATAATTGTGTGCAGGGAACGCCTCTGACCGGAGTGGCCGTGACCCATGCTGGTGGCAGTGACAGACCCCTGGTGTGGGTGGTCTGAGCCCTGCCTGGGTTGCTCAGGCTGTGATGAGGAGCAGGTGGGCTCTGCRGCACCCCCTGTGCTGGGCTGGGGGGAACAAGGAGTTAATTGGGGCTTTGGGRAGGGTGGGAGGAGGAGCAGGGTGGGAGCTGAGGGCTGGTTCCTGCTCTGATCCCCCTGTGAGGTGAGCAGGAGGGGGGAATGGCAGGAGATGGAGAGTGGGTGCAGATCTGGGGGCTGCTGGACGTGTCCTGTGCCAGGTGCGTCCTGATGGATCCCTCTGCTGAGCGTGTCCCATGCCAGGTGTGTCTTATGCCAGGTGTGTCCCCTGTTGGGTGTATCCTGTTGGATCCCTGGTGCTGGGTGTGTCCCATGCCAGGTGTGTCCCCTGTTGGGCGTGTCCCCTGTTGGGTGCATCCTGTTGGATCCCTGGTGCCAGGTGTGCCCTGTGCTGGGCATGTCCCACACTGGGTGTGTCCTGTGCCAGGTGTGTCCCTTGTTGGGTATATCCTGATGGATCCCTGATGCTGGGTGTGTCCCCTGCAGGGCATGTCCTGTTTCAGGTGTGTCCCATGCCATGCATGTGCCCTGTTGGGTGTGTCCTGTGCTGGGTGTGTCCTGTAGGATCCCTGCTGCTGGGTTTGTCCTGTGCTGCTGGGCGTGTCCCCTGCTGGGTGTGTCCCCTGTCATGGGCATGTCCTATTGGATCCCTGCTGTTGGGCGTGTCCCCTGCTGGGCATGTCCTGTCCTGGGCGTGTCCCCTGTTGGGCGTGTCCTGTTGGATCTCTGTCCTGGGTGTRTCCCCTGCTGSGTGTGTCCTGTTGGATCCCTGATGCTGGGCACGTCTCCTGCTGGGCGTATCCCTGTTGGGTACGTCCTGTCCTGGGTGTGTCCACTGCTGGGCGTGTCCCATGTTGGGTGTGTCCTGTTGGATCACTACTGTCGGATGCGTCCAATGCTGGGTGTGACCTCTCCTGGGCATGTCCCCTGCTGGGTGTGTCCTGTCCTGGGTGTGTCCTGTTGGATCCCTGRTGCCACACTGGGTGTGTCCTGTTGGATCCCTACTGTTGGATGTATCCAATGCTGGGTGTCCCCTGCTGGGCATGTCCGGTTGGATCCCTGCTGTTGGGCGTGTCCCCTGCTGGGTGTGTCCTGTCCTGGGCGTCTCCTGTTCGATCCCTGCTGTTGGGTGTGTCCAATGTTGGTTGTCCCCTGCTGGGCGTGTCCCCTGCTGGGCGTGTCCTGTCCTGGGCGTGTCCTGTTCTGGGCGTGTCCTGTTCTGGGCGTGTCCCCTGCTGGGCGTGTCCTGTCCTGGGCGTGTCCTGTTGGATCCCTGCTTTTGGGTGGCTCTGCAGTCAAACCATACTGAACCACCCCACCCCCGAGAGGGCCCTGCACCCTTCATTCCAGGACTGCCCCATCCCAGGGGTGCCCGGCTCTGGACACACCACGGGGATTGATGGGCGGGGCAGTCACCAGGGGTTTGTCCCCTGCTTTTTCCAAAGCCACCAGGAGTGTCACCACGGGAGCTGTGGCTGTGTGGAGCTGATCCCTGGTGGACTGGGGTGGCCCAATCCAGTCAGCAGTGCTTTAATTTAACAACTCCCCAGCAGTGGCTCCTACTCACAGCGATGTTGCAAAGTGATTTTGTGCACTGCTTAATTAAGAGCTGCTTGCAGGAGAAATCCTAATCCATTAGAGGTCGATTTATGCCTTGAAGCAAGGTCAATTTTTCTTTTCCTTTCTTAAATCTGTGCAAAGTTGGAACTTTCTCCGTGTGTGAGCTTGATTTTGCTTTTTTATCTGTTTAGAATTTTGCTGTTTGATTGCTGCTGCTCAAATGGCTCAGAACACGTCCTGGGTTTTGTGAGTTTTGTTTCTGGTCCACTGCTCTGCCTCGCTTTTGAATAATGAGAACTGGAGAGGGAAGTGTCTGATTTGCCACTTTTACACCTGTTTTAACCCAATGTCTCTTTGACACTTATGTTTACACACAGAAATAGATATAAAACATACATGGAAACATCCTGCACCTTTTCACCGGTGATTCCAGCGCAGTCAAGTGGAGATAAGGAGGAATCTCATATAATTTAATGAAGAAATTGTAAACCCTGAACTTGCAGAAACAACTGCACACCACGATGGGCACCCCTCACAGCTCTGCTGTGCCTGTAACTGGTTAAACTGGGATGAAGAGAGCAGGCTGTGCTTTGCAGGAGGATGTTTTTGGAATTCCTCAGCACTGCTGCCTGGCCCTTGGAGATGTCCAGTCATGTCTGATGTGCTTGAGCAGAGCTTGCTGCTAAACCAACCTTGATAATCCCAGCCCCCAGAGGCTGCTGCTCTGCCAGGGATTCATTCCTGCCAGCCTCGGCCTCCACAAACCCTGCCAAGGCAAAAATCACATCCACTTACCACCACTTTGTCAGTACAGGGCTGAGGAGCAAGAAAAAAAATAATACTTTTAAAGATGGAGCCTCGATAGACTGAAGAAAAATCTGGATGTGTTTTAACCCCAGCCTCAGTGTAGTACAGCCCACTCAGGATACCTGGAGCTGCTTGGCCAGTTTCTTTCTAGAAAACCTGTTATGATTTAACTGGAGGAGTTGGGGGGTTCTGTCGTTGCAGACTCTTTTTTGAGGGGTCCTTGCACAAGTGGGGGCCCTCAAACTGGGGCTGTGCTGATCCCCTCAGGGTGGGAGAGCATCAGCAGGGGAGCCTGGGGAAAACACATCCTTGAGCTTGAATTTGCAATAAACCCCAGGAATTTCTTGAGCTTGAATTTGCAATAAACCCCAGGAATTTCTTGAGCTTGAATTTGCAATAAACCCCAGGAATTTCTTGAGCTTGAATTTGCAGTAAACCCCGGGAATTTCTGCAGTTCTCTGTTGTAAACCCAGCAAGTTGGGTGGGCATAGGAAAACTACCAGAGAATGAAAAATGCAGTAAAAAYCTTTCCAAAAGAGTGAGATCCTTCGAGCTGGGCTAATCCCAGCGCTGGGAGGACAAGAGGGGTGCAGAAAGCCGGGCAGGAATTTGTCATTGAAGGTTCCTGGTGAAGAGCAGAGCAGAATTTGTCCAGACTTCGAGCGAGCATCATTCCCTGCCAGGCTGGAGAYGCCAGCTCTGAAGAGTTAACTCTGCATCCTTCAGGGAGCACGGGCACAGCTGGTGGGGGCTCTGCTGAAAGGAGAAGCCTCTGGCAAGTTCCTGCTCTGCAGGGAGAGGAGCAGGGCTCTGCACAGACAGATGAAGCTGTTGCTCAGGATGGAGCTGCTGTTTTCTGTCCAGCTGCTGCTCACAGAACAATTTGTATTCTCTGAGGGGGCTGCTTTTTTCTCTGCCTTCGCTCTCCAAAGTTCAAGCTCCTCTTCTGGAAGTTGCATTTAACCTTTAAGAAACAAGCTGAAGTCGCTGTCCATGACCTTGGAGGATGGGGGCAGAGAGGGGAAGAAATATCACAGTGTCTCACCAGAGACACCTTTAGAAGTACCTAACAAGGCATTTAATATCAAACGGGAGAAAAGGACACTTAACTCGAGTGACAGGAGCTGGAGAGGGGCAGAGGAACATCCTGCCACAGCCACGCTCAGGACAGGGGATGACAGGCGCAGGAGCTGGAGTGGCAGTGTCCCTTTTGTCACACAGCCCTGGAAAAGGTGCCAGAGGAACGGAGATAAGAGCAGAGCAGGTGTGGGGAGAAGGAGCCCGTCCACGGGAGGTGACTTTTCACAATGGATGGAAAGGTTATCACCGAGCAGATCACAGGTGATAACGCTGGGAGGAAATGTCATTTCTCCCTTCTTTTTTCCCTGCCTTTGCTGTGCTGTTGATCGCTCTGTGACACAAAGAGGGGTCACAGCCGCTGCTTTTGAGCTGTCTGGAGGCAAACGCTGATTGTGATGCAGATGGTTTGTCTGATGTGGCGCAGGGAAGGAGCTCGGTCGTTTTGAGGCTCGGAGTGAATAGCAACTCCTGTGGTATCGATCACTGATCTGACAGGAACTTCAGACAGACCTTCCCCGATGGGAGCTGGGGCAGCTGAGGGTAATTCTGGTGCCKGAGCTGGTCAGGAGACAGGAGGGGTGTTGGTTGGTTTTTTAAAATTTTTTCTCCACATGGTCTTGCTACAATGCATCTTTCACAGTTCTAATTCTCTAAATTATCTAGTCTTTTTGTAAGGCCATGTTTTGAATCTTGTTGAAAGTTCAATCTCTCTCTCAGCGATGYCATCTCTATTCCATGGCCTTCCTAAGCCAGCACACCTCATCTCAGAGTTTGCACACAGATGGACAAGGCTGTGTGAGTTTTGTCTCAGGTTTAACTGGGTGTGTATTCACTTCCCATCTGTTAGAGCTGGGGCAGATATCTGTTCATTGGGCAGTTTYTCTTTATCTCTCCCACAGCCAGTGCTCCCTCCAGGAGATCTCTTCTGTTCATGGGCCATTAATTATAAATTATCTTCTGTTCATTGCC
The DNA here is from genome assembly GCA_014549065.1 of Cardinalis cardinalis. Lineage (NCBI taxonomy): Eukaryota > Metazoa > Chordata > Aves > Passeriformes > Cardinalidae > Cardinalis > Cardinalis cardinalis. The sequence goes on from JACDOX010000556.1 coordinate 197,835, forward strand.
AGTGAGCGTCCCTGCAGGGCTGATCCAATTCCAGCATCCCATGGGGAGATGCTGCGCCCAGGGGAGGAGCCAAGCATTCCTACCTGGATCCAATCTGAGCCTGGCCCAGCCCAGCAGCCTTTGCCCCCTGCATTGCCAGAGGAGCAGCTTTCTGCTGCCCTGCAYTGCCAGAGGGAGCCCAGGCCCATCTSCAGCAGCCCTGGAGCTGCAGAGGAAAACTCCCCCCTTGTGCAGGATCCCTGCTGCAGCAGAGCCACAGCTGGCACTGCAGGAGGGCTGAGCCCCCATGGGATGGGGCTGGGACACCCCCCTGAAACACAGGGGGTCAGGTTGGATTCTGACCTTGCMAGTGAGGTTTTTTTTGTTTATTGCATTTGTATTTTTAGTTTTTCTAGTAAAGAACTGTTATTCCTATTCCCATACCTTTGCCTGAGAGCCTTTTAWTTTCAAAATTATAATAAATCACAGGGAGGAAGTTAACATTTTCTCTTTCAGAGGAGGCTCCTACTTCCTTAGCAGACATCTGTTTTTTCAAACCAAAGCGACTTTCTATCATATTTTAAGAATTCTTTACAAATCTCTGTTCCTCGGAGGGGCTGCCCTGCTTGTACAGCTGAGGCACAAACCAGAGGCCGAGCTTGGCAGTGTCAGAGGAGGATCTGTCACAGGGAGGGTCGRTTGGTGGAGCTGGACCTCGGGGTCCTCCTGTGTCCCGCTCACCAGGGGCACCTCAGCCTGCCAGAGCTGYAGTTCCCTCCCCAAAATCTCCTCTCCACCAGTCTCCAGGGAAATCAGCTGTGTTCAGCCAGCTTGGCTCCGATCTGTGCTCCCRTGCTGTGCCATCCCTCAGGGGGAATTGGGATAATTGGAGGTGTTGGGGGTGAGCTCCTGACTGAGACCCCTGGTGCTCCCCTTTCCATGGAACCTATTCCCGTTTCTGCAGGATCTGCTCCCCTTTCTGTGGGAYCTGCTCCTGTTTCTGCAGGATCCATTCCCCTTTTCGTGGGATCCACTTCCCTTTCTGTAGGATCTGCTCCYCTTTCCATGGGATCCACTCCCATTTCTGCAGGATCCTCTCCTGTTTCTGCAGGACCTGCTTCCATTTCGGCAGGATCCGCTCCCATTTCCACGGGATCCACTCCCCTTTCCTTGGGATCTGCTCCTGTTTCCATGGGATCCTCTCTCCTTTCTGCAGGATCTGCTTCCCTTTCCATGGGATCCACTCCCATCTCTGTGGGACCCACTCCCATTTCCATGGGATCTGCTCACCTTTCCATGGGATCTGCTCCCATTTCCATGGGATCCTCTCCCCTTTCTGTAGGATCCGCTCCCATTTCCGTGGGATCTGTTCCCATTTCTACAGGATTTGCTCCCCTTTCCACAGGATCCTCTCCCCTTTCCATGGGATCCACTCCCCTTTCTGCAGAACCTGCTCCCCTTTCCATGAGATCCCCTCCCATTTCCATGTGATACACTCCCATTTCCTTGGGATCTGCTCCCATTTCCATGGGATCCTGTCCCCTTTCTGTGGGATCCTCTCCCCATTCCACAGGATCCTCTTCCCTTTCCATGGGATCCTGTCCCCTTTCTGTGGGATCCTCTCCCCTTTCCATGGGATCCACTCTCCTTTCCATGGGATCCGCTCCCATTTCTGTAGGATCCACTCCCATTTCCGTGGGATCCTCTCCCCTTTCTGTAGGATCCACTCCCATTTCCATAGGATCCACTCCCCTTTCCATGGGATCCGCTCCCATTTCCGTGGGCTCCGCTCCCACTGCAGGCCCAGCACGAGGCACCTGCTCTGTCACGGGCATGCTCACCTCTCTGCAGAGCTGTAATTGAGTTAGGGAGGTTACCATGGCAACCCCTGCAATTAATTAAAGTGCCTGGGCATGGGAAGTTTATAGATGCAGAAAACATTTTCATATATAAATAGTGCAATCTGTTTGTGCTCCGAGGATTTGCCCCTTCCCTGGTTCTCCTCTAATCTCTCTAAGCTGAAGAATTGGGTTGTTTTGGTTTTTTTTTTCCTGTTTTTTTTCCCCCCCTCTGGGGATTGATAAATAACTGAGTTATTACCCATAAATGGGTAAATAAAGTCCCTGCAGTCCATGTCCACCAGGTGAATGCTGAGCGAGGRGATGAGGCTTCCCAGGGCAGCCCAGGCCACTGTCCCCAAGCTCTCCTGTCCCCAGGGGTGCCCTGCTGGCCATGCCACAGGTGAAATGTGTGACCTGGGCAGGCGGGCTCTGCGCTGCCTTGGCTGCTCGTTGGGTGTCGCCCTGATTTCTAAAGATTTTTTAAGATGTCGGTGATTTTTTAAGATTTTCTAAGCCTCCTGATGTTTACGCTCTTGTAACGAACTTTCTCACACACTTTATGTAAATAACTTATTGTTTTGCATTCTTTTATGGAGGAGGAGAAATTTGATGGATTGTCCAGTGTCATTGGAGAGGTGGCRCTGTCAYCCTCCAATCCACTGTMACTTTTGGAAATCTATAAATGTTGGAATAWGAAATTAAAAACTCTCTTTTACCTTGAAAGAGCAGYGTGTGCTCATCRTGTCCTATAGTGACAGTTGGGGGGGTTTTTGACAGGAAAATCAGCAGTGAGGCAGGGCAGTGCCCCAGTGCCCACACAGTGCCCTGGGCTGCCCTTGGAGCTGCCAATGGCACAGGGASGTCTCAGCACTTCCCAGGTTTGGTTCTTTCCCTTTCTTTGCTCCTTTCRTTTTTATTCGGGGCTGGGGAGAGCTCCCGGGGCTCTCTGGGGTCTCTGTGAGGCTGAGGTGGTCTCAGAGCTTGCTGTGCCTCCTGCAGGGAGGGTGGTGGCCCAGATCTGGAGGAACTGGATGTGCTCTGTCCTCAGGATGGACCTGCAGCACCTCCCATCCTCCGAGCGGAGGGCAGAGATTCCCAGAGAACATTATTTCTATTCTATTCTATTCTATTCTATTCTATTCTATTCTATTCTATTCTATTCTATTCAATTATTACATTAAATTACATTACATTACATTATATATAATAAATTATATTATATTATATATTATATATATATTATTATATTTATATTACTATAACTTTATTGGAACCTGCCGGGTCAGTACAGCTGTGCCTCTGCCACCCGCGTGCAAATCAAAGGCACAAAAATCAGGATTAGCGCTGAAAGGCCGAGGTTTGAGCACTGAGCTGATCTTCAAAAGCCATCAGCTCCTGAGCTGGCTCATCAGAGTGGTTATCAAAGCACCCACGAGCTCCTRCTGCTGTGACAAATTGTCCAGGATCATACCTGCAGATGGTCCTGGGCAGACTCAGAGCTCCAGGAGGGGCTGCAGGTGTGGGGGAGAGGTTGGGAATGGCCATGCACACCTGAGCACTCCCACAGCAGCTTTTCCAAGGCTCTTCTGCTCAGGGCGGCCTTGCTGGGCTGCAGGAACTCAGTGTGGAGCCTCAGGATGCTGATCCCTGTGAAATTTGGGGGCATTTGTGGGGTTGCGATGCAGAGCTGAGCAGGGACRGCTTAGCTCCATCAGGGGCTCAGTGCCAGGTGGGAGAGGCAGAAAAGAGGCAAAAATAATCCCCAAGAGGACAAGAAYTCCAGATGCAAAAGGAGAAGGAAAGATGGATTGTTGTTTGTGGCAGAGGAAGGGATTCAGGCTGGCAAATACCTGTGAATACCTGCTGGGGGGTGAGTCTAGGCCGAGTTTTGTGAATTCAGACTCTGCCACTTGTTCTGTGTGCTGGCACCTTTAGGAAGGGTGGGTGAAGGGCTGGGGACAGCCCCAGCAGTGTCCTGAGAGAAGTCCCTGGATTAAAGCTGTGCCACAAAAAGGACCCGTTCTTGGGGTGATCTCCTGCCCTTGCCTGCATTTCCACCCCCCCAGGAAGGTGCAGATTTCCTCCCCACATTATTCCCTTCCTCCCCATTATTCCATCRTTTTATCCTCGTGCACTGGGGATTTCTAAATGGTGTGTTAAATGAACATCTGCCACCGGCAGGGCTGGCACATCTGGAGCCGTTAATTTTTCATTATTTCCCCGTGTTGGGGGTCAGATGTTCACGATGTGGGAACGCAAGAGATTCCACTGGTGGGTTTAATGTCTCTGAAGCCGATAATTCTATTTACAGAAGTGTTTTAAACCCCCCAAACTGTGAGAGCTAACTGCTAGAAAGGTTTCATTTTCTAATTACGTACTTTTTTATATCAAGAATCCTGCAGAACTCATCCAAACACCAACCCATTTATGACTTTTAAAAGTTTGGAAAGTGGATTATTCTTCTCTCTGTTGTTTCCTGGATGGCTCTGCTGGGCTTTGCTTGATCACTTTTGCTTTTTGCCTCTTTCCTGTTTTAAGMAGGAGGAATCACTTATTGGCATTAAGAGTTTGGAAGCAGAATAATAAATATAATTAATATAATTATAAT
>JACDOX010000556.1:203607-225043 GCA_014549065.1 Cardinalis cardinalis
ACCCTTCTCCAGGATCCCTGCTCCAGCAGAACCACCCCTGGCACTGCAGGAGGGCTGAGCCACAATTCCAATGGGACTGCTGCCAGCACCCTGACCCACAGGGTGTCAGGTTGGGTTCTGACTCTGGCAGTGTTGTTCTAGTGCACTGCATTGTTTCTTTAATCCTCTTATTTTTTTTTCCTTCCCTACTAAAGARCTGTTATTTCCTGCTCCCATCTTTTTGCCTGAGAGCCCCTTAATTTAAAATTTTATAGCAATTTTGAGGGGTGGGGAGGGTTTACATTCTCCATTTCAGGGAGGCTCCTGCCTTCTTTAGCAGACTCCTGTCTTTCCAAACCAAGACACAGGGGCACGCTAATGACGGTAACTGTGGTGTGAGCAGCCTGACTTTGGCGCTCAGTGACCCAAGCCCTGTCCATTTATCCGGGTGCACTCGGCTGAATTCACTGCTCTGCAAAATGCTGMGCTGGTCCTGTGTAGTGGATATTTTCACCCCTGATGAGGGGAGAGAAAATGATGATGAGCCTGGGCAGGGCAGGAGGAGCTGCTCGGAGTCACACCTGGAGGAGGGTCCTCCTGTCCTGCCCTGGCTCCTCCTGTGATCCCCCAGCTTCTCCTCAGTGCCCCGGGTGCTCCCCAGGCAGAGCTGGATGATTTTTGGCACTCCTGAGGCAGGGATGGGTGGGTTTTGGTGCTCTCCAGGCAGGGATAGATGGTTTTGGTGCTCCCGAGGCAGGGATGGGTGTTTTTGGTGTTCCCAAGGTGGGGATGGATGGTTTTTGGCACTCTTGAGGTGGGGATATGTGTTTTTGGTGTTTCCGAGGCAGGGCTGGATGTTTTTGGTGCTCCCAAAGCAGGGATGGAGGTTTTTGGTTCTCCCCAGGCAGGGATRGGTGTTTTTGGTGTTCCCAAGGCAGGGATGGGTGGTTATTTGGTGCTCCCGAGCTGGGGCTGGATGGTTTTGGTACTCTCCAGGCAAGGGTGAATGGTTTTGGCACTCTTGAGGCAGGGATGGTGGTTTTTGGTRTTCCCAAGACAGGGATAGGTGKTTTTGGTGTTCCTGAGGCAGGGATGGAGGTTTTTGGTACTCCTTTCCCCAAGCCCACCCCAGTGAAGGCTCCCCACAAACACAATGCTGGGGAGGGAGGAAAAACCCTTCATTTCTACTTTTTCCTGGTTTTTAAACTGCTCTGTGACCCTCACAGAACATTCCCAGTACTATTAGGGATAATAATGCAGATAATGAGGTGATTTCCCTGATCAGAGACAACAAAAATCCCTGGAAGTGTTGGGAAGGATGGAGGGAGCTGTGAAGTTCTTCCTGCAAGGTGTCAGAGCCAGCAGGAGCATCCCTTGGCCTGTCAGGAGCTCAGGGAAGGTTTTCATTCCATGTGTTCTCTGCTCTGCCCAGGCAGCATCCCCTCCCTTTTTTATTAATGTCAGAAGACGTTTCCAGCCCTGCAGGGCACAGGCAGCATTTCCCAGCTGGGCTCGTTATTAATTCAGCCCCAAAATTTCAATTCCAGCCAGCCCGAGGTGAAGCTCCTGCTCCAGCAGGGTCCCCAGTAACAACCTCTGCTGCCTCATTTCCTCTTTTTAGCTGTAATAAATGGAATAAAATAATAAATAATAAAATAATCCCAGCTACTAGGAATTTTAAAAGCATGGAAAAAATGGGCTCTGTTTGTCCRGGATATTTCCTAAAGGAGCTGACAGCTGTTTAGGAAAATGAGCTGGGGTGTAAATCATCCTTCAAGGAGAGTCAGGGGGAAATGCACTTTATAAAGAGCAGCAATTTKGGGTGTAAAGCTTTTGCTGTAATCTCTGTAAACTCTGGAGCAGGGCTTTAATGAGCCCCGTGTTTGCAGAGAGCTCCCAGTGCCCTCCACAGCAGGGAGAAGGAAACAGAAATAACAGTGAAGGGCAGGGGTGGGGAAGGGAATCACAGCACCTTTCCCACAGTCAGGATTTTAATTGACTTTCTGCTGTCAGGAAAATTAATCCACAAACACCAGAGGTTTGTGTCCAAAAAGGACACACAGGAGTCCTTTGACTTTATTCCAATCAAGGCAGAGGCCATGGGGCATTGCCCTGGGGTCTCTCAGATTTTGGAGGATGCAGCCTCCCTTTTTATCCCAATTTCCAGCCACATTACCCTTCTCTCTTTCCCCATTTCTGAGGKACYTGAGAGGTTCAGACTTCCCAGAACACCTGATCTCAAAGATTCCCCTTTAATGTATAACCCTCCCTTGTAATTTTTAATTCTTATGGAATTTAGGGGTTTTCCCCATTTCGGAGAAGTTCAGAATTCCCAGAACACCTGATACTGAAGATTCCTCTCTAATGTATAACCCTCCCTTTAAATTTTTCTTTCTTACTGAATTTAGGGGTTTTTCCCCATTTCTGAGGTACTTGAGAGGTTCAGACTTCCCAGAACACCTGATACTGAAGATTCCCCTCTAATGTATAACCTTCCCTTTTAATTTTTAATTCTTACTGAATTTAGGGGTTTTCCCCATTGTTTCCTTCATCTTTCAATATCTAATTTCATTTCTCAGCAACCCTAAAGTTTATTTGTAAAAGCAAATCTCTTTTTCCATTCATCAATCAGTGGAATCCTTCYCATTGTTTCTTTTCTCTCCCAGTGCTGGTTTTATCTYGCAGCAGACCCACAGCTTGTTTGGAAGGACAAATCCACCATTCCTCTCCCAGCGAAGCCAAATGGTGAAGTTTTCTCCCCAGGAATGTGGAGTGCAGAGGTTTCAGCACTGTCACAGCCCCTTAAACGGGTCTGATGGTGACAAATCCTTTCAGGAACGCTTGTCACTCCTCGGCGAGTTTGTAAATCGAGTCGGAGCTTAAGGTACTTTTTCTCGCCTTGCATTTTAATGTTGTTGGTGTTTCCACCAGCCCGGATCTCTGCTCCTCGTTTCCTGCTCAGCCCCAGCTCCCTGAAGCTGACAGGAGCCCGTGATAATGAGCAGTAAATAATTGCTAGCCGTGGGCAAGATTCTGAGCAGGCACCCGAACATTCCAGGTAATGAGGGGGAGAATTTATCTGCACATCCTCCGAGTGGGGCTRGGGAGATGCAGGGTCCTGCTCTGCCAGGTTTGTCACCCACAAACGGGCTGGCATTTCTCAGAAGCGCTCAGCTGCTAATTAGCACCTTTAAAAATCTGAATTTTTAGCCCAAGATGTCCCAGCAGCTCTCAGGAGTGCCAGCAGTGCTTCGGGTGTTTCTCAGTGCTGGGTCTYAAGGGGAATTCTTGGATCTGGGGTTTGGGAAGGGCTTTAAGGTCAGGTTGTGTTCCACGTGAGGCTTCAGCACCTGCCCAGAGCTTAAGGACACCATGGGATCAAAGGGGAGCTGTGGCTGCTCCGAGGAGAAAATGCTTGGGTGTCGCAGACATCTTTTATGGAAAATCCTTTCCTTAGGATTTCTCCTCCTGAGAACCTGAGAGGCCTCAGGAACAAAATRGAAACAATGGTTATCTGCTGCTGTGGAATGCAACAGGTGCATCTGGGATTGGCCCATCTTAGATGTTTGTAATTAATGGCCAATCACAGCCCAGCTGGCTTGGGCTCTCTGTCTGAGCCACAAGCCTTTGTTATCATTCCTTTCTGTTCTATTCATAGCTAGCCTTCTGATAAAATCCTTTCTTCTATTCTTTTAGTTTTAATGTAATATATATCATAAAATAATAAATCAAGTCTTCTGAAACATGGAGTCAGATCCTCGTCTCTTCCCTCATCCTCAGACCCCTGTGAACACCGTCACACTTGGGTGGGGAAATTTTTCTTCTCTGTTTTTTATTCTTCTTCTTCTCTATTGTTCTTATTTTAATTTATATTTTTTTCCCCAGATTTTACTTCACTGCTGTTGATTTAGGGCTCTGCGTTGGAACTTGCAATCAGCACGGAGCTCTTTGCCACAAACCATGCACCAGGTTTGATGGGAATATTTGATTTTACTTCACTCAAAGCTAAATTATATATCTATAATGTATATATATATTAATGATACATATATAATTTATATATAGTTTATATACATAATTTATATATATAATATATATAAAAATTATATACATATCATTTATATATATAATTTATATATAAAAATTATATATATAAATTATATAAATTATATATATATATATATGTAATAATCTCCTCCCCCCACCTCCAGAGCAGGGTCCTGGGGCTGAACTCAGCTCGGTGAGCAGAGCAGAACAGAGGAATTCTTTTTTGCTGTGGGAATTTTGTCCCGGCCCTGCTGCTCTCCCCACGTTCCTGGAAAGTCTTGAATAATCAAATGGGTCATTTCTGCTCAGCTGCTGTGATTTATTGTCCCACGGAACCCAGATCTTCTGAATGCTAATGTAAAAACTCCCCATCAGCCGGGCTGATGCCATTCTGCTTTATGACCTTATTAAATCTTACACTTTCCTATCATGTGGTGACAATTACTGGAGGACAGGCCAGGGCTCCTGCCACCACCACTCAGCGCTGTCAGTGCCGGGCCCGGGAGATTTACACCCCTGAGCAGTCCTGAGAGACATTTTTACACTGCTGACAGGATTATATAACAAGAGAAAAGGCCATTAACAAATACAAAGGAACGGGCSGCGGCGAGAGGGCAGGTGGAGAATGGGGCAGTAAATCCTGGCTCTGGCAGCCGGCACTAAAAACACCTTGTGGGGAGATTTAATGAGCTGAGAGGGGGCAGAGCTGGCACCCCGCACAGCCCGGGGCTCAGGGAGGGGGCACGGGGCACAGCCTGGGCCTGGCTGGGCAGGTCTGTGCCAAGGAATGTCCTGGGATGTCCCTGGAATGTCCTGGGATGTCCCTGAGATGTTCTGGGATATCCCCAGGTGTGGGCCCAGCCAGCCTTGGCTGGGCAGGTCTGTGCCAAGGAATGTCCTGGGATGTCCCTGAGATGTTCTGGGATGTCCCCGAGTGTGGGCACAGCCAGCCTTGGCTGGAGATATCTGTGCCAAGGAACATCCCTGGAATGTCCTGGGATGTCCCTGAGATGTCCCCAAGTGTGGGAACAGCCAGCCTTGGCTGGGGATGTCTGTGCCAAGGAATGTCCCTTGGATGTCCTGGGATGTCCCTGGAATGATGAGGGCACAGCCCAGCTCTGGCTAGGGATGTCTGTGCCCCTGGAATGTCCTGGAATATCCTGGGATGTCCCTGGGATGTCCTGGAATGTTCTAGGATGCACCTGGGATGTCCTGGGATGTCCTGGGATGTCCTGGAATATCCTGGGATGTCCTGGAATGTTCTAGGATGCCCCTGGAACGTCCTGGGATGTCCTGGGATGTCCCCGAGTGTGGGCACAGCCAGCCCTGGCTGGGGATGTCTGTGCCCCTGGAATGTCCCTGGAATGTCCTGAGATGTCCTGGGATGTCCCTGGAATATCCTGGGATGTCCCTGGGATGTCCCCAAGCCCAGGCACAGCCCGGCCCTGGCTGGGGATTTCTGTGCCAAGGAATGTCCTGGGATGTCCCTGAGATGTCCCTGAGTGYGGGAACAGTCCAGCCCTGGATGGGGATGTCTGTGCCAATAAAAGATTAAATGAATGAATTAGTTCAATTCAAATAATTAATTATTCAAATAATTCATTGAATGATTGAAACCAAAAATCCACCCCCAAAGGTCCGTGTGAGCCCCTCCTTCCCAGTGCCTGGCCTGGTTTSACCCCAGCAGTGAAAGGACAGCAGGGTCAGGTGTCAGTAAAAGACTCTTTATTCATAAATAGCTGATATCCATCATTCCCATCTGTACACCTCTCTCCAAAGGCCGGGGCCACACAGCTCTGAAACTCTACAGAAAACACCCAAAGTGTCCACTTTGACTTCTCCAGGACAATAGAACACAGCTGGTTGGCATTACCAAATATATATATATATATGTATATATATTTATATATGTACATGTGCTGAAAAAAGAAGCCAGTGCAGCCTTTCCCAAGGAGTCTCTCCCAAGTATTTTCACTGTACAACATTCAGAATTTACATTGATAGAACAAGGCACAGAAAGTGTGGTATGAAGCCAAGGCCATGCTTTTGATTCCACGTTCTGTCTCCCTTCCCCTCTCCTTCAGCTTCATCCTAAGAAGGGCTCAGAGCTCTGCCCTCCTTCACCCCAAACACGCCGGGGCAGGGAGGGATGCTCAGGCAGAGCAGCCAAGAACCTTTTCACAACCTCTTCACTGCAAAAATAAAGGAGCAGAAGAGAAAACAAGTCTCTCTAGAGGAATACTTGTGGGTTTGGGTTTTTTTCCTCTTTTTAGGAATTATTTATATTTTGTGTTGAGCTGGGTCGAAGTTCCTCCTCCCGTTTTCACCTAAGAGCTGGCTTAAAGTTCTGGAAGTTGAGGATGCAATGGGAATTTTGTTATCTCTTGTCTGACACTGCCCAGAGCCTCACCAGACTGACCAGCACCACGTTTTACCTTACCCAAACCAACAGAAAGAGCACATTTAACATTTTTGTAGCTGTTTATCAGCTGGGATATCTGGATCACAGCGGGACGGGGGAGTGCCAGGTGAGGGGATGGGGTTTGTGCTCCCAAAGCTGTGTCTGTGAGCCCAGGGTTTGTGTGTGCCCTGCCCAGCTGGGAGAGGCACTCAGGAGCCCTGGGGCTCAGCAGGGAGGGCTGGGGTGGGTGATGAGGGGGGAAAGGACAGAAAAATCAAGAGCTTCACCTAAAAATCTGGGGCTGGGGTTTGGGCTTTCTTCCTTCCCCCGCCAGTGCTTGAACAAGGGACACCTGGAGGGATTCCTGGAGGAGATATCCCAAGCAGGGGATTCCTTGAGGAGATAGCCCAACCAGGGATTCCTGAAGGGGTTCCTGGAGGAGATGTCCCAGCCAAGGACACCTGAAGGGATTCCTTGAAGAGATATCTCAAACCAGAGACACCTGAAAGGATTCCTTGAGGAGATATCCCAGCCAGGGACACCTGAAGGGATTCCTCAAGGAGATATCCCGGCCATGGACACCTGAAGGGATTCCTTGAGGAGATATCCCTGAAGGGATTCCTTGAGGAGATATCCCAACCATGGGTCAATATTCCCAATTCCATGGGTCAATATTCCCAATTCCAGCGTGGGTATGGCGGGGGCTGGATGTTCCACTCTGCCAGAGCCAGGCGCTTGTTGGTGCTGGGAGGGTTGGGGAGGAGACCCCAAACTTTCCCCTCCTGCCATGTCAGGCTGGGTGCAGGGAACCCCAAACTTCACCAATTCCACCCCAAAATCCTGGGGCTGGACAGGGAGGGCTGTGAACMCCTGTTGGATCAGGAGCAGCATCCAGGGAGGAATTTCAGCAATTCCACACAAATCCTGGGGCTGGGCAGTGAGGGCTGTGAGCCCCTGCTGGATCAGCAGCAGTGTCCAGGGAGGAATTTCACCAATTCCAYCCAAATCCTGGGGCTGGGCAGGGAGGGCTGTGCACACCCCAGCCCCTGTTGGAGCAGGAACAGTGTCCAAGGAGGAATTTCACCAGAGCTCATCCCAGGAATGAACAGCCCCTGGGAACCCCTGGGAAATCACGAGCAGGCTCTGGGTGAGGGATGTTCCCCCCTTCCTGCTGGGCCACAGGTGAGAGAGAACTCCCTGGGGGCATCAGCCAAGGAAAGGCCAGAGAGGCAACCCTGGAGATCATCCTTGGTTGTCAAGGACTTCAAATCTCGTTTCCTGTTTTCCACTCAGTTAATTACCAGCCAAGAACAGCTCTTTGCTGCAATCTGTGTTTTAGAGGCAGAACCAGCCTGAAAAAAGAAGATTCAGCTGGTGACCAGAAGCCCAGCCTGATCCTTCCTTTGTTTAACTCACCGTGGACCTGGGCTGTGTCTCCCTTTTGTGGAAAATTGGAATTGATCAGTTATTGAATTCTTTGAAACTCTCASAGCACTGCCTTGCAGGTGGGAAAGAATGGATTTGCAGTGTGATGTGAATATCCTGGAGTCTGCAAGATCCCTTTCTGCTGATTTATGCTGAATAAGATTCTCTGAAAAGCAGCAGTGCCCAGGCCAGAGAGGGGGARAGCAGCTGTGGCCAGAGATAAAAACACGGACATAAACAGTGTGCTGGATTTTAAGAGAATTGTTTGATATCTCTTCATCTATTACAAAAATCCCAATAAAATTTCTGTGGGAGTGCAGGGCGGTACGAGATGGAAATGAGCTTTATGGTGCTGGTGGAGCTGGGAGTCATTTTTAAAATGCAGCCATTAGTCTGCAATGAGTCATGGCACAGAAATACCTGGGCAAAGTGCTCAGGAAAATGAAAATCTATTAAAGCAGATTCTTTGGTGATGTAAAATCAGAATGGCTCTTTCCCCTGAATAGAGCCAGGGCAGCCACGTGGAATCTACAGGGGGGAAATTCACATTTCTCCTTCTATTACTTTCTAGTTCAGGGAAAATTGTTTTTCAATTATCATAATTTATACAACAGAAGAAAGGAATGAATTTTTAATTTCTGGCCTCTAATCCTTTTCCAGGTGCTCCTCCACATCTGTGTTTTGGGTCAAATCATATGAATACGTGCACAGATTTCCAAAAGGTCTTTTAAAGAGAAAGGGAGAGAGGAAATAAATATTTGGGGCATTTCTGGTTCATTTGAAGAACACAAGAGCATCAAAGCAGTCAGGAACAGGAAGGAAAGCTGGAGAGTTGTTGATTCAGGTTCTCAAAGAGTGAGATCAGCAACAAAGAACTGCTTTAGTCAAAGGGAAGAAGAAAAACCAGGGAACAAAACCTAAAGGGCAACATCCAACTGAGCCCTGCATGGGGGAACAGTTTCCCTCTGGAATTGTCAAGTTTGGACATTTATTCCCTTCCAGGACATGGGATTGTGGGTGGGCTGGGATTCTGGGGCAGGGCTGGGTCCCTCTGAGCGGGGTGTCCTGCACTGGGAGGGTCAGCAGAGCTCCAGGGCTGGACAGAACCCAGCGTTCCCTGAGGAAAGGCAGCAGGAGCTGAGCCCACACAGCTCCTGGGGCTCCCTTGGGGTGTGGGAGCGGCTCCCCTGAAGCAGAGCAGGAGGATGCAGCTCCTTTTTATCCCAATTTCCCAAAGCCTCCCTTTTTATCCCAATTTCCCAGCCACATTTTCCTTCTCTCTTTCCTGTTGGGAAGGATGAGAGTTTGACAAGAAAGTCTCACAGATCTGTGTGCTTGGCAGAAAGATTTTTAAATGTAGAGTCTGGCAAAGGAATAGAGATGGAAGCAAGTTTTGATAGAGAAGAAAAGAATTGCTGAGCCAGTCTCACTGGATAACCAAGGAGGCAAAGGGTGTGTTAGTTAGAAGGGGTTTTTATGGCTTAGAGCAAAGCATAAACCCACCTCAAACAAGATGTTTCTACTAAGCAGAAAGATAGCACAGATAAACAAGCCTGCTTATTTTGCAAGTAGAAAAAAGGTCTCAGAATTTTCCACTGCACGAAAACTGAAAAACAACTTCTAGTTTAAACTGTAATGTACTGACTTTGAGTGATTGGAGAATAGTAACAYGAATATGGTAATTATAGTAGTTATGATAGGCTATAGATAAAAGTTAAGGTATAGATTGGTTCTACTGTAGATTGGTATAAAGATGCTCAGGAAAGAAAGGTATATAATGCATTTGTAGTCAAAATTAAAGGGTCTCCAGGTCTGCCTGCAGCTGGAGCTGTCAGCACAGCTCTGTCGCCCACGACCCTGGACTGCTGTAACCTCTTGGATGTAATAAACTGCATTCTGTATACAATAAACTGCATTTTGTATACAATAAACTGCATTTTGTATACAATAAACTGCATTTTGTATACAATAAACAGCATTTTGTGTACAATAAACTGCATTCAGTATACAATAAAGTGCATTTTGAAGAGCTGCCTGGAGTCCCACATCTCTCACTTTGGCTTTTACAGTGGCGCCCAATGTGGGGCACCATCAGTAAGACCCTGAATGAGGGATGTGGGTCTCCAGGCCTGCCTGCAGCTGGAGCTGACAGCTGTGGGCACAGCTCTGTCACCCACGACCCTGGCCTGCTGTAACCTCTTGGATGGAATAAACTTCATTCTGTGTACAATAAACTGCATTCTGTATACAATAAAGTGCATTTTGAAGAGCTGCCTGGAGTCCCGCATCTCTCATTTCGCCTCTAACRCTTTCCCCATTTCTGAGGTACTTGAGAGGTTCAGACTTCCCAGAACACCTGATCCCAAAGATTTCCCTGTAATATCTAACCCAGGAATCCCCTGCAGCACCTGAGGCACACAAACCCAGCCTGCTCAGGAGCAGAGCAGCTCAGGGGCGATGAGAACAAATCCCTGCTGCAGGCAGAGCAGGGCTGGTTTCCCCGACAACGGCAGCTCGCAGACTCTGCTTGTTCCCCCGGTGCCATCATCCCTTGTTTTGTGTTTTTTTTYCTAATGCCTGACATTTTGTCCAACCAAGAACAGGTTTGTGGAGGAGGACTGGCAGTCAGTGGGGATAGAACTGGAGGAGCATGTGCTGCTGAAAGCAGTGACAGCTTGCAGCCGGTATTTCTGTCTGCCCCGAAACCTGTGCCAGGAGCCTCCTGCCAGCCTGCAGGAGATGCTGAGCTGCAGGAAAGGTTTGCACTGGTCTCAGGATTTCCAAGTTTCAGGGTTTCCATGTCTCAGCCTGTTCCTGAGCTGGGCAGGCAATGACCTTTGTGATTTCAGAGCAGCAGGAGCAAGGACAGAGCTGCTGTTGTTGATCTCATTGTTGTTGTTCAGATTTTCACACTGCAGTCCTGGATGAAGGAACAGCTCCAGACTGGACCTGCCCTGCTCTCAGCCAAATACAAAGCTAAAACGGGCCCCAAACCCTTGGTTTGGGTTTCCTGCTATTCCACAAAACTCCCAAAGCCTCATTTCTGTTCCTGTTTATCCTGCCTGTGCCCTGGCAGCCCCACAGGCTGAGGAGCACCTCGGCTATGGTGAAGGATGGGAGTGAAAAGAATGGTCAAAAATAATGGTGACATTTGGCTCAGTACCAGCTCCACCAGGCMCTCACTCACAGTGACAGCTCTTTTTGGTTTGGTTGAAGTCATAAATCGTTTTTGCATGGAATGGGTRAAAAACAAGGTGAATTCTCTGCTTAGATCCTGATTTTTGGGGTAAATGCAATTTGAAACTTGACCAAGCTAACACAGCCAGCTCTGGACCCTGCGAAATTCCCAAATTGTGCAACAAAATCCAGGCCAGTGTTGGCAGTGCCRTGTGGGGTTTGTGGTTTCAATCTGAAACCAAACCAAAATGAAGCTGTGCTGATTGCCTTCACCTTCAGCTCAGCCACAGAGAATGAAGTAACAAAAATAAATGTCTCAACTTGCTAAAATAGGGCTGGAAATTTCCTGTGTGTTATTTGGTTATTTAAATCCACCCCCAAAGACAGCTTTTTGACTAAGAAAGTTTGCAGACGTAGAAAATTAGAAAATTCCTCTGGCGTGTGCACACCCCCCAGTCTCAGAGAGAAGGGGTTTGTTCTGGAATTTTGGTAACAGAGCAGGCAGCAAAGCTCTGCAGCAAATCTACATTCATTAAGGGGCTGAATTTTTAAAACAAATTATTTGGAATACACACGATGTGAAATAATTATGAGATCTTCTAATTCCTCAAACATCTGAACAGGATAAGGCCAAATTTTCAGTTTTCCTGTAGCAGACATAAAGTGACAACGTGATGGGATTTTAAACCACTCTCAAAGCGAGAAACCTTTTAACCAGGACCAACCTCCAGTGGCTCGAAATATCCAACGTTATTTGTTGATTTTCACCAGAGAAACCTTTTAACCAGGACCAACCTCCAGTGGCTCAAAATATCCAACGTTATTTGTTGTTTTTTCACTAGGCAGTACACGAACATGACTGTTCCTAAATACAGAATAACATTTCCCTCTTATGGCTCTGTGTCTCTCTCCCTCCTGCCCCGGCACTGACACAAGTGCAGGCTCGTTTGGGGCACCAAAAGATGGATTTTAAGTGGAGGAGGACAGGGAGAAGCTCATTTTCCTCATCACCAGAGGGTTTTTAGCTGCTGCTCCTCCCGTTGCCACTGATGTGGGGTGAATTCCATCCCCACAACCCCTGCTGGCCATGTGTCCTGGCAGGACAGAGGGACTAAAGCCCCTTCCTGCTGCAGGGGAACTCGGGCTCGTCCAGCTCGGGCTCTGGCACCTCGGAGGGCTTGGAGTGTGTCCTGCCAATCTCCTCCAGGGCACTGGCCAGCGAGTCCAGGTCCCCATCGTGCTGGTGCCGTGCCTCCCACAGGTCCAGGATGACGGCGGAGGGGCTGCTCTGGGTGGCAAAGAAGGAGAGGTTCCTGCAGGGGAAGGAGAGAAAATGGGTGAGGAATAAGGAGAAGTTCCTGCAGGGAAAGGAGAGAAAATGGGTGAGGAATAAGGAGAAGTTCCTGCAGGGGAAGGAGAGATTCCTGCAGGGAAAAAGGGAAAAAGGGGTGAGGAAGAAGGAGAGATTCTTGCAGGGAATCTCCTGCAGGGAAAGGAGGGAAAATGGGTGAAGAAGGAGAGATTCCTGCAGGGGAAGGGAAGGAAAAAGGGATGAGGAAGAAGGAGAGATTCCTGCAGGGAAAGGAGAGAGAAAGGGGTGGGGAAGAAGGAGAGATTCCTGCAGGGGAAGGGAAGGGAAGGGAAGGAAAAAGGGGTGAGGAAGAAGGAGAGATTCCTGCAGGGAAAGGAGAGATTCCTGCAGGGGAAAAGGGGAAAAGGAGTGAGGAAGGAGAGATTCCTGCAGAGAAAGGAGGAAAAAGGGATGAGGAAGAAGGAGAGATTCCTGCAGGGAACAGAGGGAAAAAGGGTGAGGAAGAAGGAGAGATTCCTGCAAGGAAAAAGGGAGAAAGGGATGAAGAATGAGAGATTCCTGCAGTGAAAGGAGAGAAAATGGGTGAGGAAGAAGGAGAGATTCCTGCAGGGGAAAAAGGGGTAAGGAAGAAGGAGAGATTGCTGCAGGGAAAGAAGGGAACAAAGGGTGAGGAAGGAGCAAAGATTCCTGCAAGGAACGAAGAGAAAAAAGGGGTGAGGAATAAGGAGAGATACCTGCAGAGAAGGGAGGGGAAGAGGGATGAGGAGCAGCTGTGCCCTATGCCCAGCATGATCCATGTGTTTGGAAAATAAAACCTCTCCAGGAGAGCTGGGGGGATGAGCTGAGGAGCCCCTGGGGATGGTGGTTCCTCACGTGGCACCTGCCCAGCCTGGCACAGGKWCAGTGACCAYGAGCCCAGGGTGTCCCCAGGCCYAGCAGTGCTGCCCCTGAGATGGGCAAACAAATCCCTTCTGGGAAGCATAAATGGAAATACAGCAAGGATTTGACAGGGAGAGGAATTTACAGCAGCTGATGCTTGGGTTGTGCAAAGACACAACACCTTTGATCCGTGATTTTCTATTTTGCTAATGTGCTGTTTTTAGGACCCTGCAGGGGTGATTTGCACAGAATTTGGTAAAACAAAGTGTTTATCCAAAACTTCTTTGGCTCAGATGCGGTTTATTGAGGCTCCCACACAAAGCAGGAAACCAATGGAAAGTTACTTTGCTTGATTTAAGTATTCCTCTGCTCTCCTGGGAATGCATTTATAGAGTTTGTGACAATCAGAAAATATTTTTGTGAGGAAGCTGCCTCCGCCAATTTAATTTAGCCAAGCAGAAAAAGCAAAGTAAGAAGTAAATTGGTTTTTACAGCATCTTTCAGTTTTAATAATCATAATATTATTACTCCTAACAGTAGAGCATGACTGTCTCTTTTAAAGATGTCATTCCCTTAAAAAAAAAAAATCTGCAGGATTCATTTTGGAATAGGAAAGAGAGAGAGAGAGAGTCAAGGGGATTTGTCTGGAGGAACGTGAAGCCTCCTATGGGCTTTGAACAACTCTTCAATGATGGACAAAATCCTTCTGCAGCCTTGGATTCCTGAGGGTGGGCAGAAGGACGAGGAGCTGGAACCAGGAGCGAGCCCCATTCAGCCTCTCATTCCCACTCACACCCCTGATGCCAGCAGCAAACCAACCAACTAACCAACMAAAAAACAACCAACCAACAACCCCTGAGTGGCCCAAAATCCCCGATCCAGGTGCCAACCTCTGTAGCCATGATATTTTATGAAAAATCCTTTCCTTAGGATTTTTCCTCCTGAGAAGCTGAGAGGCCTCAGGAACAAAATGGAACCAATGGTTATCTGCTGCTGTGGAATGCAACAGGTGCATCTGGGATTGGTCTCATGTGGTTGTTTCTATTTAATGGCCAATCACAGCCCAGCTGGCTCAGAGAGCCCGAGCCACAAACCTTTGTTATCATTCCTTCTTTTTCTATTCTTAGCTAGCCTTCTGATGAAATCCTTTCTTCTATTCTTTTAGTATAGTTTTAATATAATATGTATCATAAAATAAAAATCAAGCCTTCTGAAACATGGAGTCAGATCCTCGTCTCTTCCCTTATTCTAAGACCTCTGTGAACACAGTCACATATAATTTTCTTTTAACATAATATACATCATATATATATATATATGAAATATATTTCATAGAATAATAAATCAGCCTTCTGAAATGAGTCAAGATTCTCATCTCTTCCCTCGTCCTAGGACCCCTGTGAACAYCACCACAAACCCCATGCCAGGGTGMTGCCATCACCTGCTGATGCTGTTCTTCTGGGCCAGCAGCTGCCAGTCCTTGCCCTTGGCGCCRGGCGCGTCGAAGGTGGCGCAGATGCGCTGCCGGATGGAGCGCGGGATCTTGAAGGCCTTGGGGCCCAGCTGGGCGGGAAAGGCGCTGTCCTCGTGGCCAAAGAAGGGGATGTTTTCTCTCTCAGCCTGCAGGGAAAGGAGAATCAAGCCTCAGGTTGCTTGAACTGACAACAGAAAATGGCTCAGAGGTTAAGCAGCTGTGCTGGGGTTCGGGGTGTCCCCAGCAGGCTGCAACGGGGTCCGGGTTGTGGGAATCCACAAAATCAGAGGRTTTTGGGAAAGCTGCAAAAGGCAGGCCTAAGAGACAGCAGAACTGTGATTAGAGCTAAGCAGCAGCCATGAGATTGGTCAGCAGAAAAATTATTWAAAAAGTAGAAAAGCAAGGACAAATAGAACAATGGTCTGTGTWTTAATGCTTGTCTAGAATAACTCCCTAGGCTACAGAAAAGTTTATCTAGCAAGATATTAGGAAGTTTGAAGCTTAATAATGGAGCTCTGTGCATTGTGTTTTAAGGCTCACAAGCAGGTGTTGTATTCAAAAGAAGCAAGCATTSTTTTAACCAAAAGTACGTGTGCTTATAGTGATTAGATAGAACTACTGTCAATGTGCTTTTGCTTTGTGTGATTGGTCAAAAAACTTATAAAGTGAGTTGAAACATTAAGTTCTTAGTCTGCTGCATGAGATGTGAGCTGCTGGCATCTTCCCATTGTCATAACCATGGAATGAGACTGATGCTGGAAAATAAAACAGCTCAAGCACATTCCACAGCAGTCCTGTCCCGTTTGTGATTTGTACACAGCCCCCAGCCAGCGTCAGGGATAGCTCTGACCTGCTCAGCACAGCTTTTCAGAGTTCCCAAGCAGTTCTTAGCCAAGGCAACCTTAGCAAGCTTAGATGATATCAGCTCTTTAGTCATTATCGGCTCCTTGTGATTTCAGCTCTTTGCTTGCTAGGTGCCCAGGCAGGCACACACAGGGAGAGACAGGAGAAGGCTGTGTGGGTTCCACAGGAGCGTCTTTATTGAATCTTCTGCAAAGATTCCCAGTGACAGCTCTTCTGCCCGAGCTGGGCAAAAGCAGCTCTTTATACAGGGTACAGGGGTTTTGGAAGCTGTCCAATAGCAAGGGTTAAAAGAAACTGACCTATAGTCTTACAGAGAAATAAGCAAAGGGTCCAAAGGTGGAAGAGAGGAGCTTCTAAGGTTCCAGGCACCATGAACTGGCATTTCCTATCTTATGCTTCTGAATGCCAGGAAAGTGTTGCRGGCTCTGGGCCTGCTACAATAGGTGATTTTGTGAGTTCTGAAAGAACACCCAGAAGGTGTTCCTTCACCATCATAAGGACTTGTGCATAAAAACCTTTAAAATGTTTTTTTTTCCTTCCATGAGTTTTCTTTTTTGGTTATTTTTGGGTTGCAGAGCAGCGCTGGGTTTCTAAATCTTTAATTGCTTAAACCTGAAACATGGGCACACAAATTCGTGTTTGTTTCTTTCTTTCATTGGGTTTTCTTAAACACCTGAATTCCTTAAACACCTCAGCTCTCCCAGATTCTCTGGAATCCAGGTCCTTTGCAGATCTGGCCCCTCTTTTCCTGTGGAATCACACCAGCCTTGCATAACAGAGTCAAATTTCAGTGCATTACTCATCCGAGAGTGACACAGCATCAATATTAACCAGCAGCGACGACGCTGCAGCCTCCATCCACCATTTGTGACAGGTCCCCAGGGCCAGCCAGGCTCAGCACCCGGTGCTGCAGCTCTGCCCTGGGCTCTRCTCAAGATGCAGAGCAGGAGAAGCTCCTGCCCTGCACGTGTGAGATAAGCACAGCGACCCGGGCGCTGCGGGGATTGTCGCGCACGGAGCGGCTCCGGGGGGGAGTTGTCACTCGCAGATTTATTTCGCAGTCAAATTATCCTCCCTCTTCAATCACTGCTGGAGATAGGCATGAGAAAGCCTTCCACAGCAGTAAATCTGCTTGAAGCAGAACGGGAACATGCTCTGGGGACTTGTGTACAGACAGGGCCCTTAAAAACACAGCAGAGAGGCAGCAGCAGCACRGGCTGGAGACACAGAGAGTGACAGAGGGGTTTTATGAAATAACAATAAAGGAGCAGAAAACACTTGGCCAGTTCTGAGGAGTTTTTACACAGGATGGTGTTCGTGTGCTCTTGCCCAGCTGCTGCACTCCCTGYTCAGAGCATTTATGGGTGCAGAGCTCTAATCCAGAATTATTAATCTGGATTAATCAACAAAGATGCTCAATAATCTTAAAAAAATGCAGCTGCTGAAGTTCTYGTGGCTGTGGGACAGATCAGCAGCTTGCTCAGCTGTTGGTCTGATTTCTTTTAGCCATGAGCAGGGCTCAGTCCCCACAAGGCACAGTTTGTACCCCTGTCCCCAGCCCTCAGTGCTCTGCGAGGGCTTCTTGCTAGGAAACTGCAGCCACCAACCCAAACAACAAATTATTAAATTATTGATAAATTATTGTTGATGCTGCAGGTTCTCTATGCCTTGATTTCTGCTGGAAATGGGATCTGCAAGGCTTTAAAGACTGCTTTCAGCTTTGAGCAAAAACTACAGGAGGAAAGGACAAAAGTGGAGAGGGAACCAGTGCACAGAGAGGTGGTGTCCCCTCCCTGGAAGGGTCCAAGGGGTGGGATGGTGGAAGGTGGCCTTGCCCATGGCAGGGGTGGCACTGGATGGGCTTTAAGGCCCTTCCAAGGCAAGGCAAGGCAAGGCAAGGCAAGCCAACCCAACCCACCCCATCCCACCCCAGGATTCTGTTCCATGACCATCCCGCCCTGCAGACCAGGGAGTGCTGGTGTCTGTACCTCGAGGACGGAGGTCTGGACGTGCAGCAGCTGCTCGTGGCCCTGCAGCTGCCTGACACACACGGTGCAGCACAGCTGGGTGGTGGCGGGACTGAAGCGCTCCAGGGAGAAGGCGCCGAGCAGGGGCCGGGGGCTGCCGCGCCACACGCGGGAGAACGGCACCTCCTGTGGGACAGGGACACRTCAGGGACAGGGGATACRGCCTGGGGACACACCCAGTGCTGCTCTGCTGGGGTGGGCTCGGTAATGGCACCTCCAGCTCCGAGCAAAGCCAGAAAATGAGGATTGAGTTGATGGAACTGAGGTGTGGCAGTGACCGAGAGCTCAGAGGAACAAGTAACAGGAGATTCTTAAAAGAGATGCTTAAAGAGACTTCAAAAAGATGCATTTCACTTCCTCCCTCTTGCCAGGATCAGGATTCCTCTCTGGGTCTCCTTGGAATCACCTTGTAACCAGAATGCAAGGAAAGGAACTTCCCACTGRGAACTGYCAGCCATCCCTCGTCCACCCCAAAGGAACTTCCCACTGAGAACTGCCCTGGCCCTGCCACCCTTCCCTTCTCCATCCCAAAGGAATTTCCCATCAAGAACTGCCCTGGCCCTGCCACCCTTCCCTTCTCCACCCCAAASGAATTTCCCATCAAGAACTGCCCTGGCCCTGCCACCCTTCCCTTCTCCATCCCAAAGGAATTTTCCACTGAGAACTGCCCTGGCCCTTCCCTCCTGTCCCCAGCCCCAGGCTGGACCCCGAGCTGAGAGCAGCAGCAGTAGTAAAATGCTCCCAATGATAAAGGAAACATTAGCAAAATGTTAGAAGTGGAGCAGCTGTAATTAGATTTTTTTCAGGGTGATGATCTCTGCTTTCACTCAGAGTGGAAGAATCACTCAGCTGAAAGGAGTTGTGTGAAACAAAGCAGAGCAGCAAGGAGTGCTGCAACAATGAGTGGTTGGAGTATTCCAGAGATGCTTTCAGCTCCACTCTGCATTTATAATTAAGCTCCTTGCAGACGGAGGGGCTGTAAATCATCTCCTGGCCCCAGGCAGAGCTGGATCCTCCAGGAGATGCAGATCTGAGCAGCCAGAGGTGCGTGCCCAGCTCCTGCCATGCCCATCCCTGCTCTGCCTGCACCACMCACAGCTCGCAGGGATCCCCGGCGGGAAGGGAGCCAAGCCCTGGGCAGCTGCTCGTGCCAGGCCAGGACAAACACAGGCTTCGAGCAGGAATGCTGGTGCCACCTGCCACCAGCTGCCTCCCAGCAGCTCCTCAGTGTGATTTATTCATCTGCTCGGCCTCCCTGAGACATCATTTCCATAAATCCTGCTCCCCACGCTGCCCGGGGAGGCTCTGCTGCTGGACCAGAGACATTCCTGGAACAGGCTGTGTTCAGTTGTTCCTGCCAGGCAGCACAAGCAGCTGCTCTCACAGGGTGGGACGTAGGAGAGGAACCCAGGGAACACTGGAAGAAACTCCACGTGCAAAAATAGATCCTTTCCTCTATAAAGAGGCTGGAAGCAAACCAGAGCTGTCACCAGACTTTTCACTGCGAGGGAAGCACCGAGCCAGGGGAGGTTCTGCAGCTCCTCTGAGGAACAGTGATTGTGCTTCTGAGCTGCCCA
Organism: Cardinalis cardinalis; assembly: GCA_014549065.1. NCBI lineage: Eukaryota > Metazoa > Chordata > Aves > Passeriformes > Cardinalidae > Cardinalis > Cardinalis cardinalis. Next base: position 222,770 of record JACDOX010000556.1, read on the forward strand.
AAGCATCTCAGTTACACCAGTTATAAAAATGTAAATTTTCCTCTGGGTCAGGGCAGCCCTGGGTCAGCCCATTCTGGCAGCAGAGGTTTGGCACCGGCTTTTGTCCAGCCCTGAGCCCCTGCTCTGATCAGGCTCTAAGTGGCACTCCGAGGTTGAATTCCAGACATTTATTCTTCATGTTTGGAGAAGGGATTAGGAGACAATAAAATAATCAAAGTGTGGAGCTCTATAATCTGCTGAGGGCAGAAGTGAATTTGTTGCATTAAGAGGAAACTCCTCTGATTTGATTTTCTTTTGGGCACACACTGGCGGGATTGGGACATCCTTACCCTGCTTGGTTTGGCTTTTGAAATACAGGTAAGTGAGAAGAACAATCAAAATACCAAAAAGCTCTTCTTCCTAAGAAGCTGAAAAGGATTAATTTATTTAATTTCTTAAACTGTAGCCTGAATTATCCCCACGAGGGATAATTGGGGATTGCTCTGGCTCTGGGTCTGTGTTTATAACTTTCAGAGCCCATTACCCTCTCATGTTTTATGTTTTGGAGAACGTGGCAACACATTTAAAACAGGGTTTTTGCCAAAATTCTGGAGGATGCAAAAACTGTGTCTCTGCTTCTGGGAGAAGGGAGATTGTACATTCTAATTGAGTGCTGTGTTTTAAAACCAGCCCACTCCATGTGCCAGCACATTCCTTAGAATTTCCAGTCATCTAAATCCTTGGAAATTCTTCTTTTGTTTTGATTTTTCCTTTTCAGTTTTCAACAGCCTCTCTAATTAATGGAGAAGAGAAAAACCAATTTGCTGCTCTTCAGTTCTAATGCTTGCTCTCCGCGTGCTGTGATTTGAACTCGTGGTTACATTTAAATGTCATTTTTAGCCATATTTCCATAGTTATATCAAAACTGCAATGACAGATATTAGAAACATCTTGAGGAGTGGTTAAGTTTGAGCAGGAATATTTGCCTTCTGTTGGAGGCAACTGAAATGGGGGAAGGCACAAGCATTTCTGTCAAATGACAAATTTACAGCGTTCTGGTGTAAACGAAATCTGTGTTTGTCAGAACCAAGAGGCAACATGTTTTTGTTAAATGCTCGGGGGTTTAAAGCTTTTTAAAAAAAAGGAACCTCGGTTCATTTGGGTTTCATTTTGGGTCTCCCCCAGTGCAGGGGGAAGCAGTGAAATGCCAGGTACCTGACAGGCAGTGAAGGGTTTGATTCTCCACAGGAAGGGAGGCACGTCCAGCACTGAGATCTGGAGGCTGCAGGTGTTGCCTTTAAAATGCAGAAGTTTGGGTTCCTCCAGCAATTGTCCCCCTTGGAGCCTTTCATCCGAAACCACTTCCTGCAAGGGAGGAGGAGAGAATATTTCCAGCATCAGGAACAAACCCCAGATCCAGTGATTTGGGGATTCTGGATCCAGTGATCCAGAATCCCTCTCTGAGGAGGTCCCAGGTTCCCCCACAGTGTTGAATGCATGGTGGAGTCTCTCTCTTGTGGGCAGCTGATGGTATTTAAAATAGAAATATTTATATTTATAAATATTTGATATTGCTATTTCCCAGAAGGCTGGGTTTGGGCACTGCCAGCCCCATTTCTGGGCAGATAATGCTGGTTGGACACTGAATTTTTGGCTGTCTCCACACTCCAACACCCCCAGTGCAGCCCAGCACATCTGGACTCCAGAGCAKCTTTGCTGGGGAACTTCTCTCAGGGCTTTTCAGAGCCCTCAAACGCTTCAGGTGAAATCATTCACTTCCATTTCCCACCTCTGGGGCACTTCCAGAATCACTGCACAAGACCCTGAGCAGTGTGAAGGGCAGACTATGGGCAYGGGTTTGCACTACAGCCCTCCAGAGCTCTGTTCCAAGAGAAATTTTTATGTAATTCGGTGAATTTAAAACATAATGGCAGAAAAAAAAATCACCCCTGCTGGTACTTAAGCAATGTTTATTCCTGTGCTGCTGCAGTAAAAACACCAGTGAGGGAGGAAAGGTTGCAGAAGTCTTTAAAAATCAGCAGGCAAGCAGTGCTTCCAAATTACCTTTCTCAATCCACATAAATTATATCAAATGTGTGTCCATGGAAGGGGTTTAGTGCTTGTCAGGACCAAAGTCGCYGTTAGAGGAGCTCCTGGAATCACTGTGACCTTCTGCAAATTCAATGCTCCARCTCTCTGGAACTGCACTAATGGATTTATATTATAAACCAATTTTTTCCCAGGCATTTAGGTTGGTTTAACCCCTGGTGGTGTCCCAGACTGCAAGGCAAGATG
>JACDOX010000557.1:0-17009 GCA_014549065.1 Cardinalis cardinalis
TTTTTTTTGCTTTGGTAAAATACAAATAACAGGGAAATATGGGTAAGGAAAGCACAGTAAATAACATGGGTATACATCATACCTTTTTTTTTAAGAAATCTGAGCTGAAATGTAAGGCATCCCTCGAAGTACTTTTTTTTGCATATGCAAGGAATGCAGTTCTTTGTAAACAAAAGCTTGAGGAAAGCAATACTGAAGCCAAAGAATCTTCCCTAGCATCCTTCCAATGATCCCACAACCAAGAGCAACTCTCCCAGGGCAAGTGTTTTGGAACTATATCCTGTAAAAAAGAGCATCCCATCCTTTGTCTTCCCATACATTTTTAATCCCGCAGTAGAGACTGCCTCGCCTTGAAGATCTCCAGATTAGGGGAGTGATGCCAAAGTTGATTCTCGAGGGCACAAGCTCATCCAAAGTCTTATTTTTCTGGTACATCACTTTCTATAGATTTTGTGGCTTGCACAGTATTCCCAGAGGAAACACTTCCCAGTGCCCTGGACTGACAGGCAGCGGGTTTGGTGGTGGGAAGGGTTTTAGAAGAGTTGGGCTGATGCCTGTGGTGTCCTGAATCCTCACCTGCTCTCCTCCTGCCAGATTCTTCACCAAGAGGAGGCTGAAAAGAGACATGGGCAGCCTGTTAGRTGTTTTGCCAGAAAGCCAGGTATTTTTTGCCTCCCCACAGACTTGTAGGACTGAAAGGATTCGGCTCTTYGAATTTATCAGGCTGCCATTTCATGAAATCACTGCTCTCAGATTACCTTGAAGTCAAAATATTAGCATACCAAATATTATGTAAAATAGGCATTGAAACTTAATCAAATATTATGTAGAAATAGGCATTGAAACTTACATCCACCCTGAAGTCCTCCAGTCTCTTAAATTTACTCAGGTATTCTTGCAGTTTGGGGTCAACAGCTGGAGTCTTGTGCTGAGAGTATTTTAGGTAAGCCCAAAATTTTTCCAGTCCATACAGCTGACCTAGTAACAGAAAAAGACAATTTTACAGCTTTACAAAGGTCAAATTTAATTATAAACCTAATTATTCACTGGTAAGTAGATTTTTAAGAGAACTGAAGATTAAAAGAACATGAATAAAAGCTGTTCTTGGTTAGTTAACAGGTCAGTGTCAAGGAACTGGGATTATCTTCAACTAATGTTGCCACAGTGTGAGCAGTGACAGGCCTGTGATAATTACCAGCTTCATAGTCCCTCTTTGTTTCTTGTTGGAAATCCTCGAATATTTCTTTCCTGAATTTCTTTTCCAGGCCATAGCTGTAAAATCTGAACAAGCATTCCAAGCCGTACCTGGAACAGAACAGAGAGGTACAAAAATTCACCTTGGCTCTTTGGCTCAGAGAAACAGAGGTGGGGGAACTGGGTGGAAAGAAGGGAATTCCATCCAAGAGCTAAAGGGCAGTAAAAATTTCCTTTTTCCTGGTCGTTTTTCTGGTATTTTTGTAAGGCAAGAAGCAGTTTGAACAAGTAAAATGAGGTTTAAGAATGTCTTCACCTACAGAAGGAAGAATCTGAGGAGTGTTAGTACAGAACTGACTCGTCATGGTCAACAAGTTACAGGATTTTGTAGAATTCAGAACTGGTTACAGGTCAGGAAATGYTGCACAGTCAGCTATTCATCTGAACAGCACAATTCTATACTGATTTTTGCTATTAAAATAATTTATACACACTGCTATTTTAAAGATTTACAAAAAGTCAGAGGCAGTACTGAAACTGCAGATGTATGTAAACTTCACAGTCATTGAAAGGAATGGTAAGGCCTCAGGAAAAAATACCTGTAGTGTTCTTTTGCATCCTCTAGAGCAAGCTGTTTGAATTCTTCATACATCTTCTTGTTGAAGTGATCTCTCAGAAAAAAGGACCAGAAACGAAAAAGTGTGTTCATTTCTTGGGACTGGCCAATTCCCAACCGTTTCCTCTCTGGAAGAAAAAAAGAAAGGGAAGAACAAAACCACTCTCTTAATTTTTCACCAGAATATTTTWAAGTGCCTTGTCTTTAGTAAAAAAACACACCAGATTTTCTGGTAACTTCAGATTTGAGGGTGATTTTTTTGTCTGGGAATGCAAAGTTAAATAGAAAGCAGGGTTCCTAAAACAGAGGCACCAAAGACATTTTCCTTGCCTTTCCCAAAAAAAATTAAGGATGAGGAACAATGGGAAGAAAACTGGTATCAGACAACACCTGGAAGCTTCTAAAAATTTTAAAAAGTGCATGGAGCAGCTTACCTGTTAAACACCTCCGCCGGTATTTGTGGTACACCTGCTGAGTGAAGCCATTTTCCTTTAACAGTTCGTGAGATGGGTGCTGGAATTTGGGAAGAGAATTTGGAGTACAGCCATAACCTGCCAGTGGAGCTCCTTCTGAAGGTGAGGCATTGGAACTGCTGGAGGAAATAAACCAATATATTTGTGGCCTTTTCTGCAGAATCAGTTCTCACCCACCCTGACCCACACAAGAGCTGCAGTACGGTCACTTGGGGACTGCTRCAGTGCACCTGGGTTTGGGTGCACCTCAAGAAAATCAGATTTTGTGCCAATATGGCAAAAATAAAACAGCTTTGGACAATAATTAAACATTACTGTCCTGCTTGATTTTAAATGACCGCTGAAGTGARCATCAGTGCCTCGAGTAACATTACTGCTGCTGTGTCGTGGATCAGACAACACTGTGAACACCAATCTGCCTAGCTTGTTKCCAGACAGCTCTGTACTCCATATTTTTGTCTTTCTTGAGCATTCTTTTCTTGCTTCCATTGTATTTATAGATTGCCTTTTAAAGCCTGCTTCTCCATTAGTAGTGAGAACTACCTGCAAATAAATTTTGAGTAACAGCAACAGCATTTACCTCACAGAGGAAGTTCTTGGCCTGTGGTCTCTGGAATCCATCACCCAACCAACATGGCATTCCAAGGGAGGATTTGTACTGTGGCGAGTTTTTCTTTTTCTWGGAGCCTAAGAGAGTAAATGAAGGGTTTATTTGCCTAATTTGACTCCACTCATTGTCTCCCTTTTAAAACAGAGATCTAATCGTTTTCTAGTCTGTTATCTAACAAGTTACAAAGTCACAAGACCACAGTTTCATAACCTGAAGATTAGTCTTATGTAACTAATCAAAAGTCTTAAGCACTACACTTCTTTCAGTATGGACTTTCAAGGAAGAAGACTCAAAAAACATTTAATAGAAAYAGATAAGTGAATATGATAAATATTTTGGAGTTCAGCAACAGGAGTAGGCGCATTTAACTTTTTGCCTTTTAATTTTTGTTAAACTGTACGCACAAACGTGAGTTTTATAGGCTTTTGCTGTTTTGTTGGTTTTTTTTAAATATGTTTTTCCATTTACCTTTACATCAAAGGATCTTGCTTCTTTAACCACAGGGTAGAACCTGGGTGTTTTGTTGGGATCCTGGAGCCTCGGGGTGCGAGGTGTTCGCGGGATGAAGCCAGGGTGGAAACGGGGGGAATCTGGGACTGCTGTTGGCAGTGATCGAGCCATTCCTGCTGTGGGAAGTGCTTCAGCACTCAGGAAATTACAGGCCAGCTCCTCTGCTAAATATGGAGGCAGGAAGGAGAAAGTGAGGTGGTTTTACTGAGCTACTTTACAGGTGCTATTAGCATGTAACCCAGTAAATGTTAATAGTATCACTGTATCAGAAATACCACCAGAGATAAGATTTGGATGTTGTGACTGCTCAGTAATGGTATGACACAAGTAGTAAATTCTTCTGATCTCATTTCCTTCCATCCCTGTATCCCATAAAAAATGCTGGTTTCTATAAAATGTTTCACAGCTTCGGTTTAACTTTACACATTGTAAATTCCAAGTCAAACAAGGAGCACCTGGTGCTGGTGGAGAGTGACAACAAAGCAGAACAAGCACCAGCTTCTTGTCATTCAACTGAAACCACACTACCCATGAACAGTTGGCAATTTGAAAAATTAGCAAAGAAAAAGCCCCCTCAGATTGCTGACTGAACCAAAATTAAAACACTGCACAGGCAGAAAGAGCCAAAACTCCTACAGAGTTGTTCTTTATTACAGAGATTCTGAAAAACAAATACTTTCATACTTACCTTTCTGTAACCCTGGAGGTCTTGGAGGAACTTCTTGGGTTGGATCGGCAGTGTCTGGTGCAAGACTAACAAATTCATCCYTATTAATGAGGTTCAGCTTCTTAAAGTTCTCAATCTCCTGCTGAATTAGAGAAAGCAAATTGTAAATGCAAAGCAGGGCAATAGATACCATCCTGAGAGACAGATGCCTTTCATCAAGAGAAAACAAGCCAGAACTGATACACCAGAATCCACACACCTGTCTCAGGTGGGGCATGTGCATGGTGGGTGGGTGTGAAAAATCTCATCAAATCATTGTCAAGTCCGTACCAACAACAAAAAAGGAAATATTCTCCCTTGCAGTTTGCTATTTCTCACTGCCCTCTTCATGTTTGCTGGTTTTCTTGGTCCATTCTAACCCGTACTCTAAATTCTGCCTTTATTTCTTGCTCTTATTCTCAACAACCTTTTCCACCTTTGTCATCTTTCTTTTGTGCAGACATGYTCCATTTGTCCATGCAGCTTCTTCCCCCTCTTTGTGCACAGATGAAGCCCCTTTCCCTCACCATTCAGTGTTTATCTAAACTTCATTCTAACTGTTGTTCTAACAAACTACAAGGCCAACAGAACCTTAATGTAAAACTATTTTGAAATGACTCCTCCTCATCATCTCATCTCTGACATGTAYCCCCTTCCCCTATGGGTTAGGGTTTGCAGTTGTTATGAAATAAACTCACAGAACAAGAAAACATTGGAAAACTTGAACCACCTCCAAAATGTTACAAAAAAAGATTCATTCCGTGTTTTTGGTCAAGTCTGGTTTTTTTTGCAAGTCTGGCAAAACTCGGGTTTGCTTTCAATTGTAAAATTCAGCAGACCTGCAAATTACTGTCACTTTGCTGTAGCATTTTACAACTACATAGCAGAAGGCTGAAATTCATTTGGAAACTGTTTGGACAGGCACGGTTTTCTAGTGAAAAATTGAAGAGAATTACCTTCATCATGGCATCATTTTCACTCTGATCCATCCACAAATCCTGTTCATAGTAGTACAAGCCATCATTAATGACTTTAGCAAGTTCTGATGTAATTTTTGCGCGGCACACACGGTTGCCAGCGCGGTCTCCACAAGGATGTTTTTTCACAAATGGTGGTGTCTGTGTTACAATTAAAATCTTGTTTACATCCTGATCATCAATTTCATAATCGGAATCACTATCTGACCAATCAGTAAATTTATTTTTCCGACACTGATTTTGTTCCATCTCTTCATCGAACAAAAATTCAAGTTCTTCCTGTTCTTGTTCCTCCTGAGGTGGGGGTGGCTGGTGTTGATCTGGTGTTTGATCAGGTACAGGAACAGTCTCCTAAGTTGGAAAAGGTTTTATATTTGAATTGGATAATAATTTTCCAAATTTTATTGCATTCTCAAGCATCACATATGTTAAGATGTTTAAACCTTGGTTTATAGTGCAACCTCAAAGCTGRTTTTGCATTTGTTTATTTAAACATAACACAAAGGTTTTGGATTTTACCTTTAGCTTGACAGTGGATGCACGATGCCTCTTCTTCACTTCTATCCAAGGTTCAGAGTCCAAATCTGGCAAACTTGTGGACAGTCCTTTAGAYATTGTCTGAAAATTACTTGATTCAGCATTTTCCTTTGGACTCAGAGGGCTCCCCACTCTTGGAGAACTTGGTGCAGACTCTAGCAGTAGAAAACAGTAGTTCAGTTCCTGTTGTGGATTGCTTTGGTTCTATTTGTTTGTTTTTCAATTGTTTCACTGGTCTGTCTTTTAACCACAGCTACCATTTTTCTACCTCTCTGGATAAACATAACACTGATCAAAGAATTTTTCATTTTTAAGAGACAGCTTTTCACAGTTCACTCAGCATTTCAGAACAAAATCAATTCTAAGAATTTATTTCCATGGAAAGTTTCTTCATAGCCTGTGAGACATTACGTGTTGTTGAGGAGAAAAAAAAGAGCAGCATCATTAGGATCTTGTTTTCTCTGTGTCATTCTCTAGCTCTGTGGATGCCTGCCTAACTCCATCTTCATTCTTCCCATTTAATTTCAGCCAACATTTTAGGAAAGATTCCCTTGCCAAGGGTTGTCAGCAAACAAATGCATCTCCCTATTAAAAATGTGAATGRGTTCCCCATCCAAAACAAGGATGCCCCAAATAAAGAGTGAACTTCCACAAAAATGAAGCAGATTTTAGGACTAGTTTAAGATTACTATTACTGATTCCACTGTAGGAGTGTAGCCCACCATTCTATATCCTGGAGAATGGTCACAGCCATCACACACAAGAGACAYTTTTATCTACTTCACATCAGCCATGTGACTTGGCAAGTGCAAGGCTGGCAGGCAGAGCAGCTGAATAAACCATTACCAAAAGTACAACTTCTATTATGAAATCAGTATCATGAGGCAAATTTCCTAAGCCAGACAGACAGCCCTAAACTTATGTTTCTGTAAAATAAATCCTTTACCAGTATGAGAGCCAAAAGTTTGGCCTGGTATGAATTCTGGACAATTGATGAGCTGGGAAAAGTCAGTTGGAGGCAGRTTGCATGGAGGAGGACCTGGAATTGGCCACTTTTCTGGATCAACCCTTTTTCTTAGTTTCTGATCCACAGTTTCAACTTCTGTACTGTCCTTTAGGGCCTGTGTGACAAGCATATTATAACAATAAAAATTATCAAAAAAGGGAAAAAAAATCAAACACCAACTTGGCCACTTAGGGCCTCTTTATAGAATCCTTGTCATTACAAAGAGAAATTTTTCTTAACTACATAGTTCTGAAGCTCTGAAAACACAGAATTAACCAAGGAACTTTTCAAACACATCCTTCTGAATGATTTTACCTCCAAAATGAGTGCAGCATTCGTGGTCAGAGCTTGCATCCGACGGAAACTGGCGATCAGTGACACAGGCAGAAATCCCTGTTGGTCCATCTTCCTCCTCAGGAAGAAATCTCTCTCCAAATTTTCTGTGCTGAAATAATACTCACTGCAGAATGAAAAACACAAACCTGAGCTTATTCCATGGTTAAAGAAAATCCTAAAGCAGCAACCTAGATTCCTTGTTAAAGGCTTCCATTAAAAAAAAAAACAACAGAGTATTTTGACATCAACAAAACCATTTTTCAGCAGAAGACCCAGAGAGCAGCAAGGTTAAGACAGATTTATGACTCAGTACAGCACAGAAGGATAAAAATCAAAGCCTTGTGACATTTGCACAACCAAAAGCTACTCTCCAGTTTTCCTTCACCCACCCCCTCCCTCATTACTTACATGGACAGAAGGGAACAACACTGTCTTGGCCCCCATAGAGATGAAGGACAAGCACTGCTCACAGTCAGAGCATAACTCATGTCCCACACAGCAGTACCAGTCCATCCTGAACTGAACAATCTTTTATTGTCCCAGTTTCCAGTGCACTGGGAGGCTGAAGTATCCTATCTGAGTGCTGAGGCACAGAGAGATACCTTGAGGCATCAAGCATGCTTGTGGGAAGGTGAGAAAATAAAACCAGTCATGCTGGATTTGGCATGAAACAGTACCAAAAAAAGGCACAAGTTCATGGAGGAAAAAAAGCCTTAAAGAATGGATGATGTTGAAGGACAAGGACATTTCAGGAATCTGGTAATAGCACAGAGACGAGGGACAAACAGCAGAAAGACAAATTTTCAACAATGAAGCCGCTCTAGGAAATAATCCGGGTGTCGGATGTTTCACACTTAGTGAAGACAAAAAGTAAAGAATTCAAATCATGATCTGTCACACAGAGCAAKGGAATGAGAAAAGGTCCTATGGAAAAGAATGGAAAACCCCCTCAACTGACATGACAGCTGAAATCTAGGCCTTTCACAGAGCTTACACATCATAGCATGATTTTGCACAGTACATCCAAGGAATACTAGCTCCTCATCACATTCAGGAAAACACAGGTAGGGAAAGACTTAATAGAAAGCAGTTCAAATTGTATGACAAAAATAGAGGTAGCACACAAAAGAAAATGAGAGGGCATTAAAATGCTGCGGAAAAAAGCTGCACATGCAAATGGAAATAAAGATCATTCTATTTCAAAAAAGAGTAAAACAACAAGTGTCCCCACTGGAGCTGGGATCAAGGCCAAAGTCTCCAAGAGCAGGGCACTCTGATGCCACCCCTGACCCAAGCAGCACCTTGATATCATTTCTTTCTCTAATGTTTTGTAGCTGAAGAAATTTGAAGGAGAAGCTGGCTCTATGAAACACACAGATCACACACAGAATACTCTGAGCTGGAAGGACCCRCMAGGATCCTTGAATCCAACTCCCAAGTGAAAGGCCCATGCAGGGATGGACCCTGAGACCTTGGCAGTATCAGCACCGTGCTCTGACCAACACTCAGCTCCAAGACAGAATGAATTTAAAGTCTCAATGCTGGACAAGACAGGACAAATGGAAACACTGCTATTAAATCAAAGCAAACAGAGAAGAGAGCAAGGCTTTTGGAGAATTAAGCTCTAACTSAGAGCCAAGTATGATCAGTGAAGCAACTGGGCACAAAGAGACAGTTTCTTTCAAGAATATCCTGTCTACTGGTCTGAGCTGCTACATTCCTTTTCCCCTCCCAGTCTGGAAGATAAGCAAGCACAAATGCCATAAACCAACATTTTACTAGTGTTACCTTTACAATCATACAGTAAAGGTAAAATCCTGTAACGATTCACCTAGTTAWAAATTCCACAAGCAGAAATGGACAATGACTGAACTTGACTCAAACTGCCTCACTTGATGTCCATCACTCTAGAAAAAGGAATGTGAAAGACCATTAATGATAAATGAAGACAATGCACAAGTTTGCTCCAAGTAGAGGGACAAACCTAAACACACACACCCCCTCCAGCTTTTCWCTTCTTCCTTTTCCTCAGAGTCCCTTTCCTTATTCTTGATGTTTGAACTTTGATTTGTTTATTTTCTAAAGCAAGAGGACTTTTTGAATGGAGTTCTGCTGCACGTTGCAGAACRAGGAGCTGCTAAGCACTGAAACTTTTCAGGCTGACAACTTCAGCCAGTGGTTAAAAACACAGAAGACATTTTTGTATGCAATCCAAACATTACTCTCTTGTACATCGAGCTGGTTCTTGGGACAAGCACAAATTGCTTGATAGCAATGTGTTTCTTCCTGTAATTACACATCAACTCAGYTGGACAGTGTCTGATATTTTTCCTCTGTTAAGCAGGTAAACTTTTAAAATTTATTCATCCAATAGGATTCTATTTCACTTCTTTAATATATCCTGATTTATCTTGGACTCCAATAGGAACTCAGACATTACGATTTTGTGTATCTTTATTTTGTATATGTTTCCTTCTTTGGCATAGTCACTTTCATATTTTATAACTGAATTATGAAAAGCAGACAAGGCCACCCCAATTTAGAGGCTAATAACAGGTAACTGAAGAATAAAGTCTGGTTCCCATCATTATCAATGTGATAAGAGAAGGGAATAAATAAAAAACACTTTTTTTTTTGTCTAAGGGGAATAAAACTAGTGAAGTTCTGTTCTAAATCTGCTCAGGAATCTCCCTCTCATGGAAAGCAAACTCCATAACCAAAAGCCTTAGGGGTTCACACCAGGCAAGCAACCAATGGCCGTGGTTGCCCAGGCATGCCAAGTCTTCTACCAGCCCCTGCCAACCTCTCGGTGCCAGAAGGGAATACCAACATACCCAGAGTCAGATGTGACCAGTGCTGTAACTGACAATTTTTTTTTCTCAGCAGAGGGGACATCATCATGTCCTACCTTAGCAGGTCTGGATTCTACACTGCATGCCCAGAAATCTGGCCAACAGTGGAGTGGCTGTGATCCTCCCCCACTTGTCTGAGGACAGTGAAGGCCGAATATCCTGACATGGGGGTACATGTCCACTGTCAGGTCTCATAGGGGCCTGGCAGCAAGAGCAAAAAAAGACTGCAATAGAAGTTTTGAAGTTGATAGCCACATGTCAGATACTTTCTGCCCTTTAAAGAGGCTTTCTCTCTTCCTTTTTGCGTCAACTGTAACAAAAGAAGCGAGAATAAAATAAGCAAGTTGCTGCACGGAACACGAGGGCAATCAAAAACCACCACAGAGGCATCGCAGAGAAATGCAAGTACAGAGGATGAAATATCTGCCAGTGGTGGAAACTGTCTCTTTAAAATGAACTAGTGCTTTCCAGGCCCTTTTAGACTTGTCTCCTGGTGACAATCAGTCTTCCAGATGGTTTCTCATTGCCTAATGGTATACATGAGAAAGTAAACATTTCAGATTATTGAAAAAAATCAAGTATCATTGCAAAACTACTCTCTCTCTCTCAGTTACATGTTTCAGCTGAAACACACTGAAARCATCAAACTAACGAGACTTCTCAAAGTGAAATTGAGAGCAAATAGGGGGAAACATCACCCAAGAAGAGCTTTACAGGCAAACAGACCAACAGTACTCAAAAGCACAAGCTCAGAGACATCCATATCTCAATTACATGACAACATAAAGAGGGCTGTGTACCATAAATCAAGCAGTTATACGAGTTAGAGCCAGACTACAGCACAAGATGTGGAAACAGCTTCCTTGAAAGGYCTCCCCATTACTCAAGATTTTCCACCCACCAGTCAATAAATTCGAGCTGACACTAGTAATGGCCAAAGTTAACCCAAAGTGCCTTAATCTTCAATTTGACTTGGATAGTAAGGATTCAACACTGCTTGAAATGAGTAATTTYATCAAAAATATTTATACATTAAGCAATCTACTTACATTTGGTGTTTGATGTATTCCTTGAGAAGTGCTTCATCCACAGAATACATCTGCACTCCTGTCCCGTCACCATAGTAATAAATCACACCAGGGTTAAGCTCAGGCTGAAACACTTGGTCAATTCCTTCACCATACAGCTCTTGATAACCAACTGAATAGTCAAAGTTCACTTCAACACAAAAGAGAACACAAAATAACGACATCAGAAAACGAAAACAACATTATAACCGTAGTTTTGATAGCTTTTGCCAGGCATCTGTTGGATTAGCATACTGCTGGGGTTTCCTCTGCCTCGTCCTCTTCCCCTGCTCCTGCCCCTTCCTCTGCCTCTGGAGAAGCCTCGGACGCTGCCGCCCTCGCTCCGCACGCTGCACACCTCGTCRTGGTCCTCCCTCTTGTCCCTGTCGCGGCGCCAACCTTCAAGAGAGCGAGAAAACACAAAATAAATGCCTGCAGCCACAATGAAACACCCTGGTCCATGCCAGCCATGGTGTCTCATGGCACCAGAGATCTCAGCCTGAGCCCGGGCACGCCGCAGCCTCAGCAATTCTGAAACCTCAGAAGCTGCAGGAGAGGAGCAGGAAAGGTGTGCCAGCCCTGCCAGAGGGTGAGGCAGGCAGGAGGGATCAGCAGCAAGGAGCTAATGGATGGACAGGCAGCCAATGGCACATGCTTCTGGAGCAGCTGGATGCCAGGGTACCAGCTGTTGGTTTTTTGGGGTTTGGATTGAAGGCACTTGAGACAATATTTCATGTTCAGASTTATTATTTATCAGTAAAACAGTCTCACTACTGTGAGTTCRGCAGCTTTTCATTAGAAGGCACAAAATGGCCAACAATCTCTTGKTACAAGGTCTTTTAAGACTAAACTATCCAATTGAGAACTGRCAYCTGGATTATTTTCCCTTTTAACCCAATAACTGATCCCACAGAGCCCACAATGCAGACTTTTCTGCTCAGTTACAAAATGCCACCCAAACCCATGAAGAAGAAGCAAGAAGAAGCATGGAGAAGAAACCCAGGATGACACCCTGTGCCCTCCATCTTGCTTCYATYYACAACAYACTAAAAATCCCAAAACCTAAATTTCTCACCAAGTGACACACCTACACTGCTCTCTATAATCTRTTTCACACTTTTGTGGATTCCAGTCTATCTTGAAGTCTGGGAAACTTTCTCCACGGATGAGGGTCAGAGTCAGTGCTSCCCTGGGGGTCAGGGCACCCCAGAGCAGACAGAGAAATATTCCCTGTGCCCTGGGTTTSCACARGTGGACACCCTGGTGCCAGCTCAGAGGTCACAGTACCCATGAGCAGCTCAGGGATGGAAGGAATGATCACAACAGCTCCATCTCCTCCTGTGGACAACTCCCACCACTACTGGAGTGAGAGGGGAATCTCAGAATTGTGGAATGGCTTGGGTTGGAAGGACTCTTAAAGACCAAATGSTTCCAACCACCCCTGCCRTGGGCAGGGACACCTTCCACCAGACCAGGTTGCTCAGAGCTTCATTCAGCCTGCCCTTGAACACTTCCAGGGATGGGGCATCCACAGCTTTTCTGGGTAACCCTACTGGATCAAATGGAGAGCTGCTAAATTTAACGAAGGACTGACTAAATATATGTACTATAAATTCTATTAAAAATCTTGCTTTAGCAACGACTCTTAGTGAACCCTACACATGCATGCTCATACAYTCAAGCCCTGTCAAATAAGGCTCTGAATTTAAGGAGCATATAATCTGTAATTATAGTACAGAGAATATAATCTGTATGTGTGTGGTTTTCAGGCATTTGACAATCCTAAGAAAAAACTGCTGAAGGGAGTAGTGATAACTGGTGAAAATCCTCCCCCCACCCCTGTCCATCCTTCAGACATCCAGATCAAACTCTTACATCCACGTTCCTAAAATGAACTTCATAAATTCCATATCAGTAGCATCCAGGGCTTATTACAATGAGCAAACATTCAAACTGGCAAYGCATACTGCAATTTCCAAACTTAAACCAACAAACTTCCACTCAGCCTGAGATTTCTGCCACCTCACCAGCCGTGTTCCCAGCACCTGAGGACCAGAAGCAGCACCAGTTGTGGTGTTGGTGCAGCTTTTTGCATAGCTGTGCTGAGAAATAGGTCAGGGAGCTGAGGGAATCGGTCCAGCTCAAAGGAAAAAACAACATCAGCAGAACTGCCAAAGCAGAGTTCAAAGTGTRGCTCCACAAGCAGCTGCTCTGGTAGCAACAAGCTGTGGGAATAGCAGCAGAGCAGGACTCAGCAGACACCTTCTGAGGCTTCTTTCCAAACTTTCTGCACTGTAAAACTGTGGGATGAGATGGTGTAGGGCGCCATGAAGAGGAATATGATATAATAATTCTATTCCTGCTGGTCACTGGCAAATACAAACACTAGGTTTTGCCTAAGTTTCGACACAAACTGCCAGCTCATTGATATTACACTTTATTTGCCACCAACAGCAGGACCCAGAGAGTGGGAAGTACTTACTTCTTGCCTCATTCCTTCTGTTGTTATGAGGTATTAACTTGTTTGATTCCAGCACAAATCTGGAGCTCGTTCGGGAGCCTGCTCTGTCTTGGCTGTCTGGCCTCACATCGTCCAAGTGCAGCGGCACCCATTTCTGCTTGTTACCTTGAAAAGTTAATATATTACTCTTTATTGTACTAAAACTTGAGGTTTCAGCTCCTGAAAAGACTCCATAGAATTTTCCTTGTGAAACTAGCAACAGTTAATTTCTAATTTTAAAAAGCGGGAGAAGCTTAACATGGAAATTTTAAGATGTTACAAATGACTAAATAATAAATGCAGTAAACAAGAATTTYTGAAACTGAAATGAAATCTCACCTAAGCTTCAAATCTAAGAAATAAAGGCAAAAATTTTATTTAATGGCTTTTTAGATGCTCTATGATCAAGAATTTACAGCTATGCCAGTGTTAAATASAGACAGTAAATTCCTTGCTATATGATTTCACACCTTGTATATGAAACTTTAGATTAAAATAAAACATATAAAATGAACCACCACAATAAAGATTTCRATTACAAATCATACAAATTTTCCTGAGAATTTCGCTGTGGTACTGTACTTTCACCTCAAGATATTCAAAGTTCTTTCACATGCATCAAAAATTACTAGCAAAGCTTTATTTTGTTTTATTTGCAGGCTGGCCTAAAGTATCCATTAACAATTTATTTAACTACAATATTGATTGGTATTGTGGGGTCCATTCTTTTGTGGCTAAGAAATATAAGCAAGTACATAAAATATCTTCTCTGCCCTGGGTGGGGGGAAAGAAAAACATGTTTTACCTGTGGAATGCTTTGCTTTAGATTTCCACTTAGACTGAAAAAATTTAAAGCATTATAGGTTTTTTAAAATATATATCTATGTATATAGGAAGATTAAGAAATCTGAACAGCAAAAGTCTTTAGGATCTGGAGAAACACCAGCAGGGAAGCCAGACAAAAAAAGCAACTGACATTGATACACTTTCTGCTGTTTCTCCAGCCTATTCCAATCTCCTGACCAAAGGAGGTTTGCTTCCCATTCTGAGTGAAGCAGATTGGATCAAAAGAAAGCAAATAATCTGGTTTTGTTTTCAAATGATCAAGCTAATAGTAGAACATGAAAATGGGAGTGCTGGTGTATATGCAGTAACACACACACACACAYATATATATATATTTTAAGTTAAATTAACACAGTGCTACCTATCGAGGGAAACAAAGATATCAGAGACACAAATGGCTTGTACAGCCATGATAAAATCTTCCAGAAATCCTCAGAGCTCCAAGGACCATCAGCAGAGCATGAGCTGCTTTTCCCCCAGAAATCTGACTGAACAGAAGGCTCCAAACCCTGAGGGAGGCAGCCTGGCTTGCATGCAGACACCAATATATTCTGTATTCACCCAGCAAATGCACATCATGAGCAGTTTTATTGAGGCACTCAACTGGAATCAATGCAGCTGTATCAACAGTGACTTACTGCATTATACACAGTGCCTAAACTCACCTTTTTTCCTTTGGTTATTGGTTTGAGCTTCATCTTCACTAGTGTTATCTGCTGGACCATCTGGCTTTGCCTCAGGATTGTCCTTGATTCCACTATTGCTTTTTTGATCAGATTTCTCCTCCTTTTCTCTTCTATTTGTTGGCTTCTTACTGTGACTTCCAGTCTTACACTGTAAGAGACATAGGTAATTATTTTTGGCAGTACAGCTGCTGATAGCAGGAGCTGCACATTTCCTTCAGCTATTGAAATTCTTTTTTTGTTACCTGTTCTCAGCCTCTTCAGCAGGGTRAACTTTAAGCATTGTCTTGTTTTGTAAAGTCCCTTTATAAACAGCTTTATTTTCTGCTAACATGGCAACAGCATAAAATGAATTTTTAGATTAAGAAAGTTTTTGGTTTTTACAGAAGCGAGCACAGCAATCAGGACTTCAGACATGAAAGTTTATTTTATGGGGAAGAAAGAATTAAATATTCTCACTAGTATCTACTGCTCAGAGTTATTATCTTTAAAAAGATGGGCTCAGAGAATCCTGGGAGGGAGGAAGGGGATTCTGCCCCTCTGCCYCACTCAGGTGGGGTCCCCAACATGAAAATATGGACCTGCTGTAGAGTCCAGGGGAGGCCAAGAATGATGAGACAGCTGGAACTCCTCTCCCATGAAGACAAACTGAGAGCTGGGATGGCTCAGCCTGGAGAAAAGAAGGCTTCAGGGACACCTTTCCATGGCCTTTAATGCYTAAAGGGGGATTACAAAATGGGGACAGACCTTTTAGCAGAGCCTGTAGCAATAGGACAAGGGGGAACRGCTTTGAAATAAAAGAGTTCCAGACAAGGTATAGGAAGAAATTTATCACTATGAGAGTGGTGAAACAGTGGCACAGGTTGCCCAGAGAGGCTGGATGTCCCTGGGACATCCTGGGAAACATTCAAGGCCATGCWGGGTGAAGCTCACACGATCAAGTGGAATATGTCCCTTCCACCTGGGTTGGGGGGCTGGACTAAAGACCTTTAAAGGTCCCTTCCAACCCAAATCATTCTATGATCACATATAMATTTTTACCTGCAAGATGAGAAGTTTTGCAGACATTTCTGCTAAAGAGAAAGGATTTTCCTATGTTRTGGAGACAGCTTTGAACCTGCTGGAATACATACAGTAGATACTGCAGTACTGTGCTCTAATTAATTTGAGCAYAAAGCCTTCCCCATGACAAATAAAGTAAGTTAAAATGTTATTTTGTTTTACAGACACTACATTAATTTGGACCCTTTCAGCCATAAAATGCATGTGGTTGAGCCCAGATGTTGTGGTTTTCCTGCCCAGGAACACAGTAAAAGCACCACAGGGATGCTGCTGCAGAGCTACAGCACCATGAAATGGCACCTCACCATTTGCAATAATCTGTGCTCTCTTCTTGTTTTAAATAGCATCAGAGAGGTCTAAAATACATTATGCACTTATCACTTGAGATAAAGAGAAAGGAGGATAATTTGATAGAATTGATGTTAGCTTAAAACCCAGAARGGGAAAAATATATCAGAGGAATAAGGTAACTAAGAATAACTAAATTGTGTTCAGACAATGGGCACCAAGCACTCTGAGCCACAAGAGAGGGCAGCATGTTCACAACCCCAAAGGCCTTTTCATCTGTGCAGAAACAGATGACAACAGCAGAAAAGGTAAATGAAACTTTTTTAACATTTTTATTTAATGCACATGTCCGTGGCACACCACTACCAAATTCCAGTACAGTGCAGACAGTTAGCACACACCAGTATCCTCAATTACTGACAAARCTTCTACTCAAACCCCACAACACCCAAAGCACATTCTGGGGGACACAGTGTGAAACAGATAAGCCAATATGGTTAAAAAAAATAATAATAATCCTGAGCATTACAAAGGACACTTACTTCATTGCTTGCTATTTCGCTCGGGGTCGGCCAGCTTGTGATATCGCCCAAATCATCAGCCTGAAAAAGTGACAAATAGTTTATATTCCTTCCTTGGCACAGCCCTTTTTAACACAGGAAAGATGTCAGTCAGAGAGCCAGACTAGCCCCTGGAGTAGAGCTGTCAAAAGTAGCTATTTTTAAAAAAACAAGAAATWCAAMAGA
>JACDOX010000557.1:25297-46858 GCA_014549065.1 Cardinalis cardinalis
ACCCGGGGCTCTCCCGTGCGCCGTGACCTCACGCGGCCGGGAGGCTTTTCCAGGCCCTCTCGGACGTTTGGGCTCCGCAGGCCTCGCCCGCACCTGCACGGCGAGAGGAGGGTCCGGATAACGCGGGCAGGAGGGTGGGAGCGTCTCGTTGGTGAGAAGGGGGCTCCTTAAGAGGCACAGGAGAGCGCACTTGAGGTCCCAGCAGCGCGGGAATCCCGTGTCATTTAAGCATTCCAACGGACAGGTACCTCTGCCATCACACTATCGCTCCTCTGCCGAAAATCCCCCAGAAAATCATCTCACGGTGGCACATGCAGTCGTTCCACACTCACCCATACTCCGGTCACAGGATGAGGAAAGCCACCACAGCACGACATTAATCACTCCTTTCCCTCCTTGCCAGCCCCTAGTGCTCCCACAATTCTCCTTGATTATACCTTAAGACACCTGCTCCTCTCCCATTTCTTTCATTCATCTCTCAGCTGTGTTTTAGCCCCTTTCTTAAAAAACGCCTTCCAAAAAATAACATTTTCCACTTTCAACACTTCTTTAGTGAACTAAGCAAATTCCCAAATAGGCTTCTTTAAAGCCAGTCAAATATTTTTGAGGTAGTGTCACAAAACACAAATTTTCAGGGTTTTGCAGCACTAAAACATGTTCTGTTCAAGGTAATGCTGTTTTCTGCTCTGATGAAATCATTTGGAGTTTTACCCCTTCATCGAAAAAAAAGAAAAATCTACCACAAATCAACCAAAACCTCAACCAATTCCCACCACAGCTGACACTTCAGGCACTGAAACATTTTTAGGATTATTCTGGAACTGTGTGTCCAGTAGGAGCAGATCAGTCCAGGCCAGCTGGGACTTAGGAATTCTACAGCTCAGGAACCTAAACAGAGCAGGAAAAAAGCAGGAAGCTAATTAAGGGCTAATTAGTTGGGGGGCAAAAAAACACACTAAAGTTGATCAGTTACATGGTACTTGAGAAGGTTTTGGCCATACTTGCGGATGGAGCCTCCTGCAGACTTTGTTGCACGGACGGGGACTGCAGAGGATATAAAAGCTGTTACAGTTGCTAGGACTCATCCTTCACATTTTCTCCACTTGTATCATCCTCCTTGTTACTTTCTAGCAGTGCGAGTCAGATTTCCTTGGCAAAACTCTCCTTCCTTAGGGAACACGGTGCTTAAAATGCTCCTGTTTGGAAAAGGGGCTGATTTACACCAAATGAAACCAGGAGAATAACAATTCTTATTGATGTTTTAATGCTTATGCTTTATCTTGTGTGGAAGCGTCCAAGCCTAGCAAGGAACACTAAAATTCCAGAATTGCATGGAATAGCAGCATTTTACTTGTATAGGGTGAAAATTCAGGAGGAATTACAGGGTTACAGACCACCCCAAAGCACCTTTCTATGCTGTGTAACTTATCATCACTGCCAAGCTGGCAGAGAACCTGACAGTCTGAGATAAAGAAACTTCCCTGCCCATCCAACAGCAGTTCAGAACAACATTTCAAAAAAAAACCAACACAAGACAGAAACAATTAAATTTAAAAAAAAAAAAAAATACCTGCTTCGAAGTGTCAGCAGCTACCAAGCAGAAATAGTATTCCAAGGATGCAAGGATTTTCACTTTGCTACTGTTTACAAAGTGTCTCAGTAAGAAGCATTTGACATTCCAGTAAGAAAAAGCTGTCAGACTCCATTCCTTCATATGTTTCCTTTCTGGAGAAATAAAACACAAGTGATCTATCCTTGCTAAAAAAAAAAAAAAAAAAAAAAAAAAAAGGAAAAAAAATCCTGAGTGGTTCCTTTTGAGTTGTTTGGAGGGGTTTATTTGCCTTGGGGAAAAAAATAGAAAACGCTCCATCTGACAATTATTAGATGAGTTCTGCACTGGCAAGTGTAAAACTGGAAATCCAATGGTATCTTAATTAGCTGATAGAAGCTTATTTTCTTTACTAGGTTTCTAGGCGTGTAGAGAAACATCAAAGCAGCACCAGTGTTTGTTGTGAGAAGCTTTTATCGTGCCCTGTAGATTACCTGCTGTCCTTGTGCTACAGCCCTGGTAGGGACAGAAAGGATTACAGGATGACAGTGGGATGCATTCTGAGCACCTGTTAACAAGAGAGAACAAAAAACCCCCCACACCTAAATGTTTTTAGGACTTTTATTGAAAAAATTTAAAACCAAAAAATTACCAAGGCCAGTTTTACAATAAATTTAAGACATACAGAATGGTTTACCTGCTACACAAAAGAAACCTTATTACAATATTTCTCTCATGCAACTCCTGGATTAAAACCACATTCTCATTTAACATCAAAATGGATTATTTATATTTTCTTAGGATTTAACCTTAAAATATGATTTAAAAAGTCGATTTTCCAAGGGTTAAAAACACGTACACAGCAAGATTCCCCCCCTTCCCAGACCATCTCCCTATGCCTGATAAGTGGCAGAAATAGACCACTGAGCTCATTTTCCCTTTTTTTGTTATTCTAACCTGAGAAATTTCCTAAATAATGCTTACTGGGCTTTCATATTTGGCAACACGACTTCAGTTACAGAGCAAAGTGCAATTCCTTATTCTYGTCAGAAACCAATCTTTCAGTGCTCATCCCCAAAGACACTCTCAGAACCAGGAGCAGCATTTGTCCCAAAAGACACTCTTACAGCAGGAGTGGCATTAGCCTAAACCTCCCTCTGTGGCCTTTTGGTAGGTTAAACCTTGTCAGTAATACCATTGGGACACTAACCTCAGGATGCAGAGTTCCCATCAGTTGTGTAATTCCCAGTATTGTGCGCTTTGAAAATATTTACTTTGGCATGTTATACTTTGTAGCAGAGTTGATTTTTTTTGTGCTTACTCCTGGCCTTTACAAAATCTGTCTTTTCTCTCTTGCATTTATTCAAGCCTTTTCCCTTGCCATCAGTTATCTCCCTTTCTCATAGCTGCAACAGAAGCAGGACACAAAGCACATAATTACATTTAAAATGTCAGAGCTCCAAAAGCTGCTGAACAGCAGACAGAGCTCTGGTAAAGCACTCTCAGTTGATGAATATGCTTGTAAACCCTGTGAATCTTTTAGCACACTAGTCAAGATCTCAATTTTAAATTTGTAAGCCTACTAATCTTTAATTTCAAACCCAAAATTTCAAATATTTGGTGTTTAAATGTGCTAGTCACTTCACAATAGTTCCTCACATATAAAATCAATACTCTCCAAAGAAATAATGAAGAACCATTTGAAAAAGCAATTTAACTTCCAACAGACTAGAATCTCTTCTACATTTTCAGTAAATCTGTATGTTACATCATTTGGGTTATTCAGAATTGTTTCTCTTCAGTTCTATGTGAACATACCTGATTTTCAAATGAACAATGATTTCTTCACAGTTACTAGTCCTATCTACCTGACTAAAATCCAAGAGAATATATGAACTGAGCTTTGTTTGCTCCATACTCTGCCTACTAAAAACCTTTACAGTAACCATGGAGATGAAAAGTGCTTGATTGGAAAGGTGCAGAAGTCACACAACCTGAGAAATGGCTGGATTTTTCTGTTTATTTCAGAATAATCCTGGTTGTAAGTGTACTAAATACTGAAGTGTTTCAGTTTTCAACTTCTCTGCAGATTGGTTTTAAAAGAATGTTATAGGAGATTACCACAAAAAAAAATGTGGAGAGATACCCACACAGTTGGTACATGACAACCTTTTATTCTGCTGTAATTTGTTGGCATTTTTGATCCCAAAAGAGGAAACAACAGACTTTGGATTTTCTTAAATGTGTTCAAAATCCAAATTTCTTTATTTTCCATCCAATTAAATTAGACAAGTGTTGAAAAATAAGGAGCAAACCTAACTGTTTCAATAACCTTCAGTCTCACGTTTCTTTTAAATTATACAGTGCAAGTGTATTTTGCATATCAGCACTGAGTGCACTTTAGAAAGGACATCTKTTGAAGTATTTCCAACAGGTAGCACCATATAATCTGCTGTCAATTTAACTGCTTAGAATCAGCCAGTGCTTAGAAAGTAAAATGATATTTCTATTTCATCKATCAATCCAAAAAAAGAAAATAAACCTGAAAGCTTATGTTATCCWACTGAATTAATGTAAACAATTAATTACCAGACACTTGATTTTCACTTTTTCCAGTTTTGTRAAGCTGGTTGATGAATTGCTACATGATCCTTCTGTAATGGCAYGGTTTGATTCAGTGGCAGGAAAACTTCACAGACGTATTGAATGAAAACATCCCTCTCTCACTTTCCCTTGGATTGTCAAAGTCTCTCTTTGCAAGATGTGGYGCTGAGCCTTCTGCTGAGGCTCATTTTCAATTCATAATTGAAGAGAAAAGCAGTGACAAGCACAAGAGGCTGAGTGCTGGCAAAGCCACGGTACAACACAATAGGAAGAGCAAGGCCATGAGGAAGCGAGAGGTAACCGAGGTATCTGGAACAAACCAAAACCACACCAAACACAAGGGAGCAGCTTAGCCCCACAGCACATTTTACATTCTTCCAACACTTGATTGGTCTGTTTTCTATTGACACACGATTCAGAATTTATTCAGAATTGAAGGAACACACCATCTGATTAGACATGGAGTACATGRACCATTCATGCACTGACAGGAGCTGCTGTTGTTTTTTCACAGGTAACGCTGAAGCAGCTGTGTCAGAATGGCACTGGGTTGAAATGAAAGCAATGCTGGTACTTTACCACTTCTGGTAATTGCTACCTACAACAGTCAGTGACCATCTGCTCAACACTACAAGGGGCTTGTTTTCCAAAAATGAGTTCCAGTAAGCTGAATTACAAATGAGATCAGTCTAAATGCATTAGAAAGATCACATGGTGTATTTCTGGAGGAAGCGGTCAAACGCGTCGTAAATCGCTTGTCTGAAACGAGGAAAAGAGAACAGAATTTGCATAATCTGGGAAAAGGCAGATATAAGTGGCATTATTCCATATATTTACAAATATGTCTACTAAGCTATCATCACTACTTCAAAATAGTGTTCAGTAAAAATGTGGTATCAGGTGGTATTTTCTCCTTCCTTTATTTCTGGGATCTCTCACTTCAATCTAGTAATATATTTGTGTTTCAGGAATGAGTGGGACTATTTTCCAACTTTAATGCAAGTGGAAATGTAGACAAATTAGGAGTTTTCTACTCAAACACATGAGAGACATGCATTGAAATTTTTGGGCAACTATCATAACAGTGAGGCTGAAGATTTAAACAGCAATAAACTACTGGTTAGCATACATCAACCTGATATAGTGCTATTCTCTTTTGTTCTTGCTTAGACTTCCTAAATTGTGTGTATAGTCTTCCTCATCCCTTGTATTTTAAAATTACCAGCACAAGTATTTAACTTTCTGAAAGCTCCAGAACTGCACTAATAAAACCGATTTACATAACTGTCTTTAGAAAATCAAAGCTTGATATCGCTAAGGCACAAATTCATGCAAGTACTACTTATTTAATTTTGATTAAATCTAAAATTTAATTTTAAACCTTTCTGTTCACCWTACCTGAAGAGTCCTTGTTTAAAGAGGTAGGCACTGACATGTCCTCCATCCAGATACCTGATTTCACAGCCYGGCCAGATCTCCTGGAGGCTGCGCACGCCGGTGCGAGGAATGTACGCATCCTCCTTGGCTTGTACCACTATGATTAAACTTGGGTCAACTGGAACTAAAGGACAACAAAGCACAACTGAATTCACCTGTGCTAAGAAATAGAAACACAGCTGAGATTTCTGTTGCCTAAATGTTATTTTCACATAAAATTAAATTATTCAAAGCTTTAATAAAATCGCATGTTCTAAAGTCTCCAGCAGAATTTATCTGGTTTTTGATGTTACAGTGGTGAGGCCATCAGTGGAAAAACAAACTAGCCCTTACCCTTCCCACCCCTAGAACAGAAATTGCTCAAAGACTTGTGAAGGTGACAGGAGAATTCTCTTTCCTCTTATCAACAAAACTCTAGAGCATTCATGTCAGTTCTTTGAGATCCCTTTTTACTGGCAAAAAGAACTATGAAATTCAACAGAGTAAAAGTTTCACATATTTTTTCCCCTCAAGGACGAAAAAAGACAACTTTTCATACAAGAGGTCAGAAAGCACAGCCTATGTTCACTTTCTTTTCTCTTTTCTACATGGTTTATTTGCAATATAAAAATTCTAACATATTGTTATACATATTTATTACTCATAAGCAGAACTACACCAATCAGATTACTAGCAGGAATAACACCAATATGTTGTTGAGAAAAATAACACCAATATATTGTTGAGAAAAATAACACCAAAATTATGATGAACACAGAACACTTCTCCCTTCAAAAAGAAAATACGTGATAAGTTAAAAGGTGACCAGCCAAGATGTCTGGCAGTGGGGTATCACAAATAATTTAAACCCTTCCTCCTTTCATACTAAATCATATATAGAGACTATGCAAAGATAAGATAAATTCAAGTCTTCCATTCAATTTTCCATGAAATCTGAGCATTAGGCAGATTTTCTGAAGCTCCTCTCTGGCCTCACTCCAAGGATACCCTGGCAGGGAAAGCAAAGTCTCCCCAAGAATGATAAAACCTGGGAGACTATGGACACAATGGACTCCATCTCTTTGACAAGTGCATCAGGGTCACAGATCCTTTTTAGTTCCAAGAAAGGTCAGTGCTTAGCTAAGTGATACCTGGGTAAGTCTAGATAACAGGAAAGTCTGCACATGGAATAAATCCTACAGGGCTTTTTCTGTCCACTGAAATAACTTTAAAAGCTTTAAGAAAAGCACTTCACTGGTATTCATCACAAAACATCTCTGGCTAGCASTGAAAGAATCTACACTGGTATAAGTTGCTTTTATTGTGTGTTTCCTTTTATTTATTTTTAACATTTATTTAAATCTAAACACTTGTACAATGGAGTCCAGAATGCCAGGATTAAGAAATGAGGTGGCACAGGGGCTCAGTACCAAGAAAGCTTTGACACTAAAAGACAACTGTGTCTGAAGTGAAAGCACGTTGTAGGAGCTGCCTTCAGCATCAGGTTCATGCACAGCCAAACCACAAAAGGAATTCTGAGCCCCCACTCCWGCAGAACCTTTTAAGGCGGCTCTAGGAAGCAATCACTTGTTAGCATTGCTGCAAAGGGTTTGGCCAAGGAATGCTGGACTACAGCTCCCCCTATATGCTATGCCTGTCCTGGGAAACAGCAGTCACCAGCCTGCAAAAGGACCCCCAAAATGTTTGTACTGGCAATATCATTCAAGCTTGAGGTTCAGCTCTGCAGGCTACTTTCTATCTGAAGTCAGGATGAGATTTCTGCTTGAAAAATCTTATTATTAAGATTAATTACACCTAGGTATTACTCACATCACACAGGTGTTTTCTTCCTTTAGAGAATACAAATTTGCTCTAACTCATATCTGAAAAAAGCCACAGCAAGGCAGAGGAGAAAAATGTGTAAAGATACTGAGAGGCCATTTTTTAATTAACTTTCTCATCAGTTGGCCATCAAGAAGGAACAGACAAACAATTAGGAAATGGAGTAGTAAATAGACACTACAGAATAATGCTCACAATATTCCATATGTCAGCAAAGGTGCCAGAAGGTTTACACTTGAAGAAAATACCTTTTTCCTCACTGTATTTTATTCAGCTTTCCACACTGAAACAAAGACATACATACCTGGGAAGTTTGCTACGTGGGTACATTCATCCATTACTCCCTTCATGAACATTAAGGATTCTCTCTGTAAAGTGTCACTCCTTCTCCTTGTATTTATCCKGTGTCCTTGTGAGCTGGTTAAGTTYTTATTGCTACTGCTGCTGGTGGAAAAGGTTTGATTGATGTACTGCATTTTAGGAGCATCTTGCATTAAGAGTCCTTCTGAAGAGGCACTTAGAGCACTTCTATTTGTGGCAAAGCTGGGAACAGATTCCTTAGATACTGTGTCATTCAAGGACTCAAAGCTGAATATTCTGGAAGTCATGTCCATGTCTGCCAGACTGTCCACGCTGTCAGGGAAGTTCTTCACAAAGTCTTGTCCCATCTTGAAAGAATCCGTCTAAACARAGACAACAGTTAAGGGTTTCTCCCTTAAATCAGTCAGTTAATTTTATTTTTAAGATGAAGTCATGAYTTAAAAAAAAAAATTAAAACTTTAAAAAGACACTACCAGCACTCCTCACTTCTGTTTTCAGCTTGCAGGTCATTCAATTAAATCCTGATCATCATAACCTCTTGATAATTTCATTCTACATTTCTGTCAGTTTAAAAAAATGCAGGAGGTACTCACATATACAGAAGCTTGTGAGATAAACAATTGTTTTTCTTTCTATAATAAACTCGAATTTGTAATTACAGTCATTTAAGCTTAAATGACCTAATAATAATTATTATAGAAAAATTAACATATGCAACCAGGTCTAATGTTATGTTTAAGACTGAAAAATTGACAGTCTCTAAATACTAGAGTGACACAAGCTGGACATCTTGAAAAACATTTATTCTTTTCATTTTGTCTTYTCCATCAGTGTTGGTGGAGTGTATTTGACTTAAAAATGGCAAGTGCCCAAGTAACAACTATCTGCACCCCAGCTCCTCTTCTGCTGTGAGGTATTAGAAAAAGAACTATGACAAAGGAAAGAATCTTAGGGGAAAAAGAAAAAAAAAAGGCATTTATCAGAATTTTGATAGAATACATTTTATGTTGTAGATTACACTAAGYGTGATCAAAGGAAAAACTTGTAGCAAGGGCTACACTTTAAACTCGTTATAAAACCAAAATATTAGCTTTGTTTCTCAGGTTTTTCCTTCAAAGACTAAATTCATCAAAGCATAAAGAAACAACATGCCAGTATGTTCTASCTAAGAATTGTCTGGTTTTAGTGGAAGTAAAAAGAAGTTGCATTATTTGCTAAATTTGCATGTGTAAATATTAGCAGCTGGGTAAAATAAACCATACTTACTCCACAATATTCAAGCATTTGAATGATTTCTTCTTCATACACAGTTTGTGTAAAATACTGTTTCTCCAGCTCTCTCCAGTTCACTGCCTTACTCAGCACRCCCTAAGATGACAAACAAAAGCTTTCAGTACACAAGTAAAACCCAGAGGTCATTCTAAAATAAAGATACATGCAGGAAATTCACCTGTTCCTGTCCTGATTTTTTCAGTGGAATTCTGTTCCCAGACAGCCCTCGGAATTATTGCAATCAAAGCATAAACACATATTATAACACAGGACATGGAATCCCACCTCCCTTGTGGCCAGCCCAAATATTTGAATTTACATTTCTGATCACAAAAAATGTATTTTTAACAAAAAATGTATTTTGTAATTTGTCAATTACCGTAGTGAAGACTGCAGAGGCTGTTGACCAGGAAAGACATGGAATCAATGGCAATGGTTTAGGCCAGTTTGTCACTGCCAGTGAAGCCATCTAGAATCAAAGGCMCTTATTACACATTTTAATACTGAATTCACAATATGGTAAAAAGAACTCTCTCCTCAATTYCTTTCAATTTATGAAACACGTGGTGCCAAAGAGTTAAGGACTGTGGCAGCTGGGTATACTTTCACCTATTTAGAAATTATTATCTAGTCTCCAGTGATATTTTAAAAAGTAAAAGTTGCTCTGGAAAGGACTCATTTCAAGGCTGAATGTGATTTGGTTAWAAGTATTCCCAATGGAATATTTACTAAATATTCCATTAATTACATTTAAAATTCAATTAATTATATTTGTAATCCATTAATTATCATTATAAAAACTAATACAAGCTATTACTTGTTTAAAACCATAAAAAAACTTCTATAAAGCTTTCCACCAAGCTCTTGCAAGTTTATTTCAAGGCAAAACACAGGCAATCTATGAGAAGGACCATTTAAAATTCTATACTTTCAAAATTTGTATACAGGAAACAAAATTTGAAGGAGAAGTAATTCAACATGTTAAAAGCACTCTTTTTCTGTCCTTTAAGTTTGAATTATTACTTTTGCATTAGTTCTCAAAACATATTTTTGTGACTACTTCTGTTTATCCCAGAAAAAGCCAGAGCAAGTAAGTTGAATGTACAGAACTRTGTACCTATATGATAAGTTCTTGACAAATTTTGTTTTATTAATACTAAACAMTTCGTGTCTGTTCTAGATGTTATAATATGTAGATTTATGCAACTAAACCATAATTCTATTCTAATTGCTTTTTATTAATAAAAAGTTATAAGAATCCCACCAYATCTATGTTCTGATTCTTTCCAGTAGAAGTTTCTCCCCTTTAGTAGAACTGAATCAATGCTTACAACCTTCCATTGTAAAACACACTCTGTAGAGGATCAAAATCAAATATCACTTATTTCACAGAAGTTTCTGATTCAGCAGGGTGATGTTGATGTAAACCAAAGGTGCTCTGTACATTTATGACTTTTACAGTTATAAAACTGTGCTTTAGGGGAATATTTTCCTTTTGGGAAACACTACCATTACCAACATTATTTACTGAGCTTCTAASAAAGAAAGGCATGTTTTTTTAATCAGCTTTGCACCTGTGTCTCACAGAGCTGTGATAATCTGCAGAGACCCAAGCAGTAACATTTTAACTGTGTATTATTCTTTCCTTAGTGATACACTGCTGATTTAGTCTGAGCATGCACAGCGTCACACAGAAAATGTTATCRACCTCAGCACAGAAATCTCTGATCRGTACCAATGATCACTGACACCAAAAATCACCTCAATTACAACATGCCTACAAAGAGGGGGCATTTCACACAATGCATTAAAACACAAAGGTTTAAGCAAGAAGAAAGGAGAAAAAGAGGGAGAATTAGCAATCGATCAGTGCAGACTTTCTTTCGGCAAACATTTCTGTCCCCCACCCTTGTGGAAAAAAAACAATTATGTGAGAAGTTTATATTCTTATTAAGCCTGCTAGGAGATGGCTGACAAAGGGCTCTATGATTTGTCAGTACATATTAAGGATTATACTAATTCAGCACCACAGAACAGGAGAATTGCCAACAATTTGTTTCTCATGACTCCAAGTGTTTATTTTAAAGCACTTCTGAGAYCAACACTGTAAAACAAATTATTTCCGTATGCTACATGATCAAATGAGAAGTTAAAACAAAAATTACTGAACAGGAGATATAAAAGCTTACATGTCCTCCCATGGATATTCCAGTCATCCCTAGGGGTCCATAGCCTTCTCTCTCTAGCCAGTGCAAAAGAGCTGCCGATTCTAGAATTAGAGCTCCTCCCATCACAAACAGGTCCGAGACATTTTTTAAACATGACCGTCTTTTCTCCCCAGAAAAGGAAAATAGAGGGTTTATTTTCTARGATTAGACTCTGACAGTTTTTATCATTCTATACATACTTTTATACACAGCTTCAGCACAATCCCAGGGAATTTTGGAGCTGACCTCCTGTTGATTCAACAGGAGGAAAAAGCAAGCCCAGATTTTCTGACACTTGTAATTTTTTGTCTAAATGAGGACTAGAGATAGACACCTGCCTATGCTTTTAATGTAATATCACTGACAGCTTTGTCTTTTGGAAACAATTACCAACATTAGCATCTCACTAGTAGCAATATTCTGTCCTGTAAAGTTGTAACAGATATTTTAGAAACAGAATCAAAGTGATACAGTCCTAGGCATACACTAGCTTGTTTGCAGAAACAAGGATTTTTTTTTCTTATTTACCTGTTTTACATCATTGAAAAATTGCACACAACATTTGAAGAGCAATCAGTATGTCAGCTTTGGAAGCACTCATCAGTGTCACTGTRAGACTGAAACTGTAAAGTGGGAAGTTTGTCACAGTATTGAGAATTCAGGCAGTGTACTGCAAAGCACTAAAACACAGAAGACAAAAACAAGTAGAAATCTATTTGGCTGAGCCATCAGAGGGACTCTAAAAATAATAGACCTCTAACTTGGGGAGTGGGGCTGAGTATTTTCAGTACCACAGCCAGGTTCCAAAGGGCTCCTGGCCTCTCCTGCCAGCATGCCAGCGTCACATTTGCGACACTCTGAAGCACAAGGACAAAGCTCACTGTGAATCGCATAGAAATGAGCAGAGCTGCTGCAGAGCAGCATTTACAGCCTAATGCAAATCTCTCCTACAGCTCAGTGAGATTCCTCAGCCCTCTGCAGCTGCTGTATTTACTAAACGCTGTCACCTGCTACACTGGRGCTGTGTGACCCTGGATTGGAGAGTGACAACCACCTATTGGGGCATTAGAGTCCCCGTTACTGGAAATTAACCTACCAATGGATGTATTCCAGCACAAGCTTTCTCCTGTCATTTTCCTATAATCTTACAAAAAACACTTTCTCTGTGTCTTCTAGTCATGTTAAATGTCTGAGTTAGGATTAAAAAGGATTAAAACACCAACTCATATTTGGACTTCCAGAAATAATGGGAGACAAAGCTTTGCCTCGGACACATAACCTGTTGAATTCTGATCATACATCCGTGGTTTGGAAAATGTAAAAACTAAAAAACCAAGACTGCCAATTGCTAATTCCAATTTAAGAAACTGACTGAAGAAATAAATCCTGTAAAATASTGAATATTGCATAGTGTCCTGACTAACAACCAATCAACACCAGGTTTATTCATRTGCCTGCAAATCACTAAAAGGTCTTGGAAAAGCAAAATCCTAGTAATTATAATTTATTATATAAATTATAATGGAAATATGCTGTCTGAGCAAAGATTATTCAGAGGTGACTGAAATATAACAGCAGCACTTGTACTGCAGTTGTGAGTCAGGAAAATAAAATGGCCCTGGCTTGTACTCACACAAGATGTTTGCATCTCACTCCATAGTGCAAGTGCATTTTTATGCAAACTTTCCTGATCCCTGASATCTCCTAACACAACATCCAAAGCAGTTTAGCAAAGAGCAGACAATTTCCAATTCACACTGGCAGGTAACAAGTGGTTTTTGAAATGTTTTTTTCTTACTAAGCTATCAAAGTCTAAACAACTTTTGGCTCAAAAGAAAAGAAAAGAAATGCAGTATTTTAAAACCATGGTATCAATAAATGTAACAGGAATACTTACAATTGATCCTTGGGTTTTCTACAGCCATGTAAAAGACTCCAGTTAAAGAAAGTAAAAAAGGTCTTATCAAAACTGGTCATTTAAAAAAATAGATAAATAATATTCACAAATAGCATGAATTAATTAAAATTTGGAATTTAATCTCCCAGTGTTTAACTGTCACTACAATAAATTCAATCTATTTCAATGATGCAGTTTGCAACATTTTACTGTTGTCAGATATATGAGTAGGAAAAAAGTGTAACTTAATGAAACAGAATAATACTGTTATACAAAATGACAGAACAAACCTTTACTGTTTTTTTTAAAAAATCACCCAAATCTGAAGTGGTAACAGCAAGTTTTTCAGAAGTTAACCTCAGGTACCCTAGAATTGTGCTTCACAYAATGGCCATACTTTGCTTCTACCCACTGGGTACCAAAAAGTTGATATTTTATGAGTGTGGTAGCTCTTCTAGCTTCCAGGGAGGACATTAGGAGTAACTACTGTGTTTTCCACAAAAGGATATAGTAAGGATTTTCCAGCAGCAGGGAAGCCATACAGGCTTCTTTAATCATTGGCCGTGCCATTAATGTGCGTCTCCTCCAGAAGTGCTGAAGAYAAGATGCACAAACAACATAGATAAGGGAAAATTTATTATTTCATTTCTCAATAACAATCAATTTTACATTCTAYACACTCACATGGTCTCCAGTGCCTGCTAAATGAATGCACACAGGTCTGTGCTTGCCATTCCATCTTCTGGGTATGATGAATTGAAATCTGTGAAAAAAAAACATCTATTTTAGCAGAGTAAGAATATCTATTAAAAAGCTGTATCAAGAGAAACTAATTAAAAAGCAAAACCAAAACAACATAAGTATTTGTAACCCATGCAGGCAAACTGCCAGCAATTCAGCAACATCATTTTTCATGAACACATTCAGCAAACAAAGGAATCTGAAAGTAGGACAGAAGAAAGGCCAAACAAGAAAAGGAGCCAAGATGAAAGATCATGTTCCTAAAAAAGACTACTACCTCATCATCACAATTTAAACTTTGCAGAGTGGAGAAATGCAACTTCAGATAAAGAGCAGCCTAAACAAGCATGTCCAGCTCTCCTAGGCACCATTGCTACTTTTCTCCTGAAGGCACAACAGCTGAAATTGAAGATTAAGATGAGTAATAAATAAAAAAAATATCAAAACCCCAGCATACAAACCATGAAATTATTCTATACACTCAACATCAATCAATTAATGTCTTCTGCTGCTACTTATTTACAGTTTAAACTACTGAAAAAAAAAAATCCCTTCTGAGCCACCACTATTTTCCCCACAAGATGGAGCACTGTTACCTACAAGAGTGTTACACTTCAGGAAATTAATTCATCCCATCTTGAGGGAAATTTGTACAGCTTTCCAAACTGTCACAATACTGGCCAAAGTAACAATTATCATAACTTGGCTACAAAGCACAAGGGAGCAGAGAAAAGGAAACAATGAGCATATTGCATTGTCCAGTGTGGCACTAATTAGCTTGATAATGTTAACAGATAGTTTCTTTCTCTAACCAGTAGAGGTAGAACAGAACTGATTTCTTAAATCAACACTTTTCTCACATTCCTTAATGTTACATGCTTAAGCACACGTATAAAAACCAACCAGAATTACTGACAAAATTTCCAATGTCAGTATCAGCTCAATGTTTATGTTTAAACTCAACTTTTATGTTYATGTTACTAAACAAACAAAGTATGGGAAAAAAGATTCATCCTGACATTTCAGCTCCAAACTAAAAGCAAACTGAAATTATGCTCCATTTGCAAACCCACTCCTCATCTGCAAAGAAGTTTTAGTGTGAAACCAGCACTGTTAGGGAGCTTCCAGCTTTCTGTAAGAATGCTTTTTTTTTTAACTTTTTTTTTGTTTGTATGCCAAGTAAGAAAGGAACCAGATTCTCTGGCTACAATAAAATAAGCTTGTTACTTTATCACACATACAAAATTTTTGTATTCAATGGAAACAGAAAGCTGGAAAGGCCCCTTCAAATACAACATAATATGCTTTGATATAAACAGCTYCTCCTGCTACATATAAAACAGCAACTACTGTTCTTAATTTCCAGCATCCCCCTCATTTGCAAAACTCAAACCAATAATTAAAAAAATCCAGGGTATTCCACAGCTTTGTGCAATATGATTTCTACATTAAAAAATAACAAAAAACCAAAACCAAACCACCAAACCAAAAAATTAATACTTTGCTAGTGGATATATTGTTTTAATACATAGATGGAACTATCACGTGAATAAGATTTATTTTACAGATTGCTTGCATTGCAATCAATTAGCTGCACAATAAAACTACTCACAGACCATTATTTCCCTGTGCCACTAATTTCAGAATTACCTCTTGGTTCCTCTTACCTTGCTACAAGAGATTCGACTGGCAGGATACCTGGGACACAATGAGCCAAGGGKGAAATGAAGTGCCCCTCAAGGATTTTACAGTCTGATTGCCCCTCAACCTGCAGAAAGAATGGGACAATAGCAATAAATATTCTGTCAGCCTTTAACTAGCTCTGAAAGCAAATCTCTTCAAGTAGAATTTGTTATAGCATAAAAAACTTGCTTAAAAAACCCCAAAGCGGAGGCCTACTCCTAAAAATAGGGATCCATKTTATCAACAGGGTCAAAACACTTGWTTTCAACTTTGCTTTTATTAAATAACCTTTTACAGGACTCAAACAAAGGTGTAATGCTGTCCCCTTTTAAATACACTCGATAACACAGACTAAGTTTTGAACACTTTTTGAGTTTTAGCATTTGACATCTCACTGCCCAACTATTGTCCTACTGGGAAAAAAAGGAAAACAAAAAATCTGAACAGGCATTGCTTTAGTCTCTATTTCCTTCCATTCTCTTCTAGCAGCCTAGAAAAGTAGCCTGGTATTAAGTACCAAGTTATTTCACCTTTATATACCCTTAGGAGAATAAATGTAGTTAAACCACATAATCTCTTGCTTTGAAGTACCTTGTCAATGAACACTGGGTAATCTTTGGAAACCAGCTTCTGGCATTTTTCCCTGTTTCCAATAATCTTTCTGAATTCAAATATTCTGTTGAAAGGAAACAAGTAGAGAAGATTCAACTTTTAATCTAAAAAAAAGAAGAGACATATTTATATAAAATTTCAGGAGCTAAAGTAAGCCACAAACAAAAWAAAGTTATGAAGTCAGCATTACATTTACAGATTAACCACGCCACCATAGGGTAGGAAGCTACCACAGGATGCATTTAAGTTGAAAAAAGTCTCAGGTACCTTGCTGGGAAACAGAAAACTAAGAGGCAAATCTGGTTGCTTTCTTCTGCTAGTTAAATGGGCTGCAGGGCCACACAGAGTAAATAAAACAAAACTCTTCTCAGAGGTATACAGTGAGAGGATAAGATTACTGAAGGACATGAACACTGAAGAGGCAATGGYTGTGTGCTGCAGTGCAAGAAATCCCTCCTGGAGCAAACTGAAAGATTGCTTTCACAGTTAAGCACATGAAAAAATAGCCCAGGGAAACTATAAATTATCTTCTTCCTCAAGGGATGAAGTGCCAAGAGACTTGAAGAAACAAAGTCAGCTTTGTTTTGAACAGGGATTTTGACTTGATGCCCTCACATTGGCCCCTTCAACCTTAAATATTCCATAACTTGCTCATTCCTATGCTCATAAATACACACTTGACAAGTTAGAACAGTTTTGAGTGAAAAGTACAGAGGAATGACCTCTTCATCTCCCCAACACCACAGAAATATCCAAAGAATGGAAAGAAAATCCAGTTTTTCAGCACACAAAAAATAGCTCTACTTTTAAACCTTTGCTTTTCTTATGGAAAATAGCAAGTGCATTAAGTATTTCTGAGAAAACAAAGGTAAAGATGTGAGTGTGGAGTGTAAGCTAAATGAAGAGATGTTTTGTTTGACAATAAAACTTCTAAAAATACTGCATTTATGACTTTTTTTCTAGAGTTAGGTGCACATTGAAGGCTAAATCTCACCTCTGCTGAGGAATTTCAACCCTTGCTAATGAGTTGAGGACAAAGAGTTTGGATATTACCATTCACCACATCAAGGGTGTGCACACAAAATTTCAGTCCGTCATTCAATCTTGGATAAGATTGAATAATGATCACTCACCATCACAGTGATGAGTTAAACAAAAATAAAACCCCTCCTCCCACAAGGCAGTGTGAAGAGTCAGGAGGAGGCAGCATTCTTCCTTCTTCATCCAGGTGAAGCCAGGCTGCTGGGGAACAGCTCATCTTCATCCCAGTCAGGGGCAAAASAGAACAAAACTCTCTTCCCCTTTTCAGACCAGCAAGCTTGCCTCCTGCTTCCCCCCCACTTTGGATCTGGTGGGAGAGGGTTTTCCCCTGGATGAAGAAGGAACTGTAGCTGAAATCACTGTTACCACCAGAAACACTCCCCCATTGTCCTTTGGTGTGGGTGTGATCACCCTCCAGAGCCCAGACAAGCCTTAAACTGGGGAGCAGCAGCATCAGTCAGAGGCTCCCAGTATAGAGACACCCTTTGGACTGGAGGGAGATGGGGCACTGAAACTTCCCTGTGTCTCRCCAGGAACCCAAAGGTCTTTAAAGGAGAGGGTTTGATAACATTGAAGCATCCCATTTTGGATACACACATGGMATAGAATACAGAAATGCTGCAATCAAAACAAATCCCACTGGTTTTGGTTATTCCAACCAAAGGCAACATTCCCATTTTGCAGGAAAGTCTGCCACTTAAGAAAAATATCAACTGAGGACAGACACACAAAGCAATCCAAGTGCCTTTTCCACATCAGATCTTGCACATGGACTTTAAAAAAAACCAGAACAACAAGCTCCCAGAAAACTCCACTGCTATCTAGTGCACAAAATTTTATTTCAGTAGTTTTCAAATGTTTCTTTATTGACTTTCATACACATAAGAGTGAGCTTATTAAATGCAGGTTTATCATTTCCTATTTAAGTACTGCACAATGCAGAATATATATACTGTCACTTCATTTYTAGACTTAAGAAATACAAATGCTCAACTTCAAAGTGTTACTCTCAATAGTAATTAATAAAAACAATCAAATGTTTAAAAAATTAAGAGGTGTTTCCATTTTTTCTTATTTTCAAGACAACTAAAGAGAAAGACTTTTGGGCTACTTTTATAGTACTACTTTGGGCTGTGAGAGAAACTTCTGATTAAATCTTACACTTTTTTAAAACTAATCAGAAAGTTACAAAAAGATAGCAAGAACCACTTTAATGTTAAACAGAAACAATTTTTCTGTAGAAATTAGTCAAGTTTTACTTTTGGAAAATGCTTCCAGAGATGCTGTTTCAAGTATGTCATCAGATAAACACAAGTAAAAACRTAGTTGTACACACAGACATTTTCTCAAGAAGAGCCTCTTTAAACAGGAAAAAAATTACCAATCTTTTAAAGGCTTCTTTTAAATCCAGTCACTCCCTTGGTACAGAAACACACGATTTCTGGAACAGAACCAACTTAAACACTTTTGGTATTTTAAATACAGGGTAGCAATTACTGTTGCTACTTCAAGGGTTGGGTTATTTTCCTGTAGTGTAACATTTCTTTTATGCTGTTACTTTTTAACAAGTCACCTTTTCAGATCCTCTGGCTTTCCCCATCCTCTGATGAAGAGTTTAGTGAGGAGAAGCTTTCGGTACAAGACATCTAATTTACTTACACCCATTAGCAGCACAGTGTCATCTGGGGAAAAAGCAGAGGTAAAAACAAGGCAGTTAAAATCTACATGAGTGGCAAATTCACTGATTGGAACACAAAATGGTTTCTTATTCTGGTTTCTGCATTAAGGAAAAGCCATCCAACGTATTCCAAGAAAGTTAACCTCGATATTCAGGTCAACTCTTGTCATTTTGAAATGAACATGTAAGAATTTTAAATGCTGATTAAAACCAGATATTCATTACACCACTGATGACAAGCCAGCTGCATAGGCACATCTGAGCTACATCAAAGCTACATCTTCAAGCAGTCCTAAGTGTGCTGTACTTGAACTGATGAAACAAAGAGCAGCACTGATCTCTGTCCTCTCAGTAGAGCTACAATGGCAAAACTCTTCAGCCACTGGAGGCTGTCATAAACACAKCTCAGAATGGGAGCTTGAAACAATGGTGGGGTTTAAATCACCACAAAACTTCATCTCTTCATCTTCTTAATGGAGAGAAGGAGAAAGAGGAAGRAGGGAAGCAGAAGAAGCTTTCTGCTGCAGAGAAAGCTCATTTTTGTAATCTTGCCTTCCTTTGTGTGGCAAACATCCTAATTCTTATTTTATCTGTTCCTTTCCAATTTTGATATTTCTTATCAAACTGATGCTCCTCCCACTCCTTTCTGGGAAGAAATCACACCCTCAAAATCCTTGCCAGGATCATTTCTCTTTCTGCAAATAGACAGCTCAGAGCTAAATCTAAGGAGATTTTAGGCAAGCTGAGTATTATTTTCAAAGCAATACTTACTGAAGTGAACAGGGAGCCACTGCTGAGCTCTTCCAAGGAAGAAGGAAGAAAAAAAACAACCCAAACACCACTAAAAAGAAGAATTAAATCTGGTTTCTTGGTCAGCAGGATACAGGTTACTCAATTAAAGTCCAGGATCTGTGTGCACCTAAGGAAAAACCAGATTTAATAAACAAACATTTGGTTACTGAGCTCACTTCAGGCATTTTCTAGTATTTCCAGATCCCTCCATACTAAATGTACTCCATAATAGTGTAATTTTATTTATGGGGTTATTGAAATTTCATTTTCACCCAAAAGCACTTATTCTGCCACACTCCAATATGGTCATTTTTAAAAATAAACTTGTTTGACTATAACAAGTTAAAATTGTGGTCAGATTAACAAAAACATTCCTCTGCACTTCTAGAAAGCCAACATTTAAAAATCAATATACAGAATAAAGAGGAGAACTCTCTTTCTAGAGAAAACCTAGAATAAATTACTATGAAAAGAAATTATAGGCACTTGAATTTTAGAACAAGCATGCTAGAAAGCCACAATGGCTCTAGGATTGTTCAATCACTACAGGATAAAAGTAAACACATGAAATGAGCAGAAAGTCACAGTGGGCATGCTTTCTTTTAAAAACATGAAGATGTAGATTTTGCTTTGAGTCCAAAGTCTGGTCTGACAGGCTCTCTGCTGCACCAAGGGAGTGCCAAAACAACTTTCTAGGCAAGTGCATTATATTTAAATGTAATATTGATTGAGGCAAAAGCTTTGTCTCATCCTCTCTTCTGCTTCATTGATGGAATGGAGACTCTGAAGTAACTTGAGATATTTCAATTAATCAGAATCAAGATAAAAGCACTACTGGAAAGAGTACAGGAAACATGAAATCAAATWAAAAAAATACTCCTAGTATTGGAAGTATGCTGCATAGAACTTTTCAGAAATATCACTGAGATAAAAAATTTGGGAAGATTGCCCCTACTGTATCTCTATAACAAAAGGGCAGGACATGCTCCAGTCACTGCCCATCCATGCCTGCATGGCAAGACAATTACAAACACTTTTAGTGCCAGGAAAGGCAAATTCAACTGCAGGAGGCTGAAGTTTCATAATTTCACATTAACAGGAGTATTTCAGCAGTGAGGATTTGAAAGGAATGAGAGAATCAGGAAAGGCTGTTTCAGAATTCAGCTTGATTTCCTCCACTTGACAGCACACATGGCACATCCCGATCCCACTGTGAGACAGGTCAGCTGGAAGCAGTGACCTGATAACGATGCTGTGGAGCTGTGTGGCCCTAGAGACGGGATCTGTGCTATGAATCTTGAATGAATAYACTGTTAACACAGAAAGCTTTACATAACGGTGAGCTGTGAATGGAAACTGCAGCAGATACAAAAGCACGTTAAGGAGAAACATAGAAACAGACACATGAACTCATCCAAAAGCCAACACATAAAAGGTCAGC
This sequence comes from Cardinalis cardinalis, assembly GCA_014549065.1. Lineage (NCBI taxonomy): Eukaryota > Metazoa > Chordata > Aves > Passeriformes > Cardinalidae > Cardinalis > Cardinalis cardinalis. The sequence continues at coordinate 46,394 of JACDOX010000557.1, forward strand.
TCTTGGTTTTTATCYGTGCAAACAGTTACAAGAAAATCAGCCCTGGAAAGTACAAGGCCCACAGTGCAGTTTCTGTTCTATACATGGATGTGAAAAAGCTCCCACCCAGCAGCCAACCTGAAAAAACCACCGAGCCTGTTTTAAAAGGCAGAATTGCCAACTTCCCTACCCTCCCTCTCTATTTAAAAAAACCTCTAGTACAATTAGCGCCAGGTCCTTTTCTGATAGAAGAAAAGACTGCTTAGGAATGAAAGAAATCACACAGAAGTCCCACCAAGGCAGATAAAAGCCCCACMACAACTCCACAAAACAGGACGGGCACACAGGAGCCGGAGCATAAACAACGGGGCCTAAAGCAGGGCTGCGAGCAGCTCCCTGCAAGCCTGACCCGAGCACTCCAAGGCAGCAGGTGCGATCCCAAACCTCCGCCAACCCCCAGATCCCAAACCTCCGCCATCCCCCAGA
>JACDOX010000557.1:47144-216314 GCA_014549065.1 Cardinalis cardinalis
GGCCGGGCAATGCCGTGAGGGGGAGCGGCTCGGGCAGCYTCCTCCTGCCCGCCCTCCGCGGGAGCCGCTCTGGCACCGCTCCCCCGGCCCGGCGCGGCCCGCGAAGGTCACCCGCTGCTCACCCAAAGCGCTGCCGGTGCTGAGGCACCACATGGGAGGGCGTGAGCGGGAACTGGAGGAAGAAAAAGAAGAAGAGGAGGAGGAGGAAGAGGAAGAGGAGGAGGAGGAGGAGGAGGAGGAGGGGAGGGCGAAGGGCGGGACGGGGACGGGACGGACGGGACGCGGCTCACGCGCCCATCGCGCTCGCGCTCGGGCGCCCCCTGGCGGCGTGCGTGAGGCGGGCGCGGGCGGGGCCCGGCGCTGCGGGGCCATGGCGGCCGCGGGCTCCGCTCCGGAGGCGCGTCCCGACGGGCGGGAGCCCCTGCTGGGGTCCGCCGCGGCGGATGARGACGAGGAGGAGGAGGAGAGCAGGTAGGGGCCGGTTCTGCTGTGAGGGGGCGCCGTGGGCGCACTGAGGAGCCGCCCGCRGGTGCCGGGTCCTTCCCCGCCCCTCACGGGCAGCCCGGGCCGGGGGGCGCTGCCCGGCCGGGGGTCCCGCCCCAGCCGCCGTCCCCAGCGCTCCCCGGAGCTCGGAGCCCGAGTCTCGGACCGCCCCGGGCCCGGCTGTGGGAGCGGGCCGGGGGCTGCTTCCCTCTGCGGGAAAACACAAACGCACTGGCTTGGGAAGTTCCTAAAAAATGCCCAACGGGATTAATGGGCGGCAGAAGTCTGGGTGGTTAATAGCAGCCTTCGTGTGTGGGCAGCTGTCCGGCGCTTGGGGTTTGTTCGCCCCTTCTGACGGCAAAACAAGTGTCTTGAATTTAAAATCGCASATATGCCTAAGTCTAGGTAGGACTTGCATAAACAGCGTTTGTAAACTATGTTTAGGCATCTACATCTATAACCTGAGTCTGCATCATCTGAATAGACGTTACTTTGTAACTTAGTTTGTAACTTCTGTTTTAATTTTTTTTCAGCCCTTGCAATCTGCAGCAGTATCTTTTATGCACAACTTTTATGTTGTTATTTTCTCATCATAAAAAATGATGAGAAAATATCATGTTATGTACATATCATGTTAAATACATATCATGTTATGTATTTATAACATACATAACAACTTGTATGTTGTTATTTTCTCATCATAAAAACAGACTAGCTGTAGCTTTTAGTCAAATCAAGAGTTGTTCAGGTTTGTGGTTCTTTTAAGGTTACAGCTGTGAGGGGTTTAACACCCACTTTTTAAAGGTTTTAYATGGTCTGTGATGCTCCAAAGTGTCTGTACAAAGAGTTTGCAGAATTGAAGACCTGCCTAGATCTCTCTGTGTGACATTTGGTGTGTGGAATCGTTTCTGTTATATTGTTTGATTTGTCAATCTAGTATTTTTCCAGCAAAAAATAAATTCTTTATAGTCTTTGCTATAAAGCAGAAATCCACTCCTGCTTAACAAGTTACACAATTGCATTGAGAGATTGGTGAAAAATGTTTGCAGTGTCGTGTGGGAGCAACTAGAAGAGGATCTGATGATGATTTCTTTCTCCCTCTTGCTTTTTGTTTGAAAACCAGGGATGTTGTGGAATCACAGGAGCATTATAAGAGCAGGTGGAGATCCATCTGGATCATGTATCTGACAATGTTTCTCAGTAGTGTAGGTGAGTAAATACATGTGGAATTTGATGTTACTTGTTTAATTAATAGACTTTGCTTTGAAAATAACAGGGTTTGAAAATTCCAGCTAGAGAGCTTCTTTAGTGCTACTGTTCTAACCTCAAAAAAGGTGCATTGTTTGATTCTTTAAAAGAGAATGTCTGAATCTTAGGCAAGTCAAACAGAAAGTTACATCTGATAAGTAATAAAACTGATTTTACACAAAGTGATGGATTACATAAGTCTGTGGCTTATGACTCCCTAATAATTTGGTAGTGGCAAGGTAAGGGTATTGCTCAGAACCAAACMAAACAAAGGTTGCACTTTTATCACCCAGAGTGAAACTTCTGGGCAATGAAAACAGAAATAACATGGCATTCATAAGAGGTAAGATCTTTATGGGAATGTATGCTGTCTATTTCAAAACATGTATCAAAACTTGTTTTCTCCTACTGGACTTTGCATCTCCATTGCAGGACAAGTTGAAATTTTATTCCTGAATAACTCCCCCTAGAAACAAGAATTGATTTTTGACTTTTGATGATTTTCTGTGGGCCTAGAAATTATCTTGAATTTGATGGGATGCTTCAGTAACTTTTTTTTATTATTATTAATTAAAATCCCTGTGAATAATGAATACAGATGTCAGTATATCATGAAATTCTTTTTATTTTGGGGGCCTTGTTGTATTTCCATCGGGAGGACAACATAGGAGGTTTTTTGTTTAGTGTGTATGCACCTATAAAATGAACTTTTGAAGATAGTTCCTCCTGATAGGAGGAATTAGCACTCCTTAAAAAAAGCAGGAAATGAACAGGTTTATACTGTAATACAGAGACAGAAAAATGGACTTGTAATAACTGTTTCAGAAAAGAAAATTACTGATAAAAATGGCAAATAAATAAAAAAAWTTCATTTTTTACTGTGTTACAGGTTTCTCTATTGTAATTATGTCTGTGTGGCCGTATCTCCAAAAGGTTTGTAAATATGGGGTGTGTTTTAAAAGAATTAAGAACAGAAAACTCCTGCTCAGAAAGCAGATAATAGAAAACCTGACATTTTATTTAGGAAAAGAAAWAGTAGAGGGAGGCAGTTGGCTTTAAAAGACTTTTCTTCTGCCATCCACTTAGACAGCTTTTATTATTTCTTGCAAAATTGATAAAGGTACAAATGATAAAGGTACATCATAATCCAGAAATGTTTGGTTTTCCAATATCATGATTTCCTGGAGAGCAAATCAATAGAAATCTTGTTATTAAAACATAGTAGACAAGACTTCTCTGTGTTTTGAAAAAAAAAAATAAATAAAAGAGGAAACTGAAGGTAGAAGTTGCTCTGTAGATATCACATTGTTGCACAGAGATCTTGGTATTCCTAACAGGGGATAGCCATTGTTCCTGTGATTTTGGCTTATTTGGGGTTTTCAYCTCTTAGATCTTAAAAGCAGCACAGAAGTCCCTAAAACCTCAGTTTAATCTGTGCTAGGATTTTAGTGCCCCTGGAACTGTAGAAGGCAGTTTTCAAATGCAAATTTGGAAGAGTATAACCTGGGCAGGGATCTAGAGGTGTCACTGAAGGTGAGGCTGGTGCTGAATTCTGGCAGAAAACAAGAAAATGCTTTACCAGCTGTTGCTRTAGGATACGAAACAACACGAYGTGCACACACTGTTGTTTTWARGKKRAAAAAGGGAAGTTTATTTTTTGATTTTAACAYTTAYAGATTTTTAAAAGTGACAGTGGATTGGTGGGTGAAAGTGCCGCCTCTCCAGTGACACTGGACAAACTAACAGTTTATCAAATTTCTTTCCTTCTATAAAAGAATACAAAAGAATAAGTTATTTACAAAAAGTATGTGAGAAAGTTCGTTACAAGAATGTAAACATCAGAAGGTTTAGAAAATCTTAAAAAAATCAGAGTGACAACCAGCCCTGTAAATCAGGACAGACTCAGGCATGTGCAGAGACAGTGGAAGTGACTCCTTGCTGCTGGCATGGAAGGTGCCTGCCATGCTGCTCAAGTTCTAGCCCAGAACATCAAAACCTCCTGGAGTTTGCTGCAAGTGAGCCATTCCCAGGCTTGGAAGCAAAGAGGGTTTTATTGGTTGGGTGCATTGCTGGAGAAAGTGAGGCAGGGTTTATTACCCCAGAGGAAGCATGACAGTGCAGAGTCCTTGGTGTGCCAGGTACTGATTCTCAAAGGGTGTTGCTGGTTATATCAAACACTGCAGTGCTTTACCCACAGATCTGACTCATGTGTTCCTGCAGATTGATCCAACAGCAGATGCCAGTTTCCTGGGCTGGATCATAGCTTCATACAGCATTGGCCAAATGGTTGCTTCTCCCCTCTTTGGCCTGTGGTCCAACCACAGGCCCAGGAGAGAGCCTCTGGTCATTTCCACTGCTATTTCAGTAGCTGCTAATTGTCTCTATGCCTACGTCCACGTGCCCCAYGCCCACAACAAGTACTACATGCTGACTGCCCGTGCTCTCGTGGGGTTTGGAGCAGGTAAACACTGCAGGATTTACATTTCTGGAAATTGTTACATTCTGTGTCTCATGTAAGATGGTTAACATTAAGTTTTAATACCAGATTTACCATTATGGGAATGAGAGCTTAATATTTAACAAAGCAAAGGGTTGGCCTGTAGTGGTTTGTAACAAAATTGTGTAATTGTGCTGTTGTGTAAAAATACTGGAGGGAGTGCTGGCTTTTATTACCTTGCAAAATCAGAAACCAACCCCTAAAATAAATGTCACTCAACAGTTTAACAATATRAACTTGATACTTACATGAACACTTGCTTGGTTTGGGGTTTTTTGAAGGCAATGTGGCTGTAGTTCAATCGTATATTGCAGGTGCCCTTCTCTGATGGAAAGAATGACTGCCATGGCCAATACCAGTGCCTGCCAAGCAAACAAACCCCTGAAATAAATGTCACTCAACAGTTTAACAATATGAACTTGATACTTAGATGAACACTTGCTTTGTTTGGGGTTTTTTTGAAGGCAATGTGGCTGTAGTTCGATCGTATATTGCGGGTGCCACTTCTCTGACGGAAAGAACGAGTGCCATGGCCAATACCAGTGCCTGCCAAGCAGTTGGCTTCATATTAGGCCCAGGTAAAGCAAAATCTTCTTTCCTCACTTCTCTTACTTAGGTTGAAATTGGGCATTGGAAGTAGGAATCCTCAGCAGCTGTGTGCAGGGGATTTTAAGGCATAGTTTGTCAGTGATACCACAATTGAATAAATGGGGTCCACTAATCTATACTTCTCTAAGCCAATATAAGTGAAACATTCTTGTCCAATTGCTCTGCACCAACCTAAAATTTAATTTAAACCTCCCCCCCACTGCATCTTTTCTCTCCAGTTTGCCCATAGCACAAGGGATAATCCAGTCCCAGGACCAATGTTTTCCATTAAGAGCAAGAGGAAAAAAGTCATCTGTCTGCCAAGAAAATTAATTRTTGGTACACTCAGAATTCAGTTTTATAAGTGTCTTGATGCTGTTTATACTGTTTATTTTATGTAATCAAGTACTTTCCTGGCTAGCTGAGATCCCACTGGTATCCATTTTGTTTATTTAGCATAGAAGTCTCAAAATGTAAAAGGCTTGACAGGTATAATACTTAAATTTTACTTGGCAGTTAGAACARCTTTTATTATGTGTTCTAATGTTTTCTTAATGATTCTCAAGATTTTCACAGTACATTGATGTTTTTAAGTTTTTCAGACATGTTTTACGCTTATTGGAGAAGAAGGAGTAACGTGGAARTTCCTTTGTCTTCAGCTGAACATGTACACAACACCTGTGTTATTTGGAGCTCTCTTAGGAGTTATTAATATTATTCTCATCTTTGCCATATTCAGGTAATCAAGTAAAAAAAAAMCTTATAAATACCTTGTTTTTGTGGGTGACTTGTAGCAAATAATATGCTGCTCAGCAGGAGGAATAATAAACCTGCTAAAACTAGAAGTTGTTATTMATTTTTTAAGTGTTTCTACCTTCTTTAATACCTGTATTTTTCTGATGCTCATAAATGAATCTTGGTGATGCTATGGTTAGAATGTAAACTGATTTTAAAAGTTAAAGGTATTGGACTGTTAGGCTTGATATAGTTTAATGTTGGTAGTTGCTGCCCATGTATTTTCTCTAAGGAGAAATTAGGTTGTCTCTAGGGATCTCAGTGTCTGTGTCTTTCCTTTAAGATTCTCAGGGGACATTTTTTTTTCATTATCTCACTGGTGCAAATGCATATGGATATACAATATGCTCCCACTAGAATAGTGATCACTGCAGTCAGGGGCCAGCTTGGTACATGATGTTTAATGGAGCTGCAAATAATTATCCTATAGATGATACCATTTAGAATTATTTTAATAGAAACTTGACTCAATAGTTGATCGAATAAATATGTGTATTAATGAAAAAAGTTTTACATTTCTAGGGAGCATCGAGTGGATGACATGGGACGCCAGTACAAAAGTATCAATTCTGATGGAGAAGGTACCAGTGTTTCCTTGAAAACTTATTCTGGGATTTTAATTTTGAAGTATTCTCTTGTTACATAGAAGCATTTAGAAGTATTCTATAGTTTGATGCACTTAGAAGCTGATGTGGAAAATAAGCTACATCTCTCCCTAGCTGGTCCAGAAATTGCTTCATTTGTTCTGGTGTGCCCATAGTGCTGTCTGGTAGCAAAGAAGGGAAAAAATAAAAACTGTATGGATCCTTCCATATTTTCACCCTGARAATCCTGCTATGTAATTTTGACCTTTGAAGAGAACTTTTTGGTTTCCATTGTTCAGATATTTCAAGAAGTTTGCTTATTTTGCTGTCACTCAAGATTCATTGGGAAAACAGACCATGTAACCAGTTTGGAAATAATTTTCTCTAATTGACAGTGGAATTGAAATTTGAATAACTCTGTTTTAATGTAAAAACTTTAAAATTTGAGTGTCAAAGTATAACTGCCTAGCTGCCCACCAGCTTACATGCTAAATACTTGGAAGACCAAAGGAATCATTGCTGTTTGTAATTTGTGATGGTATCAGAAAAAGCTCAGTGTGCAGTTCAGGTAATTCTTTTGTGTTGCTGCAGGAAGTGATGTTCTGGATCAGAACACAGAAGGAAGTATTGACCATGTTGCTGTGGTAGCACTCAACGTTCTCTTCTTTGTCATCCTGTTTGTGTTTGCAGTCTTTGAAACGTAAGTTTGTCTATTTTCTCTCAAAATATTCAGACATGTAGAGTAATTAGAGTGGGGATGCATTTAAAGGCTTTTCTGTTCCACTCATCTTCCTAAGCAGAAGTCCAAAACCACAGGCAATCAAGCTGATATGCACTGATAATGTATCAAAGGTCATGATAACTAAAGTAATGGATTAAAGGTCAGCAATAGCTAAAGATATGTACAGAATAGTACATGCCTTTACCATATCTACCATATTTGTGGTATAGAAATCATTAATGTAAAAGCTTTTGAATGGAGGCAAATCCATATCCTCAACTTTTTAAGTATTGGAAAAAAAAAAGCTTAGGCTGCCTAAAATCTTCAGAGAAAACATGTGTTCAGTTGAGTACCTTATTCTTTATTTTTTGTTTTAGTTTTGTGTGATTTCTTAGTATGATTCTGATTATCTCCAAAAGCTTCAGTGCATCTTTTATTTCAGTAATGATTAAAACAATTGTATAGTAGAGTTAATACAGTTGTATTCTGAAATACACAGTTCTATATGACTGGGATTTTTTTTAGCTTAAAAAAGTTATTTACTCCCAAATTTTCTGCCTGTAAGAAAAAAAGTAAAAAAYAGCATCATTATCTCAGGCTCAAGTGTGTACTTCATTTTTTTAACTTAGGAGATACTTTGAATATATATGATTTATTCTGCAAGTTTTTTGACCTCTATTGTAGTTAAAATTTATTTTACAATTTGGTTCTCTCATGAGTTGCATTATTTTTAGAAAACTGAGGTTTCAGAGACTGCTAAAATTTAAACATTATCAAAAGTTTATTATTTTTGTTCTCACAGGGTCTGATTTTTTTTTTTTTGTCTGTATTACCCTGGCTTGGCTTTCACTCCAACGTTGTTTCATGAACTTTTATTTTTTTTTTTTTTTGTCTTTTTTGTCTGTATTACCCTGGCTTGGCTTTCACTCCAACGTTGTTTCATGAACTATCAGAAATAGATTAATGATGCTTCAGGGTATATTTGGTGTATACCAGATACATGTGTGGACACTAGTGTATGGAAGAAGCTTTTTATGATTACTGTATTTTTGTTCTGTCATTCCAGTATAGCTACTCCACTGACAATGGATATGTATTCCTGGACCAGGAAAGAAGCTGTTTTTTATAATGGAATAATCCTTAGTGTGATTGGCATCGAATCAGTTATTGTTTTCATGGTGGTTAAAACACTATCCAAAAAGTAAGTTTTTGGGATTTTGTTTCCTATGTTGGCTAAATGTGAAAAGCTTTATGGCAAGGCCAGATCTCTTACTCTTGTCTTTTACTGGTAATGAGTCTGGGTTTACTATGACAATGAAATACTTCCAATTTTGGCACAGCCTTGATGTTGTGGTTGTTCTTCATTCTGTTAACATAACTCCCTCTTTTTTGACTGTTTTACCCTTGAATCACAAGAAATGCTGGTTTTGAGTTACTGTGATWTTGTAACTTTTCTTGCCAGTGTTTTGGTCAGATATCATTTCCACAAACTAATGGGCTGTGTCATTAGCAGCTACCTAAATTTTACATTAATTAAATGATACATTTAAYTGCAATTTCATTGTTTGGCAGGACTGGTGAGCGTGCCATACTCCATGCAGGCTTACTGATTGTCTTGGTTGGATTCTTTATCTTACTGCCTTGGGGGAAAAAGCTACCAAATATCCAGTGGCAAGGTATAGTTCAAGTCTTACCAGACCACTTTCTTTTGAAAGCCTTTCATTGCACTTTTGTTCTTAATGATCTGAATAACTTATTTTTACAGAAATAAAGAACAGCTCCATTCCCAGAACAGCCCCCAGTGAAATGTTRGCACCTTTCTGGAGTTTGCCAGAGCTGCAGCTGCCATCCAACCACACAGCAGAACCYGTGGGCTGCCCTGTCACACAGTCCTGGTGCCTCAACACTCCCATGATCTRCCTGGCCCAGTACATCAGCTCTGATGTGCTCATAGGCTTGGGCTATCCTGTTTGCAATGTCATGTCCTACACTCTATACTCAAAAGTCCTAGGACCAAAGCCTCAGGTAAGCACCATCCCTAAAAGGTTTATGCCATTTGCTGTTTACTCTCTTTATTAGAATGAGGGGTCTAGTTAAAATTCCTTTTGTGATCAGCCAAATAATAAGCAGGGCAGAACTTTGCAGGGCAGAATAATAAGTGTTTTAAGCAGGGCAGAACTTTGCAGGAGCTCCAATCTTTTTCAAAATCCAAGGCAAGTCTCTAGGGCAATTAGAAAGCAATGCTTGTGCTACTTTTGCAAATCTTACAACGTGAAAATTTCATTACTGTTCTGGCAGAGTCCTTTTCCTAAATACCAGTTATATATTTGGAATACCACATGGAATTATGTCTCTTACTAAGTTTATTATATAAAGGCTACAAATAGACTACTRTAAAGACTACTACTAAACCCCCACTATGGGCATTTTTTAGTATGCACTTAACTCTAAAAAAAAGACATAATTGTAGTATTTTTAGAAGTTTTATTGTCAAACAAAACATCTCKTCATTTAGCTTCCCCTCCACACTCACATCTCACATCCTTACCCTTGCTTTCTCARAAATACTTAATACACTTGCTGTTTTCTGTAAGAAAAGCAAAGGTTAAAAAGTAGAGCTATTTTTTGTGTGCTGATAAACTGGATTTTCTTTCCATTCTTTTGTGGTGTTGGGGAGGTGAAGAGGTCATTCCTCTGTACTTTTCACTCAAAACTGTTCTAGCTTGTCAGSTAAATTGTGTWTTTATGAGCATAGGAATGRGCAAGTTATGGTGAGCAAGTTGTAGTGAAACAAGTTATGGTGAAACACAATAGCAAACTTACATTATTGATTAACAAAATATTTTATTCCCCTTTTACCCATTTTTTCCCTGTTATATTTTGGTGCAAGAGGCTTAATGCTTTGAGCCAGAACACAGCCAGAACTCTTTTTTTGTTAGAAAGCAGTAGAGTACCTATAAGTGGAGCCTTGGAATAAATCTTGGAGAGGCTGAGCAGTACTCTTGGAAACAAAGTAATCAGTGTCTTAATGAGTTAAGAAAGATAAGTGGTTGTTTAAATACTTCTACATTTTCTAGTTAGGCTAATGGGTTGGAATTAATGGCAAGCTAAATAATACCAGTATCACTTACATAAGCTTTTGATCTGCTGCAGGGTGTCTACATGGGATGGCTGACTGCCTCTGGAAGTGGAGCACGGATCCTTGGGCCTGTTTTTGTGAGCCAAATCTACACTCACCTGGGGCCACGCTGGGCATTCAGCTTGATCTGTGGAGTAGTTGTAGTCTCTCTCTTGCTCTTGGAGATAGTATACAAGAGACTAATTGCATTTTCTGTCAGATATGGGAGGATGCAGGAAGAGAATTGTTAAATACGTATTTAAAAAAAACCCCAAACAGTAAAACCAAGCAGAAGTAATAGTTTATTACTGCTTTTCAATGASGAGAACCTAACCACTGACCTTGTTGGCTGTGTGCTAACAACTGTACACCTGTACTTACACATTGACAGAACATTTAACTTGGTCATACCCCAATACTGGTTACCCCTGCTGCAGCTGGCTTCTGTGTCCTGCTTTTCTGGCAGCAGAGGAAGGAATGTGACAGGTCAGAGCAATACCATGGCACAKCTGAAGTGTGTACAGTTTGTGTGATGTACATGTGCACTGAGTGCAGCTGTGAAGGTCACAGGTTATGTGCATCCTTTCCAGAAAGAAGTAAATGAAAAATTATCTTGATTCTGTGAATCAGGATTAGTAACTCTTTTGTAACTACAAGATTAGTTGAGCTGCATGCACTTTGTATGGAGACGCCACTACTTGAGCAAACCTTCTGATGTTGATTTTGTTGGCTTGTAAGCACTGGTTAATACAGACCACCTGGTTCTGGAACCTGTTGCATCTCCTCCAGGATTCCAAATGACAGGTGACAGAAACGTAGAGGAAGGGAGGTGCCCTCCACACAGGAACTTGCTGTGGGATTTGGGTCTTTAAGGTGACTAARAGCCATTGAAAATCAGTTTCAGCAGCTGTTACTTGAACTACAGTGAACCAAATGTGCAATTTTTCCTCTACTATTTTGCTGAATGCCTTTTTATAGCAAGAAGGAAAACCTGCASCATTGAAATATGCACAGCTTTTCTTAAATACAAGAAAAAAAGTCTAAGTACAATAGTTTACACTTTTGTGCTTGGTGAGAATGAATGCACTGTGCTGAGCAGTGGTGGTTAATTAAGTGGAAGGAGAAAACTGGCTCCTGAGTGTTGACTTTATCTGCAGACTTCTGTTTCTTCTGATATTAGGGTACAAGAAGCARGAATTTACACTGTTTTAGTCATTCAGGCTTGATTTTATAAAGTGAGACTCTAATTTTCCTTCATAATGGGGCCTAAGCTCATCTGTACAGGTTTGTTTAGCTGTTTTAATGCTACTGGAGAAAAARCCTCTGGAGTAACTCCAGGATGAGAGTTGTGGCTGCTGTCTAAYGTCTCTACTATTTGAATTGAATAAATGTAATTATTATTCCTATGTACTCAATTGTTCAAACACTAAGAAACTACTGAATTAAAAGATGACTTTTTTCAATACTAACTGAAGGGGATATAGGAGTTTTATTCTTATGGSCTTTCGTGCTACAGAATCACAAAATGTTATGAAGAATAGCTTCACTTCTATAAGCTAATTCATAGTAAATGCTACTTGTATATTSTTCTGAAATGTTCCTAGTACTAAATTCTTTATTTGCAAGCTCTTGCCTTGAKTTGGACATGACAAAGCAATCAAAGTTCTGTCTTTTAAACAGCAGCTGAACAAGGAGAACTGGCTTGAAGCAGTTCAGCTGAGCTGTGCTTGCACACAGCCAGCACCAGCTCCTCTGAAACTCTTCATCCTCCCCCCTCCAACATCATTTTGGATTTAAGATCTTTTCCTGCCTGATAAGGAACTCATAGAGTATTTAAGTACAGATACAAGCACCATCAGGAGTGTTAGCACACTTGAAGCCAAATGCTTGGGAGAAAAGCTACTGCTAGTGCTACTTCAGTTGCTGTAAGTATTACTCAATGGCAAAACAAGGTAAAACCATCTAAAGTTAYTAACTCTTCTCCTTTAACCATTACTTGACCACAAAACAAATAAATAGATTCAGGCAATTACCACTGCATTTATTTTTTTTTTGTATAACATGCTTGTGCAGGGAAGTTTTCAGCTGCTGCTACAAAAAATAAAAACAGACTTATAAAACATATACATATTTACATATATTACTTGTAAGACATAAAAATATAAGTTATTTACAAATACAAATACTTGAACAGCACAGATGCATTTTCCTTGATTGTTGGCACTGAGTAAGCAGTGGAGTAAGAAAAAAAATACAACAGATTCAGATTATTTCCAAAGACTTAACACAGTCAAGAACTAAGTTTCTCAAAGCTTGGCTTGAGGGAGTTTATCCATCACTTTAATGAAAAATATGTTTTGTATGAGGCTTCACACACAATTTTGCTACACATAAAGGGAGCAACCCTCCCCTTCCTARCTTTTTACCAGATTTTGGAAGAATCTCTGCATAAGCTGAGTAAGATCAGTCACTTTACTGGGAAGTCAGTGAGTGAGTTTATTAAGCTCTTGTGCCATGACACCTGGTTTCCTTGAATCAGTGAGGACCAGCTGGATTGGTAAACATTACAAGAATAGAAGACAGACAGTGCAGCTTCTCTTTGATGTATTCTGGCAATTTATCATCTTCTCCATACCTAGAGTGGCAAAGCAGCATAGAAAAATTGAGATGCTTAAATAATTTGTTTTGATTCATGACAATACAGTTATTTCAAAACACTACTTTCCTCAAGCTCCCTGTTTTTAATACTACACATGACTAGTGGCTGTACTCTGGAGAGCAAGTAGATGCATTCCCAGCTTGTTTTAGTCATTTGTTATCCAGATAACAAATGAATATTTATTGTTATCAGTTGGCTATGGGTGCTTCTCTTTATTTGAGAAGCTTACATAAGCTAACCAACTGTGAAGTGATGGCAGTGCTAAGGTTTAAAATTTACAAACAGAGTCAGGAGCAGCTGTGAAGTTACCTGATGTACAGCAGCCTTGTACTGAGTTAGCTGGATGTTTTTATGGCAGGAACAGACTCACCTGGTTGTCTGGCCCTCTGGAGAAGTGTAAGTGATGGAAGAGACACCTGCTTGGGCTACCAGCTGGGATCCATCATTGAACTGAACCCATACTGCTCCACTGGTCAGCTGAGGAGAAAAGTTACATTGTGGCTTGAGCATACAAAATACAAARTTACAAACCTAGAACTCTCCTAATAATGTAAGCTGAACGCTTTTCAAAATTCCTAAAGGGACTTGGGTATTTTGGTCAGTCTTTTAAAGATAAAGATTGCATGGATATTAATTTGGAGGAAGTGGTCTCATGCTGACTTCCTCAGGTTTCAGATGCTTGGCTTTAGATATCCTTGTCAATACCAGATAAATGAAGAATTACCTTTAGCTTAACCACTCCTAAAGAAATCTTATGAAGGGCCAAACACTAAAAAGAGGCCCATTTGTGAGAGTTCACAGCTATATACAATTTAAAGTTTATATACATCAAGAGAACTTTTTCTGTTAAAACAGGAAGCTTACTTTATCTGGATAGCCAAGAACAATGTTTTAAACCTAAAGGTGATCCAACAGAAAAGCAGAGGGAAGATRGCTTTGCAAGGAAACAGCTTTTCCTGCTGTAGAGGAAAATACATTTCTCTTGTACAGATCTGGTCTGTAGCTATTAAAAACTCTTTGCATCTATATTAGTAAACAGAGAAGTTCAACAGTTTCRGTTTTTTACTAGAGTCAAATTTAAAAGACAAAGGACACTGAAACAGCAGTAATAGCCACAGGAAAACTGTGGTAACTGAGATACTGAACTATTATTTTGGTTTCTTCTACTTATGYAGTCCACCATGGTTTTTATCTAAGACACTTATTTAAAAGTATCTTTCTGCATACAAATTTTAGACTTAAGCTGTAGTGCACAACTGAATGATTCCTCACAAATCAAGTTTCAATACAAATAGGTATCTCAAACTAGTAGGAAAAAGAACAGACATGCCTCCTTTATTAATTTCTCACCTGAGAAGCCCAACCAACATTTTTCACAAAAACAGATTTGACAAGTTGGGCTGAATTTGGGCTGCATTCCGTTGGATGAACAGAGGAGCAGGTCTTTTCAACAGTGTTWGTCAGAAATGTAGGCTTTTCACAGGGCACCACCTAAAACCCAGAGATGCACACAATTAACAGAATTAACAGCCCTGGCATTAATCCTCCTGAGGAGCTGCAGTGGTCAGTTGCCACCTGTTCATGTATACAGACAGATTGAGCCTCCATGCTTCATTTCACAGCATTACAGTAGAAAAACCCCACAGGGACACAACTTTTTGTTGTCAGTTCACTTCAGTCAGGTGGATATGTACAGGATTCTGTACTAGGAACATGAACCACACAATCAAACAGATGCAGATCCTACAAATCTAGATTGATGTGTATTCAACAAAGCTCACAATACAAACTCAGTGTGCCAAGACCCCAGTCTAATTCAGTCAGCTGAGGAAGTTTTATCAGGAACCAAAGCTTGGTGGGCCTTTTAAACAAACCAGATGAAACTGCTCACAAAGCCTTATTAGCTAAACATATATTCTCACTTACCCTTTTCTTATATACACACTAACACATGATTATTTCAGAACAACAACAAGTGCCCATACCCTTTGTGACACCATTTRTTATACAACACTGAGGGCACATCAGATCTTTCAAACTAAAAACTGTTGTCTAACACAAATAAGCAATTTTCAAACTCTGTTCCCAGGAGGCATTTGTGGTGAAGTTTTGGAGTGTTCTGATTTTTCAGATGCTCTTAAATSCAGGTATCAAAATCCACATATCCTAGTCAGTATGCTCACAAATGGCTAATAAAAGCCTATGGCCATGCAAATGTAATTCCATTAATTCAAGTAAAACAGCAACATRGGAGACTGGTCTCCATGGTACATCCTTCTGTACTTACAGGAGCACAGTTTGGAGCCTGAACTGGAGCAGAACTGGCAGCTTGATTTCTATCCAATGCCACAACTTCTTTTGAATAGTTTGTCTTGTCCAACAGTGGAGGTGCTACAGCCAGTGGTGATTCAGTATTACCAGGTTTTCTGGAAAAATAATGAGAAAAACAGGGAAAAGGTCTGTCCAAAAGGGATTAAAGAAACAAATGAGRAAACAGCTCTTCCTTCATTTTACCATGGACTGTCCAAAGCACCTGATGGCAGGAGTCTTCTACAGAACTGTTTTTCAGTTCAAATWCATAAGTATGCAATAAATATTCAATAAATACATAAATATTCAAATACACCAGTATTTTGAACTGAAAGATATTACCTTCCAACAATTATTGGAAAAAATGGAGCACTTCCACTCCTTTTCTCTTCTTCCAAAACAGCACATTCCAGTGCWAGGCATATACGATGTCCCTGAAATGAGGAGTTTAATAAAGTTTTAAATTGAGACTTGTATAACTATTTCATACACATTTAGTGTGGCAAGTGAGGCCACCCAAGGAAACTTCAACAGTACTGAATTTTTCAAGTTGTATAAAGCAGCTTCATTTGTAGTGTTTAATCCTTTTACCAGACAGGCAAACCTGCTTTACACACTAGTAAAAATTTCCCCCCAGTCTTGCTTGTGAGGGATTGTAACCATTACCTCTACTCTGATATTTGCTCTTCCAGAAACATCACCCTCCCTCCTCAACAGTGTAATGAAAAACATGGAGAGCAACACAGGAAGCCCATTTGTGAAAGGGAAGGTGAACTTTCAGGAAGATGGATGGAAAAGGTCTGTGGAAAACACCTTACCTCATTTGCATGATCCATATAAGCCTGGATTTCCTTCTTCAACCCTGCTTCGCTTTCTCCTTTCAAAGTGAAGGAYTTCCCTGACTTTTCAATCACACGAGTTATGCCAGCTGTCTTATGGATCTTTGCTCCTGCAAGAAAATGTGAACACTTTCAGTGTGAGCTGTATAAAATAGAAAGAAGAGCTCATGAATAAAACCAAGGTATAATTCAAATAACACTTTTGCAACATGTACTTCCTGAAAAAAATATCAGTAAGGAATTARAGAATCAACTAAAGCTACAAGTGCTAAAATAAAGGCAGGGTGTCCAAAATACTGCTTATAGTGCAGTATTTTCTTCTAACTGGAGTGGTGGTTGTTTAGTGTTAGGTAATATTTTAGTGCAGCCCTAAAATCATGATTTAGCTATTTGCATAACTGCAAAAATGAATACATACCATCATAAAAACAAATTTCAACATCTGCAGGGGGTGAATTTTCCATCAACATGCACTTGGCATATCTTGTATAAAACGTCACTTTGGGGGTTTTTGTTCTCACCAACTGCACAAACTTAGCTGCATACTGGTATTTTTTCCAGTACTTTTCTAAAAAAGAAAATTTAGAATTTAGCAGATTAAACACTCGTGCATCAGCTTGAAGAGAAGTAATTTAAATTATATATTTGCTAGCTGAAAGTTGTGAGTAGTATTTAAGTACTTGACAGGCATGTTTAAGAGAAACTGACTTATTTCCACCAACAGCTCCTGATATGAATGAGGAAAATATTAAAAGAGTTTTAATTTTAGTACACCACATTGTAAAGGGTTAGACTCCTTAAAGCTTCCATATAAATGCAATCAAAACCTGTGGGTTACACTTCCTTGTGAAGTTTCAAAACATTTTCCAGTTAAACTGTAGCYTGAATCTAATTCTGAGAGGAGTTTTACTTCAGAGTTATCTGAAAAGTAATAGATAAAATCTATAAAGTCCCAAGATTCACTTAAAATATCACATTAATCRTGATAATTTTAAAGTAAATTTCAGGTTACCTGGCAAGTTGTCAAAATTATATGTGCAGATGCCTTCAGGAGGAGGAGGAGGTCTGTCATCAAGAAGGAAACCTCTTCCTTCATTTGGATGATAAACTGCAATCTACAGAAAGGGAACAGAAAGTGTGYGTAGTTGCAACTTACTACAGCACTGTGCACTTTTAACAGGTATGGAAATAACTCACATTTTAATTAATTACTATGATTCACCATGAAAGCTCTATTCCTCTAAGTAATTATTTAACAGCAGCACTTCTTCACCAATACTTCACCTATTCCAAAAGTCAAGTCCAATTTTTGCTCTGAAATAATTGCTTGCTCCCTATATTTATATGGCTTTACTATGGAGGGGCAGAGTTTACAGCTGTGCATATATAAACAGTGAATTTCAAAAGAAATAATCACTTYAAAAGAAAAAAACAGCTCTGAATGAACTCCAAGCACTTCATAAAACAGTGTACTCACCATATTTCCATCACAAGATATTCTGAGAACTTCCTTCACGAGTTCCTGCGAGCGGTGTTCTTTCAGAAACTCCATACACACTTCCCCAGTATCTAGAATGCTCACCTAAAATATATTAAACATGAATTTACTTTCTGCAAAAGGTAAGATACCACTTTTTTTTCCCCACAAATGCTTTAATAAATGTTTTTCTTTTTTCTTAAATGCACTTCAAACAGATAAATGCTTCTTACAGTAACTTTTGTTATTAGTGCTGTTTTTTTAAAGGCAGAGCACTTTAAGATGACTGAAGGGTATCAGCCTGGTAACTGAGGGTGAGGCTTCCTAAAAGCAAACACAGACAGCTCTGCTCTATTATGCTTTAAGTATTCTCTATAAAAAAAGCTAAGATGCATCTTATTACTATGATTTTAAATTAAATTATGCTAGATTCAGTTTCCTAAAAACATCTATTTCTATTTTACCAAGTGACTTTTAAGAGGCAGTCACGCCATATTAAGCACTTCAATTGTTCCCATTTTCAGAACTGATACTTACCACTGCATTTTTGGTTTTCTGCCTGATGGGTTTCAGCCTGTGAGCAGTGAGAGGTGACACAACACTTCTCAGTGTAGGTTTCTGGTGTGCTGATGGTTCTTGGCCACAAGTTTGGTTTTGCTCTGGAGCTGACCAAAGGCCACATGTCACTCTGGAGTTCAGCCAGAGACCAGGCTGAACTTTCTCATTTTTGCAGACAACTCCAGGGATGCATTGCTTTGGGTTTCTCTGGTTTAAAGAATGTGGACAGTCCCCAGATGCTCCATGATTCCTTATGTCTTTTAAGGTGTTCCATGCATTCCTTGGTGCATCCTGCTGCACATCCAGGTGGTACCGAAAACCTCCCTGTGCATTACTCTTGCCAYTCAGGTCTGCAGGTGGTCCCAGAGCATCTGAAAGCACCACAAATGCACATGGCAGATTCAAAGAGTCAGAGCCAGAAGGAAAAAAATTCTAGTATAGCTTTAAAAGCTTTTTTAGAAGGCTTATTTAAGGGAAGAATGGGATTTCTTTTAATTCTCAGTCCAAATCATCAGGCCTTTTAGTACCATCAAAACCAATGCYAGCAAAATTCCAGTGCTACTTTAAGCTGTTCCTACATTTCAGCTATGATGGTCTTCAGTTTTTATACATCAAATAATTTTTAAGAATAATTTATAAACAAAATACTAGGACTTCAAATAGATTCTTATACAAGAATTAGTTTAATCTGTTGAAAAACAGCTTATTTACCATTCAGATAACCACTAGTAGCAAATTTCATATAAGTTGCAGTTGATCTAACTAGTGTTTTACCATCTCCCAGAGGTTTTAGTACTCAAAATGTTAAATGCATACTATAAAACCCTTGCTTTATTTTTAAAATACTTCTGTTTATTTCTTTTAAACATCTGTTTTTATATTTAACCTTCCTATAACTCCTTCCCTAGTTTTGATATTTAAGTCCTTGATCAACTTTCACCTCACCCACATTATTACTGTGCTCCTTCTGTTGTGTGGCTGAACAGTTGAGAAGTGACCAAAAATTAAATAGGATTATTCAGACCATGTGTTCTCTGATTCCAATTCCCTCTAGACAGGAAGGGAAGGAGTCCAGTAATATCAAACCAAAAAAGGCCAGAGTGGATTTATGYTTTATTCTTATGATTAAATTACTTTATTTGCAAATGATGTAATATGATGCACAACAAAGAACACCTCCTTCCCTTCTGTGTCTTTGTCCTTTCCTCCACCCATCCTTCTGCAGCCTTATTATCTTTCTCAGTCATTCAGGTCCCATCTTCTCTTATGTAGTTGTAATTGCACAACTAAATTAACAGGGCTTTCAAGTCACCTGATAATATTTTGTCATATATTTACTCTGACATATTTACACAACTGAGTAATTAGGGTCTAAAATTCTGATTTCTTCTTTGTTTTGTTTTTTGTTGTTTTGTTTTTGTTTTTGTTTTTTTTTTGCTGAAATTGTAGTAGAAAACAACAAGCTTGTTTTAGGAAACTATATATTCAAATTCAATGTACAAAGAAATAAAAGAAGAATAGAAAAYCCCACTGAAACTAATACAAATCTCTAACTTGACTGCAAAAATAYAGAAGTGATGAGTAACACACCATTTGTTTGCATGCTTCCAAGCCACTGCTGCATTGTCTCAGCCTGGGACTTCTGCTCTAACAAACCAACCTGGGGCTTCACTGGGCACAGATAATTTGGGCTACAAAATAAAAGTTACACAAATAATCAAGTTTGCATCAAAGACACTTGCACAACAAAAATTAAAATGCTACAGCTGCAGAAACCACAACACTTAGAACATTTAGGAAATGCAGGTGGCATTTTGTACTTTCTAGGTAGCATAGAAAGTGCTTCTTTTTATTTTATTTTCAAATAAAATAGTTTCCAAATGGAATGAACAGTGATGATAATGCTGCCAGCAGTAGCTGTTCTTACATCTAGCACTTAATTCACAGCCTTGGAGAAGACCCAGTGATGACATGACACCCTTGAGCCCTGTGTCTCACTCAGCATAACAAACATGCAGCTCAAAGATGCCAATCTTACCACCCAAAATAATCTGAATTTGTATAAAATACAGTCAAACCCAAAAATTATAATGATTTTTTACCAGTTTTTTAGATGATCACATATATGTAGCCACAGGTGATAGAATCCATGTGTTGAAGGATAAAGAATACACACAAAACCAGTTACTGCAGACTCACTGATTTGTTGTAAATTCCCACTAAGCTCCTGTGAGGTTTTTTATTTCCATAGCCTGAACCTGTCTGCACTTTCTTGTAGTGATGATGACTACTTCACATTGGCAAGGGCTCACTTATCACCAAAACCACCCCAAAACCACAGAATATAAACAATCTAATTCAAGTCTTAGGACTTGCATTTAAGATTGATGTGCAAGCTAACTACAGGTGTAAGAGGCTTTCCTATAATCAATTATTAYAAAAAAAAAAGTTGTAACCATTARGTTAATCCCYAYACTCACATTAATRTTCTCTCATGTTTACATTCAGCATRGCTYTGTGAAGTCATGGGCAACAAAAGTAAGCATTACAGTAACATCTGTATAAACTTTTGATTTATCAAAAATTTCCCAAACTAGAAAGAATGCACATGCCCACTGAACTTTGCTTATGTCAAACACCTGAGAACAGTCAAAAAAACTTCTTACTCCATTTACTTTTCTTACAGGGAAAAGTGTTTGTTTGTCTTTTCCTTGAACTGATTTGCAAAGAGAAAACATAGGAAATTATGCCAGTTCTTAATGTGGASAGAAATGCAGGAACTAAGATATGGAAGACCTTATATTAAAACAGAAAATTATTCTTTTGATATTCTGCTCATAGAAAGTCTATAGAAMAGGAGCCAGGATTTTCCCAAAGAAGTTATGATTAATACAGGACTCAATTTCAGATAATTATCTATGATTGACACTTTCCTTCTGGTGCACATCTCTATAATCTATTGCCTAATCTTTACTAAATTTTTGCTTTATCCTCTCCAAGCATAAATAAAAATCACCTCAAGAGATGAGCAAGTAAAAATGTTGATAATTGCACTTTGAATGCCTTCTCCCCTCACCTGTCTCTTCTACAAAGAACAATTAGCRAGGCTCTCTACTACAATTACTGTGGGGAAAAGAAATCATCAACTTGTAAATGAAAAGAAGACAATAAGGAAGCTCTAATAGAATAGAAAACTGATTCTTACTGTGGTTGATCTTTTACAGGTGGAGATATCTGCTCTTCAAAAGAACCAGAAGTACTAGAAGTCTTCTCCTTAAATATTTCTCCTATATCAGTATAGCTGTTGGCAGGTGAAAAGTATTCTGTGTTTTCCCTCGTTCCTATTTTAGGCTTGGAAAGCACTTCCAAGGAGTGACATCGATCCATGGTGTTGGATATGCCCTGGGTGTGGCTGTGGGATGTGCCAGACCTGTCTGAGGAGTGGGCTCTTCGGAGGTAGCGGGAATGTG
This sequence comes from Cardinalis cardinalis, assembly GCA_014549065.1. Lineage (NCBI taxonomy): Eukaryota > Metazoa > Chordata > Aves > Passeriformes > Cardinalidae > Cardinalis > Cardinalis cardinalis. The sequence goes on from JACDOX010000557.1 coordinate 68,492, forward strand.
GCCTCTCCTCAGCAGGCTGCGTGGTTCTTCCCCTGCCACTTACTCCAGTTTCCTTTCCCTGAATTCCCCACTGTTGGAAAGAACCGCTTCCATCTCCTGATGAATTATTACTGGAATTCTTGTTTGCAGGAAAAAAAGTAATTTTATTTGGGAGCGGCTGTCCAACTAACAGCTTCTTCTTTTCCTTCAAGCTACCACTGGTACTGATGCTGGAAGAGCCCATGAAGGTCGTAGAGATGGTGGCATTTCCACTGTCCATGGAATCTTCTGAGCTTCCCAGATCTCTGCTCCGTGCAGAGCCACCCCTGGCCATAAAAGGATGATCCAAGACGGAGGAGAGGCTCAAGCGATCGGCGGGGTTTTTGCGCAGTAGCCTGTGAATGAGGTCCTGTGCCTCTCTGGACAAGAAGGCTGGCATCTCATAATCTGCCAGCACCACTTTGTTCAGCGTGTTCCTCACCGTGTCCGTGTCAAAAGGCGGCTTGCCAATGAGCAGGGTGTAAACCATGCAGCCCAGAGACCACACGTCCGACTCCAGCCCGTGCGGGCTCCTGGTGGCGATCTCCGGAGAGATGTAATTGGGAGTTCCGCACATGGTGTAATGCTTCTCGTGAGGCATCTTCAGCTGAGTGGCCAAGCCAAAATCAGCAATCTTGACGTTCATGTTGCTGGTGAGYAAGATGTTGGAGAGGGTGAGGTCCCGGTGCAGTATTCCGTGGGAATGGAGGTACAGCATGCCCGTGATAATCTGGTGCAGGAAGTGTCGCGCTGTCAAAACAGAACCAGATGTTGCACTCTTAGATTTGAAATCCTAGCTCTGAAGATAACTCAGCTTTAAGCCTGCTATTTGTCTTGCTTCTWTTTTTTCTTACAAAGCTGTTTAGGTGTCAGACTGGTGAAACTGGAATTACCTTTCTGCTTTAAGCAAAACGGCACAACGTTGTTCGTTATGTAACACAGGAAACAGGACTGGAACTATTTTCAATTGGCCCAAACTTTCTCAAATCAGGTTCTTAAGAATTAAAGCTACAAGTTAAACTATTGATGCCTTTATAGCAATACCCCATTCATCCAGTCCTGTGGCCTAGGTCCCAAAAAAATCCCTATCTATAGCAGAATCATGGAATTAAATTAGAAACTGATAGAGAAGCAGGTAAGCAGGAAACTTCTTAAGCAGGTAAGAAGTTCTTCTCAGTAAGAAGAACTGAGCAAGAGAGGAGCAGTGAGGGGAGTCTGGAAGCAGTAAAGGCAGAAGTTGCCAGTTTTCCTGTTCTTTCCTCTTCCAGTCTTAACCTACATTTCCACAGAATTTTAAGTACAAAGGTAAGCTCTACTTTCTCTCTATCTCTGCCTTCTAAAATCATCATGTTTTGATACTCCATATAGCACAAAAAGAAACAAACGTTCTGTTCTTCTTTGCTCTTCCCAGTCTTAGCCCACATTTCAACAGAATATTAAGTACAAAGGTAAGCTCTACTTTCTCTCTATCTCTGCCTTCTAAAATCATCATGTTTTTATACTCCAAATAGCACAAACAGAAACAAATGTATGTAGAAATGCAAGTGAGTATATGCACAATAATAATCCATCTCTAGATTATCACTTACCACAAGATTTTAAGGTATAGAAACTTTGATGGCAAGTTTAAACACTCTTCCTCTAGAATTTAAYATTTATTGAGTGAGCCAAAACAGCAATGCAGAGGGCTCCACAGACCAAAAAAAAATTCTCACCTTCATCTTCTGAAAAAGGTTTCTTTCTATTCTTTATGTATCTGCTCATTTCGCCATTGTGACATATCTCAAGTATCAAGTACACATAGTTGCTATCTTCAAAATAGTTATAAAGCTGAAAAAAAAAACCAAGGAAAAAATGAAATTCCATTTTCTAGACCATGCAGCAAGTCACATATACAGCCCTCTCCACAAACCCCATGGTTCTTACCTCGAGTATAGAGGGATGCTTTAGCTGACAATGTATTTTCACYTCATTCTGAACCCTCTGTACCATTCCAACTTTGTGCATGGCTTTTTTGTCTATCTGTAAGTGGATCACAGCATAACTTAAGATGTTCAGCGCATGTTTGCCTGACAATTTTTAAATATAAAGTTTTCACATGGTTTAACTTAATGTACTCTTTTAATGAGCAAGGATGATAGATAATTGAACACCACAAGTGAAAGCAGTCAACCATTAACGTTATCAACACTAACACTTATGAATACTTTTCCTGAAATACTTAAGCAGAGAAACCTAAATCTCATTTTGCTATGCAGATCGGCTAAATATAGTCAACACWAAGAAGCATTTCTATTAGTTACTAAGTCTATTTGGCTGTGGTGCATCTTTCAGGATCGAGTCGCGATCTTCACGTCCGTTATTTACAAACATTCAACCCAGACATCAGTGCCCAGCTGCATRACCCATTCGGTCTCTAAGGAGACGGATACTTTCTGGCCGCCTGCCTTACCATTTTGATGGCCACTTCCAGGCCGGTTTTCAGGGACACTGCTCTGTAGACCCCCGCGAAGGAGCCCTTCCCCAGGAGGTTCCCCACCTTGAAATCCTGCAAGACCAACAAACCGCGCTCGTTAACCCGGGGCTTTGTCACTCAGGCTTCGCGATGCGGACCCTCCAGGGAGTCCCCGCACCCCCGAGATCCGGGCAAACCCGAGGCGACCCGGGGCTACCTGCGGGGAGCTCTCCGTGGCGCGGCGGCGGCGGGGCCCGGCCGGCCCGCACAGCCACCCCCGCCGCATCCTCCTGCCGGCACCGCGCTGCCGCCGCCCGGGCCGGCGCGGCCTTCCCGCCGCGGCTCCCGGGACGCGGGATACGCCCGCCCCCGGCTGCCATGGCAGCACCCGCCAACACGCGGGCTCGGGGCGAAGGCGCGGGAGGAATGGCGCTCCCACCAACCCCCGCCGGCAGCGGGACGAGCCCGCGCCCGGCCCCTCCGCGCTGCGCGCCGCACCTCTATCCTCTCGCCGATGCAGGTCGCCATGGCGCCGGCCGTTCTCCCTCGGGTCCCGCTACCGGTCGTGCCGAGAGCCTGGGCCGCGGTTAACCCATCAGGGCGCCCCGGGCCGCCCGCCGCGGCGCAGCCCCGCTCGCTCCCGGGCCCGGGGGCGGCCGCTCCGCGCCCCCCCCGCCGACATTTTGAAAAGTCCCGCCGTTACCCCCCGGCCCCGCCCCGCCCCGCCCCGGGACGAGGCTGCGTCTGACGCAAGCGCGTCACGCAGCGGCCGGGCTGGGCGGAGGAGGCGCCGCYGCGCGTGCGCGGGGCGTGCCCAGACAGCCGTTAGGGCGCGTGCGCCGTGAGGGGAGCGCGTGGCCCCTCAGCCCGGGCCGTCCCACAAGGGGGGAGTGCTGGAATATTCGGGGATTGTTCCGAAGATCTTCTGGTCACAATCCCCGCTGCCAGGGGCAGGGACACACCCCCTAGATCAAATTGGAATTGGTTTGGGCTAGGGAAAAGATTTTTCTTTTTATTGATTTTTATTTGTTTGGCCTGCCCTCTGAATTATCCCGCCTCATAAACATCTCGCTGGCTGCTTCTGTAGCAGGGGAATGCTCCCGATGTTATTTTCGCTAGGGCAGGCATCCGAGATGCAAGGAGTGATTTAGCGCTTCAGCTTCCCCAGTGTTTGCCAGCTCGTGGCTGAAAACTCAAGCAGTTCCTCCACGACCAGTCAAATKTCGTTGTTGAAATAAAATACAGCTAAAATCAAGCTGCACTTTCTCCTTCACGCACTCCTTAGTGGGTGTAAAACGGGCTGTGGATAAGCGTTTGTGTCAATCGCTGAGAGTCCTTACAGATAAACCAGGAGCTGTGTGAATTACCATCGCTGCCTTGAGTAACTGGGGTGGAAGATTAGTAAAAAAGASACTTAATTTAATTTCAAGGCTAGATTATTTCCCTGAAGAATGAYGAAGGTGCACCTCCACTCATTGTCCAGCCTGCAACATGCAGTGAAACCATGCTTTCCTCTGTTTCTTTAGAAAGGAACTGGAATCACTCTTGTGTTGCTGGGTTGCATTTGTGACTGCAGGGGTCAGCATCTGCTGTGAGCAGAGCTTGTGAGACGAACCAACCATGTAACAAATCCTTTGCTAACTCTTTTTATCACAGAGCACAGATAGCTAATCTTGTTCTYAAGGCTTAAGCATTGAAAGAAATGCTATCATAAAGTCTTCTTTAAAGAGTTTTAGGAGAGTAATAGCAATCCCTTAAAATAGGGCATGCAGGGCTTCCTTCTACTTTATTGCATGACCAAAATGTAAAGRTTTTGGACATCGTCAAGTGGAGAAGTCTGATTAGCAGCAAAAGTAAAAAGGAGCTGAGTAGAAAGGATGATAAAAAGCAAAAGGCAGCATMAAGTTGGATTTTACAAATCATAATACATCTTCGTTTGTTGCTCTGCAGCTTTGCTTGTGTCTAGACCACRAGGTTCACATATTTCCCATAGGTATATTTCTTTCTTATTGCTGCTTTTCCCAGACACAGGGCAGCTTTCTCACATGTATCTCGTAGTGCCAGTCTAGACAACAGGCTGGAATCCTGGAAACATCGCTGCTGTGTCCTTGGTAGGTGATGGATTCTGAGCRTGTAATGATCCATCAGTCCTGGCTTCTGTTTGACCACTAGGGCTTAAAAAACCAGTTAATACATCAAATATATTTGCTTTGATGTGTGAATCTTGTATTCTAAATATTCAAATAAGTGGTGCCTTGCCTTCCCCAGCATCTGCTCAGGAGGTGGCTGTGACAGGGTGTGTGTTTCAGTGGCACTGGGGCTGGGGCAGCACAGCAGGATGAGCACTCRGCATCCTCCAAGGCTGCCAGGGTGTGTCAGCCATGTGAGACACTCAATGCAATTGTTGCCAACTCCTCGTGTCAAGAGCAATTTATTTTTTAAAATTGAGCTTTGTAGTTGTACACTCACAAAACTTCAGTGGGGTATTTTCATGCCTAACACCACTGAAATGCATGTTTTGTCTTCCTATTTATCATGACCACCCTGTGAAAGAGGAGCTCATCCCAGGTGCTGTTATAGATTGTTTTCTTCCATATATTCTTCATTCTGGAGGGTAATGCTAGAAAACTTAGGGAAGGAGAGATTTACCCAAACCAAAACTGAATCAAATCCAGGTTTGCTGTGGGTTTATTGTGTATTTTTTGTTAATTTGCTTTATTAAAGGGAAAATACATTATCATGGAGACTTGKCTGCTTCTGTCTCTTTTTCACTCATGTTTCTACAAAGAATATAAAATTTAATCAAATGAGAATTTGCTTTGATTTTATGCCCACCCACACAAATGCTCTTGGAGYTCACCTTTCAGCTTTGCTTTCAGAGATGAGAAACCCTGCTCTTGTCGTTTAGAATCACCTGTGTGATTAAAACTTGAGTGCTGAAAAGCAAAATTTCTGTCAGTAACAATTCATTTCCAGGCACTTGTCTCAGTCTGGTATTTCAGCAGTTTGATCAGGAATTTTGGAACATACTTGCTGGATGTTCGCTGTTTACAGTGGTCTGCAGTCTTCATACCCTGCTTTTTAATCATAATTGCAATAAGTACATTTTACAGATGAGCAGAAAAAGGGATTTCCACTCACATACTTTATCTTAAAATGCACTGGGCCAAAATTTGTGAGAACAAAAGCTCTCTGTCTTGATTATGCTGAAGCTTGGAGTAAAACTCATTAAAAGTTTYGGCTCTGACTGTGCTCCATGAGGAGTATATGACCTATTCCTTATGGGTATTATCCMCACCTTCACTGTCTGTAAATTTATTTTGTGCTCTAAGTTACAATCTAGCCAAATGATTTAGTGTTCTTCTATGACTCAGAAGATAACATGGGAAAAAACCAAACCAAACCAAAAAATGCTTGTGCAAGGCACATTCCCCCTCAGACTTAATCTGAGCTGAATTCAGCCTGGAAAAATGAGAAGACTGCAGCATCAATTTATTGCCAATGCATTTTATTCATGTTCAGACTTCARTCTACTATTTCTCTCTCTTTCCATCTTGAGCATCACAATATCCAGAGGTGATGCTGGTTTCCAGTTTATCCTGAGGTGGAGTGTTACCTGTTTGTCTCCTGCTCTGTAAACCTTTTCTCCTGTGCTTCTTTGCCTTTTCTCYTGGCAGCTGAGAGCCGTGGTCACTGGAAATGCAGCCCTGCAGACAGGCATTGGGTCAGTGTGCACTCACTGTGGTTTGGTGTCTGAGGATTTGCTGCTCAGCTGTTTTTATCCTTGCCCAATGCCAGCATTTGTTTCCACCTTCCTAAGAGTTTATTTAGGTGTTGGCTGGAGTTTTCTTGGTCTCCCTTGATGAATATTCACTTGCCAGCAGTGGGTGTAGCTGCCAGTGTTGACAGCTAGTCTTACCTGCAAAGGTGGACTGCTCCCTTAGGCACAATTCCTTTGTTAATGGTGTTTCCAAGCCATACCCAACTGTGCAACAGTCATGAGAGCAATTACTGTCTTATATTTTAATCCCTTTTTTAATTAGCATTTCTTCTTATATATGTTTTCAGAACTCAGGGATTAGCACTTCCCTGCACRTTGAGCTTACTGTGAGCACATGAATTTTGTCTGTATTCCACAGAATGMAAAAAGACCTCTGAATAAAAAACAACTGGTTTTGAATGACACTTTATTGCCTCCATGCAGGAAGATACAGTAAGAAACAGTTTTTATATTAAATAAATGGAGCATTCATATCCCAACAGTCCTTTAGAGTTAAAAAGCCCACATCTTCTTGAGTACAGATCTTCTTTTAAGACATCCTGGGTAAAAAGATTGASTTAATCTGCCTTGGTAGAACTGTTTATCCCTCCTTCTGTCAGAAGAGAATGAATGGATTTACTCTTTGTGCTTCAGGCAGGCAGCAAAGGAGGAATCATCTGTACCTGTCACAGGCAGCRCAGTATGAGGTGTGCTGTGAATATGCAGGATTATTCCCTCAGCCATCAGGCACATGTGTCACATGAAGCACAGAAGCTCTGTGGTGGCAACGAACAAGCTGAAGTGACCATTGCTGTGTTCCTGGGAYCCCAGACAACCTGTGACATTTATGTAGCTGCTGGGCCATAACAACCTCAGCTTCCTCCTCCTCCTCTAAAATAACAGGAGCTTGGGAAGAGAGACTAAGATTTCTGTCAGTTTTAGCAATAGAMCCAATCACTGACTAAATGAATGTGCTTATTTGCCATYATCTTGGCTGAAAATAAATTTGAAGTGCCTGCTTAGACCATGCAGCTCCTCTGAAGCAATCATAGGACAGCATTTTCCAAGGACAGAAACTGTAGTGGACTATTTTCAGCTGTAAACACAAGCAGCTGTAGTTCCATTGAAATTAGAGAAGCTGTATAGCTTTGTACAAAGGTGCAATTTGATTCCTAGGTTGGGATTTAAATTTTTCAAAAGCAGGGATGTTATATTTCTTCTGTGACCTTTGCACCTCAATAGTGAACAGCCTTGCTCATATTGAATAGGAGGGAAAATCAGAATAATGGGTTTTTTTCCTCCCAGTGAAATTCACATTTGGTTTGTTTGGGTTTTTATTTTTCCTGCATGCTCCATTCTCAGAAGTGCTTTGAGTTAATTGCTTCACATCTGTGTCACTTCCATGACAACCACGTGTGCCTGGTTCTASTGGAGCCAGAGGCTGGGCCCGTGTTTGAGGATTAAGTAGCCTGTGCTGAGCTTTGTGCTGCTGTGGCTGCAGCAGGACTCAGACAAGGTGGTTTCAAACTGCCAGGGGTATATTTGCAACGTGCCTCAAGTTTGGAGGTACATGAAGCAGTTCAAAGCTTAGCTTTGAAACTCCTTTCTTAGCCAAAAGCCTGTGCTCAGCTTTAATTATTGAGCTCTTAGTTCTCCTCCCTGATATTCTCTCCTGCCAGGGAGACCAGACTGGTTTCCTTGAGAACTTTCCATGACATGTTTATTGCTGAGGTCTGACTAACAGTAGCATAGCTACAGTGCAGTACAGTCTCTGTTTTCACTTSCAGTAGCCCAGGTTTTTGTTGTTTGGTTTTTTTTTAAAYTTTCTCCACTTCAGATTCCTCATGTGCCTGCTTGTAGCCGCATCTCTCTTCACAGAGAAAAGCAAAGCACAACTTCCCAAGGATATTTTCTGAGGTTCACGTTCTCTGAACCTCAGAGAAAGAAAAAACAATTCTTACCTCAATTGCTGCTCCTCTTGTTCACAAGTGGAATACATTGTAGAAGATTGTTTATCTAAAAGAAATTAGTAATTAGATTCTAGTGTGACTGTTTTGATTCTTTAACCCATTAAATCCATGTGCGTGTGTTGGGACTATCAGCTGCCAGTCACGAAATTCTGAGCACTGGAGTGAGGTTGAATGCTTGTACAAATTCAGTTTAAATGTAATGTAATATAGAATAGAATAATATAATAAAGTAATTAATTAACTTTCTAATATCCATAGAGTCCTCCTTGTCATTCCTCCCCTTTGTTGGGGTGCCCTAATTTACAATAGCTGCTCAAGAGAATGACATTTCTCTCTTCAGCATGCTCAGAGGAAATGTGATTCCAGATGGCAGAATCTTTATGTTGAAACAGGGAGCTGAACAAATATCTTGAGGCCTGGATCACTTTTGATGCTTTGCCTCACACARAAAAGGGCTGCAGCTCTCATCTGTCTGTATGATGGTGAGTTCTCCAGAGGGAACATGTTCCAGACAGAAAAAAATAACTGAAAACTTCTTCATCCTGAAACTGACTGTGCCACTGCTGTGGTGATTGAGGAAAAAAAGATGTGGAAAAAATTGTTTCCTTACCTCCCCTACTTCTTTGGTAGTGAAATTCAGTTTATTTCAGAGAAGAAATTTTTTATTTAAATCTGTATCTTTAAGAAACAAGTCAAACTTGTTAGCCACGTGATTTAGTTTACTCATCTGTAAAAGTGACAACGTGTTTCATCCTTGGCTGAAGGGAAGTCATTTGTAATATAAGTGAGGAAAAAAAAAAGTTAGTTGAAAGAATGATTCTGAAAAGCTGGTTATTAAATCTAATCTGTTTTGAGTAAAATGCTTGGTGTGGCAGAAGGCTTTGTTACACTGACTAACACCTTTTTATGGACATTCCAACTTTGAACCCTCCTGTGAAGTTACTGGCCTKAAGCCTATGCTACAGGAACGTTGTGTTGCTTGTGTTAGTGTTCTCAAAGACAGGTGGTTATTTTGTTTTTACTGATTGTGTTGGACTATGCTGGCAGCATYTGGTAGCCCAGTGGGCCTTTACCATTTTTGCCAGCACAAGCTTTTCYCCCCTCAGATCTTGTGTCCATCTTAGTGACTGCAGAGAATTTGTGGCTGTGTGGTACAGTGCAGCCTGTCTCTGTAGATACCAGGGGTGAGCTCAGGCAGTGACTGAGCCCCAGAGCCAGGCTGACATCATGCCTGTGTTATGGAAACAATGAGGTCGTTGGAGTGATTTGCTCATTTGGCTGATGCCTCTCTTCTAGGTGTCTGTGTTTGTTGCTGTATGGAACACAGCCCCAGATTGTGTCCTGTTCCTGAGCAGGACATGAACCACTCTGCAGGTTTTTCCAGATGCCTTTTCTGTGATTCTTTTGATTGTACTGCACTTGTGAGCACTAAGTGATAGATTCTAACAGGGAAAACTTTTGCAAGTCAAAATAAATTCCATAAAAAAGGGTGGTCTCAGTGTTTGACCTGTTTATTAAGAAGACGTAGCTTGGTCTGGAATTATCATTAAATCCATCACACAGTCTGCACATTTTCCATCTCCACTCTCTATGCTAAAATCACCATGTAAGTGTATTTTGTCCTGCCTTGATACTGTAGACAAGACAGTGCAGGTAGATGATGGAGTAGGTGGGGAATATTTATTGCAACAGCAGGATTTTAAAGATGTGAAAAGAGTAAGTAAAATGGGAAAAGTTATTTTTGGTTGAGGAAGGAAACTTCTTGGGCCACATCTTCCCAGTAGTATTGTCAAGACAAATGTTTCCTGTTTTGTTTTGTCATTTTATTTTCCAGGAGTTGTTCTGCTGGTTGCTGCCATGCTTCACAGGAGGAATTCAAAGCTCTGGCTAGGACTTTTGTGCTGGTGTGTTGCCTTCCTGGTGGTGTTGCCTCCTTTTCTGATAGTGTAGCATGTTTTTCCCCTGCAGTAGATATTTTGTGACTTGAATGCATCACTTAATTTCACTGTCCTTCAGAGGCATAATTAGTAACCCACATTTACTTCTGTCTGTTCAATGCTTATAAAATGCTCAGTTTCATTCCTGGAGTGTTCTCTCATGTGAGGATAAGGCTATTTTCTGAAGAAATTTGCAAGTAAAATGCTCTTGACCAGTAGTTTTTAAACGTTCTGTTTGCTGTAGAAGGTGTCACTTTCTTCTTTGTAATTGTAAATGCTTCAGCACCACTGAAAATCTAATTAACCTTATAAAAGGAAGAGCACATTGATATGGAAGAATGAAGAATGCAGGACAGAGTTAAGCTGTGAAAGTAAAGGATAATATTTAGTTGCAGCCATGGTAATGATCATGGGGACACTCTTGTTTCAGAAGCTCTTGAYAAACACCATCCCTGTGAATAAATTGTTTTTATTCTGCAAGCAGCTCCTTTCTCCCTGAAACTGCACCCAGCCAGCCCCTTGAGGCAGTGTTAGGATATTACAGTTCAGAGAAGCTGGTTTTCAGGGAAAATTTGAAATTTAGGCCCTCACAATGTACTTAAGCATTTTGATGGAAATWCTATTAGCCTTACATCGTGGCTGTGTTTTTAATTCCTTCAGAGTTTCAGCTGGCTGCCTTCAGCTGACAGGACCCGAGGGAATGGCTTGAAGCTGTGTCAGGGGAGAGTTTGGTTGGGTAATAGGAAAAGCTTCTTCACCCAGAGGGTGTCTGGACATGAACAAGCTCCCCATGGAAGTGGCCACAGCACCAAGCCTGGCAGAGGTCAAGAAGCATTGGGACAAWGCTCTAGGTGGGAATGCTGGGCCAGGAGTTGGACTTGGATGATCCTTGTGGGCCCCTTTCAACTCAGGATTAACAGGAATCACAGAATACTCTGTGATTCTTTCTACACTCACCTTACTTTGCTATAACAGTCCTTYTGCTGTGTAACAATGGGATACAACATCCTTGCACAGCTGGTAAATATTGGAGTGTGAAGGAGCTGATTGAGTGGTCTGAGATGCTGAGACAGCAGAGTAGGTTAAAGGCAGTATTTTCYCCTGTACTGATAAGGGGAAGTTGATTTCTAATGTACATTTTTACACTTACACTATATATGTGCAYATWTATAGTTCTTTCAATAGGAAGGGCCTTTCCCCACCCCAAAATTCCAAACTTGTCCTATGAAATTAATGTAGCTGAAATATTTTATTATTTATTGACATCTAAGGATGCAAAGCCTGGATGAAATGCAGACTTTGAGGAGCTTTTAAAATGTAGCAAGGAAGATGGATTTAAAAAATGTTGAATTGTGTTGTTTTGGTGCTTTTGTGTTGGTTATGCAGAATTCTACAGTCATTGCATCCTGGTGGAGGAGGACACAGGGATTCCTGTTACACTGCTAGCATGTAGAAAAATTCCTGGAGGAATGCCACAGCTTGCTGCTGTGCATCTGCTCAGAGAATCAACTGTGCCCAAAGCTATCAATTTCAGTTCAAGGCACAGGAAAACTACCTGGAACTTGTATGTTGCAGTAAGTCATTCATGGATTACTGGGAACTTGGGGATGTGTGTTTATCCTAACACAGAGACTGTGAAAGTAAGTGCAGTTCCCCAGAGGCAAAGCAGTGCTGTGTTTGAGCTGCAGCAGCCTGGGCCAGAGAAGGTGAGAGAAACACCACCAGGACAGGTGAGGCACCAAAAATGCCTTTATCTTACCTGTGGCYTTCTGGACAAACTCCAGTTGTATCAACCCACAACATCAGTCAAAGCTGCTTTAAGAACACTGATGCAAAAATGAGGTCTTGGGTGGTCATTTCTGGTTCAAGTAGCTGTTTATATATTTATTATAATTATACACAACCTTGACAATCTGTATTGCCATTCAAAAATAAATCCAAGTCTTGTCAATTTGCACATGATCTGTCACTACTAAGGATCCCATTTACATACATGGTAAACATTTTCCATACTTAAACACTGCTTGAAATTCTGATGCTCCCATCTCCTCCCCCCATATCCCCTGGAGTTATGGTTATTGACTATGGAAAGAAACTTTTCCAAGCACTGCAACATTCAGGGACTACCACCTTTTTTGATCAACTTAATTAAACTATTTCAACACTTGGTAGAGGTGRCTGATGGGTATAGCTCCTAATTGTATTTTTGTTAAAAATTATTCTTGATGGATTTCATTGAATGATTTCTGACTTTCATTGCTTGACACGCTTCCTTCTGACCAGGAAAGAAGGAAACCAAAGTTTAGCAGCTGCATCAAGTAAGTCACATCAAGCACATTCCCAGTTTAGTATTCTGCAGTGCCAACAGTCACATTTAGTTGTTTTCACTGTCATTTACATGTGTAGTAAGTGGTTGAAGTCTTCAAATTTCAAGTGCAGAAAATGAAGAATTCAGCTAGGAGTCAGCCACCACCCACTTTTAAGAGCTTGTGTTTATACTCCAACTGCTATCCTGGGAGCTGAAATTAGAATTTATGAGGCATTAACGCCTTTTGTTAAGCAACATGTTTTTTACCACCTCTTTTGAGAGTTTCTGTCTCCTGGTGCCTGGAAGATGAGAAAACCTAAGAGTAGCAGAAGTGTAAAAGGCAACAAAATATTCCTCCATCCAGTTAATAACCTCACAGCTAGTAGCAATTAATACAAGCATCCTTAGAGCAGGGAGATCTTATACCAGCCCACAGCTCAAGTTTGGGCATCTGAGCTTCACTTGAGAAGGGCTCCCAGAAGTGTGGAAGTATTACAGTGTGATTACACAGCAATGAGAAGTCCTATTTTGAGGAATGAGCTTCATGATGGCTGAATCTATGGGAATTGAATTTAGCTTCTTTTCCTACAGCAGCTGGGCAGGTGCTTTGAACCAGGTGTTTGCAACATGGCTTTGTGTTTTGGATGCCAGCATTGGTTAACTGACAGGCATGGAAAACCAGAGCTCTGACAAGTGTMGATTCCAACTTTTGTTAAGGCTGTTCATTTTTCACACCAGTGTCAAAAAATAATTGGGAAGAAAACCCTTCTGCCAGCTCCTTGCTTGTTTCCTGATTATTACACTTACACAATCCTTACATGAAAACCCCCACTTAAATATGGAGTATTTGAGAACTGTTATTAGCCATCTGTAGGAGAGACTGGAGTTCAGCACACAGAGATGTAGCAAAATATTAAGGAATTTCAAATGTTGAAGATAAAAAGAAATCTCATCAACACACAGATTGGATGCTTTACCTTAACAGCTTCCACTTGCAGGTGGAAGAAGCAAAATCTCCATACCTCAGACCCCAAGGTGTCCAGAATGCTGGAGCTGCACTGCAGACACTGCACACTGCTTCCCCCTTGCTCTGCCCCGGGGCCTTGGCAGGGAATGCAGCCTCTGGAATACAGGCTGGGTGTTTCCCAGCTGCCCCTGAGCAGTCAGCACCAGCRGCTCACTGCTCTGCAAGCATTGCCCCAAAGGCTGTGTTTAAGCAGTGCAAGGACACTGCCAGAAGCCAGCAAGGGAGAGGAGTCTTAGTTCAAATATAGACATACAAAATCAAATCCTTCATTCACAATCAAGGGGTATTTTGTCATGAAGCAGCAGCTTCAAGAAAGAGCATAAAACCCTAACTTGAGCRTTTATGTTACATCTGAAGTTCGAAGAAACTCCTTGGAGTCTACAGTACTGCAGTAATAAAAGTGGAAAGGAACTCATTAATCAGTTCTAGACTAAACTTAGTTTAGTAAAGAAAATTAAAACAAATAAATTTTGAAGTCCTTTCCTGAGCAAGTCCATTAATGCTCCACACAGGAGAGAATGAGTCCTCTTTAAAGGAAAGAAGGAAGCTCTACCTGGTAAAATTTTGAACCAGTGTATCTATGCTGGTTTCTAACTAGATCTTTACACGACACTTCAGAACCTATTTGCAAACTTTTGTTTTTTAAACAAACTCTACTGCCTTTACAAAGATAGTGTTGCTTCCTTTTTTTCTTTTTGTGGGACATTGAGGGAACATTTTCAAATATTAGAAATGTATCTTGCCCTCAGCAGAAAGTTTCAAGTAAGACATTATCAACACATACCTGCTGTTACAATATACAAGATGCAGAGCAGCAGACTGCTGCTGGTTCCCTACCAAAACTTTGTGTTGCCAAGACACTCACTCTGGGGCTGTCAGGGGAGGCACAGGGACATGGCTCATTGAGTCTGACACACAAAACCACAAGTTGTGCCTAGTGTGTAAGTACTTAAATCTGTCCTGGTAAAATCTCCTCTTTGTAACAGCAACCTGATTATATATGAGCAAGTCATGTATTAATGTGAACCTCGCTGTGGAAAGATCAACTCTGCCCTCCCAAATGGGATTCCTAACATGGACCTCAGAGCCAGCTTCTGTGGGCAGCAYGCCTCTTCAGAGGGATCTAGAGACAGACCAGATGCACAGCAAAAAAACTTCCTATTCTAGTAAGAAAACTTGACTACAACTGTTTGTCTGAACCATATCTGCTTTTAAGCGTGCAGAATTCAGAATTATTCTAGCCTTTATCCTAAGCACTGCCTCAAACATCTCTGATGTGGTATTAAGCATCTGATGGCCATGAGCAGAGGACACTCAGCTCTTGCACATGAGCCTTTAGCTACTGGAGAGCTGACACTGGACATTTCTGCAGTTTTGTGCTCTTCTACCACAGGTACCAAGAAGTCTACCTAGACAAATTATTGTGTAGCTGGATTTTAGGAAGCCAGTACTTGAGAATGCTGCTCATTACACTGCTGTGGTAAAAGCCATTAGGATATAAATGGTGTTAAAGCCTACAAGACCCAAGCCAGCCCAGGCTGACTGAAAGGACAGCTGATGCTGCAGTACTGTCACCCCTCAGCACCAGAGGGGTGACTACCGTGGCAGAACTCAGGACTGAGGTCACAGAGGRGCTGCAGAACAGCTCTCCTCAAAGTCCCTCAGTTTTTGTTCAAGGACATGAAACATGTAAACTTACAGTGTCAGACCATCCACTGTGATTGCATGGAAGAGGAAGAGAGCAAAGTAGATGCAGCTCAGTCACATGAGGTCAGTCATGAAGATGCAATTCCAGCACTTGAACTAGTCTGGCAGACAGATTATGTACAATGATAAAYGATGCTTCCTCTTTCTGGGAAGATATGGGAGAGGTCAATCCACCTCTCCCAGGGGTCATGAGCTACTTTTTGGCATGAACAGTGGTAGAAGATGAAGGGCATGGCTGAAGATAAAATGGCTGTCAAAGCCAGAAACAAGATTGTGGTTCTTCACTTGTTCACAACAGCAACACCTTCTATGGGAGAACCACTGCAGGAGTAGCTGGTTAACATCTGAATTTGTTTCTGGGACAGAGTTCAAGTCACTGAAGCATTACACTGCAACTTATTTTAGTTTCTTACGCTAGGTAAAGAAACCACTTTTCATAGTTAGACTAGCCCATTGCCATTCTGGTAACAGAAGAGTTTTGAAGTCAATAGTGACTGGCTTTAGCAAGTGCTGCAGCACCTCAGCGACTGACAGAAGCATTTGGAATATATTTGGGACATAGACTGGACCTTGACAACGTTTAAGACATCAAAGAAAACAGTGATTCTACTGTGAAATACACTGTACACACTTTCATTAGAGAGCTAAATGACCAAAGCTAAGTGGTAGGCTATGCAAGTTCATCAGGTAGATTCCACCTTTGGGGTAATAATATCCAGTTTTTAAGCTCTTTTGTTYTGGTCCTTGACCAAAAAATTTTTGTGCTGAACAGCAAGGCTTAAAGAAGCTCTCAGCATTTCTTTCAAGTTTGCACCAAAGAGCATTTAAGCCACCTCAAAATCAGGGTGCTGATACCCAGYTTGCACAGCACTGTTTCTGTTGTTTCTCTTCCCCAGGATGAGATACAATCAGATGGAAACTGAATTCAAAACAAAAGAAGTGTTAATAGTTCCATGTGCAAGAAGACATTTTCAAGGGAAAGCTACGCAGCAGGCCTTGAATGTTCTCCCCTCTCATGCTGTTCTCACCAGCATCACCCTGGCCTAAGCTCAGCAGGGTATGTACAGCACTGTGCAGAGCCCAGGGATTCCWGCACCCAGCAGAGCCACGGTGCTGGAGCAGTCTGCAGTGAAGACTGGTGGTGGGATGGGAACCCAAAAAACGCTTAAGCTCGGATTATTCAGTTCCTATGAAAAAGACCGTACAATTCTCATGGTACATCAACAAGATGGACTGGTATGCCAACTAACCTCTATTTTAATATTTAAATTATAACAATACAATAACTAGAAAAGGTCAGTGCTTCAAGTGACAGGTTTTGCCACTTGGATTCCAATATTTTTCCAAAATAAAGATGCGATTAGATCTACACTTGAGCATCAGTAGTGCAATACAGTATCCTTTCCTGAATAAAGGAGCTGAGGTTTATCCACAATAAAAGCTTTAAATAAGGTAGATTGTTGCCATTTATATATCAATTCTGTATGTTTGATATAAAATATATTGGGAAAGCTTCAACTGACTTATACAATCTACATTTGGCTAAAGCTCCACATAAGCAGCATCAGTGGAAATGAACATCAGAGGTGTACTTAATATAAAACACTTCCAGAACTACTCAGCAACAAATGACAGAAGTTTGGCTAAGAATAACTGAACATCTGAGGTGTGTACCAGACAAAAAGAATGGACCCTGTGGTTACTTGCACTATTTTAATGAAGGAAAAGAAATGCAAGGTTTAGTCCACTTCCATTTCTCCGGGGGGTTTGGTCTGCTGGGGGTTGTCCTTGGCCGCTTCGGGCTTTGTTTCGGCAGCGCTCTGTCCGTTCACGGGCCCGTTGTGCTCCCCGTTAGCTTTGGCCTGCCCCTCACTGGGAGCTTCTATCTTCGGCTTGGGCTTGGACAGAACGGGGTTACAGAAGCTGTCCAATTCCTGGTTGTGACACAAGTGAGACAGCAAGGTCATTTGGTGGCACAGCAACTGCACCCACCTACACTGCCTCTGATTTGTACTGTCCCCAACTGTCACCATGATATTTTATGAAAAATCCCTTYGCCAGGATTTTTTCTCCTGGGAAGCTGGGAAGCTTCAGCTTCTTCATGTTTTGCCCCTCTGGAATGTGATTTGRAGAATTATTTACCCAGCATGTGAATTGTTTTTAATTAATGGCCAATCACAGCCAGCTCTRTTGGACTCTGAGTCRGTCACAGGTTTTTATTATCATTCTTGTCTAGCCTTCTGATGTCTCCTCTTTCTTTAGTATAGTTTTAGTATATAATTTTCTTTTAATACAATATCAYAGTATAATAAATCAGCCTTCTGAGAACTTGGAGTCAWTTCTCATCTCTCACCTCGTCCTGGGACCCTCACAWCACCTCAACACCTAATGGCCTGGAATGTCATTGTCAAGGACCACACTTCTCTRTTCTGCAAAGTCTAGAAACTTCAAAAAAACCCTTTCACTACCTGAGGAGATTCTGATTTGCTACAAACCTGTATGTGACAACCCATTCTGTAGAGACCTGGTGCTGTAATCCAGTATTTTAAAAAGGCTTGTGCAGAGGTACTACTGTAAATCAAGAGCCAGCACTGAAGAGTGCTCTAACTGCTGCCCTCTCTGTATAGATCTTTTAATAACTTCAAAATCTCTGCAGATGTATAATTCTAGCTCAGATCTAGGCTAAAATCTGGTTCAGGAAAAACTGATTAGAACGCAACAAGTACAATTTTTTTTTTTTACCTTAGATTTTGCTAGTATTTCTGCCACTTTGACAACTGGATCCTGAGTTAGACTGAGTTTGTTCTGGGCATTCATTTTGCTGTTCAACCAATTCATAGCCTCATTAATRTATTTTTCAACTTTCTCCATCTCAGCAGGATCTAGGTGGTCGTATTTTTCATCCTAAGGAGAGAGACAGAGGTATTTGTATCACCAATTAAAATATGCTGCTCACCCAATTAAATTAATCTTTKAAGTTCCAGAAACACTGGTGACAGCTCTAAGTTCAGAGATCCATTTCAGGTGGTACCAGCCAGCACAAAACCACAAAAATCTCTGRTTTATGTTCTCAAGAAGCAGCTCCTTCTGCTAGCAATGCTGAACAARTTTAAAGCTCTCAGAAGCAGAAGTACAACAGCCCTTCTAAAGCAGTGCAAGAGGAAACTTGACAGGATTTATTTAAACACAGAACACTCTACAGGCAAACTCAAAACACCTACAATCACTTAATAACTAAATCATTTGGCTTTACCTTATTTTTGTATGCTTCTACTGCTTTCATAAGGAGCTGAATCTTCTTCCCCAGTTCATTTAGAACTTTTGGTCTCTCTTCATGTTCCATGCATCTTTCCTGGATAGGCTGTCCAAATTTCTGGAATAATAAGCACAAAGATCTTTACAAAACACATATTTCCTTTAGTCTGCTCTAAGAATACAATGCAGCATGGGAAGGAAGGCTGCCTCAAACYCCTTTAAAGAGCCAAGTCTTTGCATATTGCTTTAGTCCAACAACAAAAACAAAAAACAAAAAGCAGAAGGTTAAACCCAGGAATAGTGACTGTTCTTTCTAGGGTTGGTATTTTGCTGCTCTTTGCAAAAAGAGCATTTGGAACAGAAACCAGTGAGGCTTTAAGGGATGCTTTAATTTTTAAGTAGTTAATCTGGAAACATCTAATTTTATCCACTGTTTGCTTTCTCCTTCTCTTGAATCCAGGCAGCTGCCTGGATCTGCTCTACTGTTTCCATTAATTATTCCTCCCCTTGAGGAAATGTGACTGGAGAGTAAAGAGCTGGAACCCAAGGGCTAGACACATACTTCAACTTCCAATAAAGTAGGTAGTTRTTCATCAGAACTCATATTTTCCCCATGAGATCCTTAAAATCTGAAGCATTTGTCATCAATAAACAAATGATACAATGGAAGCTACTGTTAAAGCACCCCAGAGCCTTTACTGTTGGATATTAGACCCAAAAGTCAGTCTTACTATACATCTAAAGAAGATCACTGAGAACAGGGAAAACAGAATATATATGCTGGAATGTAATTCTCATTACCCAGGAGTGCAGTCAAACTACTCAGAAGCCTCTTTCAGACTAAGAAGTCTGACAGAAAATTCCCAGAGCAATTACATCTATTACCAGTAGTGACAGTCTGCTTCATTTCAACCATCTTCAAATTAGGAACACAACTCACATTAAACTGTATTTCTAGTTCTAAATAGGAGTTTTCTAGAAAACAACTTAAAACCTTACTTTTAATTCCTGAAGCTTATCCATGTAYACTTGTTTTGGCTGGTCCTCTCCATCTTCATAAAGCCAGTTTTCTGTGTCCTCCAACATCAAGGTCAGCTTGTTTGAGTCCTACAAAGCAAATTATGGACACTCCAAGTCAGAAAGGTACACATCAAATGAGACTTCTCTCCCTGGCACAAACCCACCCTACTCAAAAGAGGACTGCTTCATCAGCTTAAAATATTCCAAGTGAGAGTGAAGGAAAACAGTAATTAACAGACTTCAAAGCCAAGATTTTACAGTGATGAGAGAGGCAGGACAACCCTACTCATGTGACCTGCAGGAGAAGTTTACCAGAGTTATAAAATCAGTCCTGAGGCTTTTTAAGGCAGTCCATGCACCTCTGAAGAGTGTTCCATATTATCTGTTYATTTCCTTTTTACTCCTACCCACTCATGCCATTCAGAGCCTACTTTCCTGTGCTGACCATAGGGTTTTCACTTTCTGCCTGCATCCCTGACCCTTCCTTGCCACTGAGGAGCTTCTCAGGCAGTAAAGAACTCTGCAAGTCAAATGTCAGGTGTAAACATTAACCTGAACTTCACTGAAGCCATCTCCTATTCCAAAASTAGTCCAAGAGACCCCTGCAGCCTCCATAGAACACACACTCAAAATTTATCAACACAAAGGAACTTTTCCCAATAGCTGAAATGTATAAGCAGGTCTTACTTCTTCAGTGATGAATTTCTCAAAGGCTCCACACAGCTTGTCTCTGAATTCATACACATATTCTTCAACAGCATTCTTAGCATCATTTCGTTCCTTCTCAAGCTTGTCTTGCATCATCATCTTCCCCTAGGGTGGAGAGAGGCACACTGAAAACTGAAAGCATTTTTAAGTGTCAAGCTTAGTGACTGCTCTTCAAACTGTACCAGAGAAGCTGGCAAAGGCCTGGTAATTCMCAATTACTGATAAAAATGTTCACTTCTGTGTTAAGTCATCACTGCAAGCACAACCAGAATGGGCTAAGTCCAGAGAAACTGAGTCATTTCACAAAAAACCCAAACCACAACCAAAACCTGYTACAATTATGGGCAACTTTCTAAAGAATTCTGAATTAGCTAAGTCAATGATTGCAAATATTTTTTAGATACTTATTTACAGTGACATTGATTTGAGCAGTCACCTCTTTATGCTGCTTACCTCATTTTCTATATAGGAATTGATCAGATCTTGTCCCAGCTGCCTACAGAGGCTTGCCTGTATAGGGAGGTCAATACTCTTAACTTTTGTTTTAGCCTTTGGCTGGGAGGGATGATCTKGCTTTTCTCCAGAAGCAGCCTATGAAAAGAGTGACACTACTAAGAAACTTCCAGGAATCTTTAAGTATTACTGCATTTATGATCAAGAAAGAAAGACAAATGCTATTAGTTAAGACAGCTACAAATTAATCTTRTGTAAATTAAGTACCTAATTATTTCTCTGTATTCAAAATCACTATTAACCTTAGTTTGGAACCAAACAGGTGAAATGAATTTCTTTAAAGAACCATTAAGAAAACTTGTTCAAAAGCTTAAAGCACTGCATATTATTCTTCACAATGTTTCCTAATCTCCCTAAATTCCATCTTCATTAGAAAACCAGGTTAAAAACCTACTTCAAAGTCTTAACCATGCTATGTTGAAAATTAAAGTGCAATGGAAGGATTCCTTACTTATCCATTTCAATACAGCTGTCCTCTAAACACAGCCCCATGCTTTCCAACTACCAAAATCAGTTAAGTGTGAGAATACTGGGCAAAAAATATCCTAYCAATACTGAATACAAACCTTTGTCTCAGTTCCAGCATTTTCAGTTTCCTCATCTGCCTGGTTCTGTTGTTCAGCTTGACTTTTCTGCACACCTTCTTCTTGATCAACCTGCATTTTATCCTGCAGAGAGTTACATAACTGAATGCAAAGGTTTGCTGTAAGACTGAGGACTGATATCAACTTTTTGATGTAGTATTTGTATTTATCACTTTCAAATTAAATCAAAATTCTACTCTGCTGCTTGATGTTGCTGTCTGTCCCCATTACATAATTACACTAAGCCTTGTGAATACTCACTTGAAATTAGAAACAAATACATATAAAATGAAATCAAAGAACATTCTAGCAACACACCACCAACACAGGAAACAACAATGGATTCTCTATGGAACAGCCAGAACTTTCACCTCCTGTCATTTCTGATTTAAACTTTAAAGCTCATAACCCAAAGCAGAAGTAATTTAATCACTGCAATTATTACCTGCATCTGTCTCAAAAGGCAGTGAAATCAATAAAAATTAGCTTCTGTAGCTAATTTTTTAAAGTAATTTTTCTGTAGCTAATTTTTTTAATCCCAAGTAGCCTCTTGGGAGTACATGAGCAACTATCTTCCCTCCTTGCCACCCAAAATAAAGAGAGCCTCACTTAAATTTTAGTAAGTTTATCACTTATGCCTTATTCTAACTTTAAGAATCTGATTGTTAAATTACCAGTGCAGRTCACTTGGTTTAAGTAATACAGCTCCATGTCATCACTCAAAAACACTTTTAATGACAGAGTAATGAGTAAGCCTGGTGTTTTCAGGATGATTCTAATGCTCAGAGATCCAGAGCATTAATAACTAGCAAGCTGTAGCTAAGGTCTGAAAGGTCCAAGATTGCCTCCATTACAAGGAATTAATACTTCTGGATTCACAATCTACATATGAATGTAGAATAATTTACTACTAGTTCTGTAAAATAATAAGAACAATTGTTTAAGGATTTCAAACTCTAGCACAGGTGCCTATGTTGCACTTTACAGTGGAAAACAAGAAGACAACTTCTACCAAATGTAAAGTTTTGTCACCTGAAAGTAACAAAAAAGTGGTACCTAAATCTTAATTTGCTGTTCTTACTGTTCACACAGAAAAGCCAACAAGTGGAAGGAACTGCTTTGCCTACAGGAAACAGCTAGAGGGGATAACAGGACACACAGACAAGACAAACCTCCTCCTCAGAGTCGAGGGGATGATCCTCAATACTGAAAGGTAATTGCTGACAAGCACCATCGTGAAACAGAAGATGTGTTAGATGAATGAAGTGCTACAAATGGAAAGCCTGAGCACGGAAGCAGCTACTCTCACACTGAATTCACACCCCTTACACTAAATGCCAGCTCCAGCACTTCCAGCCGTTGCTCACTCGATTACCAACATCATGTATGGAGCTGCACCATGCTCAGCATTTCAAATATGCCCACATTCCTGGAAAGCAGTGCAGTGTTTAAGAAGCTGCTTACACCAATTATGTATTGCTAGTTGTGTAACCATTTGCTCGAATTCCTGTAAATTACCCAACTAAGGTGGGAGAAGCTAAGGCCAAACCCGAGGAGAAAGGCTGTCAGGGACAGTCTTGGTGTTGCTGTTTGCAGCTCCAAAGTGGCACCCAGACCTCAACTCTGCACTGCAAGGGGGCACAGCTGCACCCCACTGGGAGCTACTTCCAAGAGCAGTGCAGTTTTCCATAAATAGAGAAACTCCATATATTTTTTACTCATTGAAAATATACGTTGTGAGGAGAAACCTTYAGAATTAATTTGTCAACAGACCTCATGAAATACTCTGCCTTTGCTAGCAACACTAGATAACGCCAAGACTAGTAGAGAGATGATAAAGAACAATGAAAAAACTACTTCATGACTTTTTTAGAATCCGTTTTCCCATTCTTTGTTCTTATTGCCACACTCAAGCAATAAACATGAAGAAACATGTTACATAACCAAAGAAGTAATTTCAGGGTGGAGAAGCAGTAACCATCAGAAGCCAAGCAGGGCCATTTACCCTGCAATTATCGGCTCCCAYTGTTGCCACAATGACAGTGAAGACGTTTACAAGCTTTACATACCAGCTCCTCATCTCTGCCTTGGTTCTTACTTGCTGACTCGGTGTCCATGGGGGTGTCGTTGTGCTCCCCCTCCACGCTCAGCTTCTCGATGATGGACGCGCTGGCCACGCTGAACAGCCCGTGGATGTTGACTCGCACTTTCACCTTCACCTTGGAGTTGTCGCCGTCGTGCTGGGGACCCACGTTCTGAATAGTGAAACGCCCTTGGGAACGACAGGAATGGCTTTAATTGTTGTCCCAAAGTGCAGAGGAAGAGGGGGGGAAAAAGCCCCGAACGCATTCCTTTAGGGGTGTTAATTTAAACAGCAACTTCATCGTTTGGAAACTTTCTACTTAGCTGACAATCCTACAATGTAAGCTGCAGGTAGATAAACTAAAAGCTGGTCCCCCAATTATTATAAATTCACTGATAAATTTGCTTTATCTGTATTCATAAAAAAAGGACAGTACTTTACTAGGTGCTCTACTTCTCTGTTGCCTTCTGTAACCACCACACTAGAGAAACTACTCTGATTTCATCTCAAATGGTTTCTTTTGTCCACGTAACTCAAACTTCACACTGAAAAATAAAACGGTAACAGAGATAAAATATTCTGCTTAAATTTCACAACATGGCTGCACTACACTTTTTGGAAAATGGATAGTGCTTAGCAAGGTTTCTGAAAGCAGTGGGGTCGATACTTTATTTTGCAACTTGCAGAAAATTTAAGTGTAGATGATGTGCATATGTAAAGGAGAACTGCATATGTAAAGGAGAACGTTTCTTCCTCAGGACCACAGACTTCTTGCATAGACAGCCAAACAGATAGCAGCAAATTTGTACCTGATTCATTAATCAGTGAATAAAACAATGAATAAAAGAAGTGTACTGATAACTGCAAAAAGAGTAGCATTAGCTAACAAGAAACTTATTTATGCCATCTAATTCTTTAGACTTTACTACAGATGCTTAAACTGAGGAAAYGCCTGTATTTTATATTCTCAGATTAACAGAAAGAGACATGACAGAYAGCATGAGACAAGTTATCTGTCCAGACAGGCAACAGCTCCTTTGATCCAATTTCTTTGAGAAATACAGGCTGGCAGGCACATAAGATCCTAATCAATTTTATAGAGACTAAAAGAACCAGACAATAGAGCACTMAACTCTTTGTGCCTCCTTCTTTTGAAGCATTCAGTAACTGTAAAGATAGACAGAAGGATGAATGCAGAATTTCTTTTAGGCATGTCAAACAGAGATGWCAATATAGTTTGCTCACTACACTTAAATCAAGAAGCCTGTGCTGAGCCTTTCTAAAGAAGGTAAGATTTTCTGTAAGCTAGAAAATGTGGAAGTAACATATCTCACAAGAGAGGAGAACCACTTTTTCCTGTGGTTCAAAAGGAGCAAGGGATGGGGGTTTTATTCCCATGTCCTTACCTATTCTGGAATCAGGATAAGGCACTTCATGTGGATGGGTATAATAAGCTTCCAAGTCAAAAGGCTCTTTCTTGTGGAAGGTAATTACTTTTGAGAATGGAGCAGCGTGGTTCTTACTGAAGACCTCACACTCCCTACAGCAATAAACATTAGATACCATTAAACCTATGAGCACAACTTCATGGATAATCMAAGTCAAGGTATGTTAACAATCAGCAGTCCTGCTGACCAAGCAACTGAGTGATTTGGTTTAAGTCAGTTTTTAACAAGAGTTGGAGGTTGAAGGCCTGAAGGTCTCAAAGCTGGACTCCGCATTTTATGTCACACTTATTAAAAATTAGGCAACTTCAACCCAACATTTCAATTAACTGTATTTCAAATTGTTAAGCAGTAACTGGAACCCAAAAGGTAAAATGCTAAAAAAGAAAATCAGAATTTCAACATTTTTTTTTATATCTAAACACACACTGTGTTTTGTTGGCACTGTACAACTTACCCTGTTCCTTCTTCATAAGATGATTTCCATCTCAATGTTATAGAGTAAGGAACAACATCTGTGATGGAAAACTCACGCACTTTAAAAGCTGGAGAAAGAATTGCACACTAGGGAAAGAAAAGAAACCAAAAATTTATTATATCCATGTAGTCAAATAAATAGCAAGTACAAGAACTAATACTTATCATATAGGACATATGGAGGTCCTGCTTATAACAGATTTTTTTTTTTTAACAGAAACTTCCTAGAGTTAATTGAACTGAAAGACTTAACTAAATTAATAGGTATTATTTCTTCAGTGATTTTCAGTGAAGGTTCCAAGTGACAACACAGAAGTAGAACAGCAGAATTTGGGTTCTCAAATTTAACAGGTCTTTTTAACAAGCCCCATCCTTCTAACATGACACAGCAAATTAATGAATGTAACAGAATCCCAATGAGTGCAAGAACAAGTAAGACTCCACATCTTGTCTCAGCTGCAGTACCTTTTGCTTGTGGTTAGCTGGATTTCATTAGTACATTTTGTTAAAGAAGCAATATTAAAGTTTTATTTCAGGAACTATACCTGCAAGGCACAGCCTCTTGCAACAGCTTCATCAGCATTTAGCGTGGTGCTTATCTCTTTACAGAAAAAGTTAGAGATCTGTTCCTTCACTGCTGGAATTCTAGTAGCCCCACCTACTATTTCTATACTGTAGATATCTTCACGCTGAAGTTCTAGAAAAGAGAGTGCATGCCCTTAAGTTATCATCAAGGTATCAGACAGCTATCTTTGGACAAAAAAAAAAGAAGAGAAAAAAAATAAAATTCTCTTATTATCTAGACACTGTGACAAGCGCTGAATGTATTTCATGGCTGAAAAGATCTTTAAAACTCTTTGTCCCTCCTGTAGGCTACAAGGTTTTCTAGTTGCACAAACCTGGGAAATGCAGAAGCCAAGCATCAATGAGAACAGCTGTTCTTTAAAGTGTGTTGTCCATGTGCATCCCCTTTCTGCTCTGCATGAACTCAGAAAGGTGAAACTGGGTTTTCTGCACTACTGGACAATATGTCACCTCTCCCAAAAAACCAAGAAAATGAAACCCGAATAGATCTCATTTTAGGTCTGGCTTAATTTTGCTTGCCAAAAGAGAAAAGAAAACCTTTTAAGCCAATATATGTAAAAAATAGCACACTGTGCTGCTTGAAGGTTAACTTTTTGATTCTGGAATCAGGATATGTGTATGAARCAATCTCAAACAATTGTCAGTCCTTGAACAGCTCTGCTCAGCAGTTACTCAGGTTTTTAATTCCTGTATTTGCTATCGAGCCAAGTCACAAGATCAGCAGAATTCTTCCCTTTCAGTTGAAGGTGCTGGAATTGGGGGTAAAACCTTCCCTGTTAAAGTCTACTTCTCTCCTTTATACTACATTAGGCAAAAAAAAAAAACCAACTTTGTTATTGGCACATGCTTTAGGTAATTCAATTTAAGAATATACTGCCAAATTACCAGGTCAGTGAGGACATGTAAGTACCACATGGAACAGGCTGGCCAGAAGGTTGCAGGAAAGAATAATCTTTTACCATCATCATTTTGGTTTGGTTATTTGGTGKTTTTTTTTCATAAATTCAGAGTGCCAACCTTTTCCATGCCAAAGGGTGAATGAGGGTCAATAACCAAGGTTGCAGAGTAGCATGTGCACTAAATGAGGCGGGAATGGGATCATGCATTCATGGCAAGCATATGAGTGGAACTTACATTTAACTTTTCAGTACTTAGCTTTGCAATTCTAATAAATACAAAAATACATTGAAAAGATAATCATTAAAGAGATCAGGAATGACTGGATTACTAGCAGCACCTCAAGTAACTTGCACTTACTGGCTTGATCCATGGCTGCTCTTAGAGGAGGCWCCACTCTGGCCAGAAGGGCAGCGCACAGCTGCTCGAACTGAGCTCTGCAGGRCAGGGAGAGTGTTGGTGTTACCAGGCTGCTCAGAGACCACAAACCCCTGGCCCAGAGTGGGAACAACACCCAGTACCTGTTCATCTTACTGGAGACATCCAGGTCGTTCATGAAGCACTCGATGTTGAGGGGAAGGTCGGAGGCGTTGGCGCTCATCAGCTTCTTGAGCTTCTCGCACTCCTGATACAATCGCAGCAGGGCTCGGGGGTTCTCTTTTACATTCAGCTTGTATTTTGTCCTAAATTCTTCAGAGAAGTAATCTACCAAAGCCTCATCAAAATTCCTGCCACCTACGAAAGGGTCAAAGGTAGTGGCCAAGACCTGGCAGAAGTCAAAGAACGAGATCAGAAGTTATYGGACGAGGTTTGTGCTGTGCCATTTTACTCAGCACAGCAAGAAGTGCCATCAGTGCCTTCCACACAGCTTCAGAGGGCATTTGGCTACCAGAGACAGGCCCACAAAAGCACTCAGCCTTCAGCAGGTCACAGACAAAAAAGTCTCCAAACCAGGAGGCAAAGACTGTGCAGCTTTGCCTCACATCCCACTGGMTTTAGACTTTGAACTGTCATGGATGGCACAAAAAAAACCCCCAAYATCTCACAGTGACTCAAGACAGTACAAGAGTCTCCCACAAGTGAGTCAGTTGCACAATTGCAACACTTAAGAAGCTCCCTGAATATGCAAATATTTCAGGGATATGACACAAAAACTGWGCAGCGTCCTTAATGATCAAGCACTTTCCAAAACACACTTCAGGATGCTACACTTCTGCATTYTACAAAAACTGACTTGATGAAACAGCCAAAATGTAACAGAAAGGTTCTGTATTCCACATTTAAAAATATTTTCTAYAGACATTTTATTTTTTTTAAAACTAATCTTTCCACAGAGCAGTATTTTGAGTTTTAAATACTTCAAGCTTTTAATGTATGACTTAAAAGATTACCTTCAGTTTTCCCTTGTTAAAAGCACAGATGGAAACCTGATATGCAGAATGCCCCATATCTACAAAGACCACATTTCTTGGCTTCTCTTCCAAGGCTGGCAGATCTTGCTTGTATATTCCATAGGCTAATGCAACTGGAAAACACCAACCCATGGAAGGTAAGGGGAAGGCAMACACAGCTGCAGACCATGCATTAAAAGCACCACCAAGAGACAGACACTGCCCATGTTCACCCCTTCTAAAGACCTTCATAACTCTTATTAAAAAGTCAAAATTGTGTTGAAAACACATTTTTCAGTGACAAGAGAAAAAATGTGAAGGTTTAGCACTAATAAAGACTCCCCCTGTATTTCAATTCTGCTTGTAGCCAAATTAACACTGCAATTTGTGAAACTGCACAGATTAAGACTCATGCCTACACCTCTCCCTTGAAATGTCTTAGCTTCGAAAAATTCAAGCATGCCCAAGAGATAAAGGAAATGKGTAGCTATGATAYTTTCTGAAAAATCCTTTCCTTAGGRTTTTTTTCTCCTGAGMAGCTGAGAGGCCTCAGGWACAAAATGTAAACATTGATTATCTGCTGCTGTGGRATGCAACAGGTGCATCTGKGATTGGTCTCATSTGSTTGTTTSTAATTAATGGCCAATCACAGTCAGCTGGTTTGGACCCTCTGTCCAAGACACAAGCCTTTATTATTAATTCTTTTTTTTCTATTCTTAGCTAGCCTTCTGATGAAATCCTTTCTTCTATTCTTTTAGTATAGTTTTAATATAATATATATMATAAAATAATAAAYSAAGCCTTCTGAAACATGGAGTCAGATCCTCATCTCTTCCCTCATCCTAAGATCCCTGTGAACACCRTCACAGAAATGTTTTSGAAGATTCATTTACACAAATCTWWGCTTTCACTACCAGTACTCATTTGGAAAGCTTTTTCAGACTTTCTAAAAGCAAAGAGAATCAAGAAAAATAAAAAATTACTGATTTAAGCAGTTCCAACTTTAGTCTCCATGAAGTGTTAGGTATTTCTATGCTCTACCTTAGAATTCACCAGAACCAGGAGAGGGGAGTAAATTACTTTACAGAAACAGCTGTGCCATTGCTGCAGCAGACAGGACTGCCACTACTTTAGGCACAGGTCCCAGGTTTATTTCCAAAGCTATTCCCAAGTGTGACTGTGCTCAGGTTAGCAMACCCCAGCTCTCATGGTGCCTCCCAAGTGCTGCACACCACCTCACTGCTGTGCTTCCAGTTCCCCAACTGGAATGGGCAGTACYAGCCTGGACAGCTCTCTCCCAAGCTCCCAATTGTGTAATCACCCTCACATTCAACAGCCTCAAAGGACAAAAARAAGTCCTGGCCCTTTACCTGCTGTAGTTTCATTCATCAGCTTCAGACAATTTAATCCTGCAATCTGTGCAGCTGCCATTACAGACCTTCTTTCAGCATCAGTGAAGAAACTGGGGACCTGTTTCCAAAAATAATGACATTGGATATTACAGGATATGGATTTTTTAATTTAGAGTAGTCAGACTTGCCCATCAAGCTATTCTATAAATGTCATTACCACAAGAAACTGTTATAAGCCAACCTCAAATCATTAAAGCTGTCTGAACAAAACAGCTAGCAAATTCATTTTAGTGCATATTTTAATTAAAAATTCAAAATATGCCAAAAATGAAGTTGCATCCAGGGTTGTTTTAAATAAAGCAGATTTTAACATGCAAAAAAAAAAAAATCCTGAAAATGTTTTCTCAGATTGTTTGAACGAGTCTTTCACCTTAAAATCACCACCAGTTTCTGGAAACACTTGTGCAGGACAAAGCCAACCCAACAAATACCCACACAGAGCCCCACAATAAGTCAGTGGCAGAAGCAATGCTGGAACCCAGCTTGAACCTGCATCCCTTTTTCAGCTATCACTGCCAGCTTACAGCGTGCTGCAAGGTTCAGAGCCACCAAAAATAGCCCCAGCACCATCAGAGCCCATTTAGGATCTGGCTGCAATCAGCTGGCACCTCCTCAGCAGCCTCTCGAGCASAGCTCCATTTTGCTGTGTGTTTTGTTGGCCACCACTGTGGGGCATTGCCAAGGATGCYTGGGTGTGTGGGAGGTTTCTCCCAGCTTAAGGAAGCAAGGAAAAAGATCAAAGCAGGTTTTGAACAGCTCAAGCACACAGCTTTCCAGTTCCCAGGGCTGTGCCTGACAGAGAAGGGATAACTGCAATCCTTTGTGCCCAAACTTCCCACCAGGGCCAGCAAGCAAACACCATGTCAAAAGCAGACACAGGGCTGTGGATCCAACAAAATAAAAGACTTTTTCAAACAAAGCCAAGTGGTTTGGGTGTGTCACATTATCAGCATGACCCTCAGAGCCCTAATTCAGGCAACTCYCAACTGCATTACAACAGTGTTCACCCATGCAACCAGAAAGAAACTTAACAAGAATTTAGGAAGGTTCWTTGGAAGCAAGGAGGAAATGCTTACACCTAGGACAGCTCCCATGTGTAACAAGAGCTGCAGTAATCAGAAATACTGTCTGTAGCCCTTGGAGACAGACAGACTGCAYCAGCTGAAGCACTGTGTCCTTCCCGACAATACACCCTGGATTGAACAACCTTTTGATAATCTCCCCACACATGCTTCAAGAAGGATTCTCATTTGGAAAACCTGCCACAAAGGCCCATTTTTGGGGATATGATTTCTGTCTGCTACTTGAACCCCTTACCATGGTATAAATGGCCCTAGCTTGCATGAATCTGCAATAAATATACACAACTTACTGAAATCACACAGTCAGCCACTGGTTTCTTCAAAGCACTTTCTGAAGTCTCCTTCAGCTTGGCCAGCAGCATTCCTGTGATCTGTTCCACTGCAAACAGTCTCTCTTCATCCAGGTACCTCACCTGGAACAGAGAATTGGGATTCTGTGATCAATCATCCCAACCTTGCTCTCAAGACGTGCAACTTCATAATAATTATTATGAATTATTCATTCATAATAATGGATTATTATTCATAATGTTGAGCATTGAGACCCACTGAACACCAGGCTCTAGACACAAGTAACTCCCTGTTTACTGATCTGTGCTCCCTACAACAAATCTTCAACAGTTCAGTTTGTTTTGTTTTTTTTCTTCTCGTGGGAAGCTTAACACCTCAGTTACCTCAAAGGACTATTCAGAATGATACAGTATTTCTGCTGCTTGTGTATTTTGAATTTTAAGAAAAAAGCAGCAAAAAAAGAGCATAATATAAGTGGGATCACATTGTGCTATAACACAGGCTAAAAATAAAAGTTTTGGAGCAATCCCAAGGAACATTTGCTTCCTGCAACAGTCACTCAAGCACAGGAGGCAGGGAAGGTGTAAACCAGGCAATTCCAACACTCCTGCCCTGCTCAGGAAAYGTGGCTGAATCCTCAGCCTCCAGGGGAGGCTCTGTGTCCTGAATTCCTAACAAGCTATCAGCTCTCCAGCAATCCCACCATTTAGTTTGGAAGCAAATGAAAGCTAACTTGTTCAAATTTCATATTCAGAGCATTAGGCTGTCTTCCTGACACTTGGCCTCTGCATGTCTGATGGGAACTAATAATCTCACACTGTAATTACACAGATTTGAAGATAAATCTAGTAAGTGAAAAGCTAATGTGACTAAGGAAAATTATTATGATTGATGAGAAGCCTCAGTGGACACCTTGGAGAAAGTACAGACTTTATATAGAGACACAGCAATTTTCTAAATTACAGATTTTCTAAATTTATAAATGTTCAGATTTCTAAATTTTGTATTTTCTAAATTTCAGATTTTCTAAAGGAAAATGCAAGTGACCACAGAGAAAGTTTAGTGGCAAGGGCCCAAAGTGCTCATCTCTACCACCAGAGAGATTCCACCCAAAGCTCTCACTCACCTTGACTCCTACAGAGCCATTTGGCATCTTCTGAAGCTCATAGGGAAGTTTGGCCCTCTCAGCTTGGATGTAAGGATCTTCAAATGCTCTTCCATGCAGTTTTTTGAAGCCATGGACTGCGTTTTTTACATTTGTGATGATCTGTGGCAAAGATATTTTCATTACCCATAAGATCCTGATAAAGAGGACTGTGCAGAAAGGAACTTTTCAAAAGCAAAGTGTGAGGAGAGTGAAAGAATCACCTACTTTTTAATCTATGGCCCCTATTAGAAAAATTCATATGTACTTCTGTCTGTAATATCCATTAACTTGCTGCCATCAATTTTCACTGTACTTTTTTATTTTAGAGGAGCTTTCTGATACAGCATGAAATATTTAAGATCCTATATTGTTGCAGTGGCTGCCTGCAGGAACTAATGAAGTTATTACAYGCATTAACCTTAAAGGAACCTTCAACAAATTAACACATTTCCCTTCCTTTAAAGTTCTCCTCTAATTCAGATCCCATCTGGATGTAAAGSCTCCCCACACCTATTCTCTCATCAGTGTTTTAGCCCAGTCATTTTCAGGACAGCCTTTTAACCAAAACAAACAAATCCCAGCGAACACAGGACTTAAAGCTATGAAGATAAGCTACTACAGGACAATCTTCTCCAAGATGAACTTGTTTACAGGCCAAAAAAGTTTTTGATGCATTTACCTGGCTCTTTGCTGCATTCCCAATGGCTCGGGTCTTGGATCCTAAAGATATACATGCTCTAAGCAAAAAAAAAAAAAAAAAAAAAAAAAAAAAAGAAATACAATAAAATTCAGCTTTAAAAGAAAACGTCATAAAATATTTCTGTGGTATTTTAGAACGCCCACAAAAATTCATGCAGCAGGACATGGATGTGTTAAATAATAGCATGGCTGCACGAAGCACCAGAGGCTGAAGTGGAATTCTAGTTATTTTGTTCTTTGTAAATTAGCTTAGAAACAAGCAAGCAACTGCAACTGTTGCCATTTTAATTGCATTTAAGGAACTCTGCGAAAGCTGAGATGTTCCACAGTCCTTATCAGAAGGAAAGGCACTGATAGTTCCTTCTGGGTCACAGGTTAGAACCTCAGGAGCCTGAGAGATTCCATTCAAACCCCTGAACTCTACCAGCCAGGATCTCTCAACCCTTGAGTCTCACAGGGCCACATTCACACTCTAAAAGCCCTCAGCAACAATCCTAAAACAACAATTAAAGCCCCACAAACCAAGGGAGCTGAACGAGCTGTGAAATGCTCCCACAGCTGAGCACTACCCGGTCCCTACTGCCAACAGGCACAAAGGGAGGAGAGACCTGGGGACAGCTCCCTCCCAGGCACTGCTCTAACAATCCACAGCTCCCTGGCCACCAAGAACACCCCCCTGCATCAGCAAGGGCTGCCTCAGAGCCCAGCCACCAGCTGGYCCCTCAGCACTGCCTTTGGAAATGTTCTTTGCTGTTCTGGAAGTTACTAAGTGCACCTTCGCATCACAGACCTGAAACACAACCCTGCCCCAAAGGGCAGATCTGGCCAGGACCATTCAGGAGTAACAGAGAAACTCGGATTTCACAGAGCTCAAATGTAATTGTTTAATGCAGGCATAAAGGTCACTCCAGCACGCTGCTTCCTGCTTCCCCTCCATCACTGAGGGCACTGCAATCTGGCAGGAYTCTCTAGCAACCTCCTCTCTGTGACATCCAAAACCTTCTCCAGGTTAAACTGCTGCAAACACACACACGAGGCACTTCCCTACATCTTGTTCAGCTTGCACAAACAACTTGTACATTTCTCCAGCTCCCCAATTCATTCCTCCTTGTGATAATTAGGGGAAGTCAGATAAASGAGCAATTTCCAAGGCAAGCAAATGATTTACACACGAATGCTATTGCATCACGCCTTCCCAGGGCAGGAACCAGCCAGCACAACCTGCACATTACCCCATGCAGGAGCAGCTCAGAGCCAGCACAGCTCCTGCCAYGGGTTATTTCAGTTACTTCCAGCACAGGGGGATGGATGGCTTTTCCCTCCTGCAGCTGGGAAGCAGAGATGCCAAAAAAATAAATGTGCCCTCCTTGGCTTYGAAAAATTCAGGCGTTTCCAAGATKCCTTATTACATCACCTGAATTACAGCATGTGATCACATTAATCACACCTGGCGTGAAGTTAAGTTAAGAGCCATCAGCAACGGCCTTGTTTTCCCACAAAACCTCAGTGGGTGAGGCAGAGCACCTGAAAGGACCATCTGCCATGAGTCTAACATGTGCCAGAAGCACTGGAAATGTGCTCAGCAGCCCTGCTGAAGTTCCCAGCTCAGGAGAAGGCAAGTGTCAGTTTTCCAAGAGATGCAGGGCCAAAAGCCAGGAAATATCCAGGTTCTTGGCAGGATCTTTTCCCCTTCTTTCCGAAGTGCTTGCGCTAGAGCTTCCAGGATGATACACGGTTGTAGTGACGCTGGATTACAGAATGTAATTAACTGAAGCACCTGCATGATGTGAGCACCTCACAGGAATAAGTTCATTTAAATAAGTCCACATTCAAATAAGTTCATTTACTGCGTTGCTGTGTGCAATAAGAGAAATTCTGATGACTGACGAATTAAATCTGTCTGTATCACTCGAATTCTACTTAAAGATTTAGCTACTATGAGAAACTTACATAACAGTAATAACCTGTTACATTTCTATTTACCTTTGTTTGATTTCYCTCAAGACAGTAGCACTAGAAAAAATGGTCTCCTGTACTACCACATTTTGAGACAGAAAAGGTCAATGAAAATGTCACTTAAAGTGTGATAGGCACTGTCTTTAAGTGTATGTGCACCCCAGATGCTGTAATTGCTAACTAAGTATCTTCAAAGTACAGTTAATCAGACMTCAGTGTGAAAAATATCGAATGCAGGTAAGCCTACCTGCACAGAACACACTCCAAAAAGAGCTAAAAATCAGAAGTGCTCTTCATCACAAGGGAGAAGRAAACTGCAGCTGCCTGAGGATTTGCTGGGCAACAATTTCATGGGATACTTTGCATTTGAAAGGCCAGAGAATTTCAGTTCTCACTGCATATCTGGTGCACAAGGATAATTACTTCCTGAGAGTTCATATGAGAAGCGTATTTTTCTAAATAGCAAAAAGAATTTTCAAGRGTATTCCCATTAAAACAGACGGCATGCTCTTCGGCCATCAACTTCCTCGTACTTTTAAAACAACAACTTTTTAGAAAGCAAACCTACATTTCCCCGAGACCAGGGCAGCAGCGCTGAACTTACTACAGTCTCGCACAGCAGGAACAGCTTTCCCTGTTGGCTCCGAGCCCCTTTGTAAAAAGAGAATCACCATCCAACCCCCGATTTTCATGAGCGTTACACGAATCCCTGAATCCTCCTTCACAATTATGCACAGATGGAGCTCTAAAAAACCCTAGACGTATCCCCTGGAAACAGAGGAGCAATATCTCCACCTACTCTTGCGTCTCCCATCATCACGGACGCTGCCCGGCGCCCCCCCCGTTCCCCGCCAGACCTCGCTATTCCAGGGCCGGCAGACGCGCTGCGAGCACGAACAGGTTCAGAGAAAGGCAAGAACTCATCGCGCCGCTGAACCAACCTCCTCCTCCTCCTCCTCAGTCTCGCCACCGCTCGTGTAATTGTTAATGGGAGCGCTCCCAGCCCTGGCAGCCGATCCGGAGCCGGGCAAACACGCTCACTCCAGGGGGATCCCTGGCTGCCCGGGAGCCCCGCGAGGAGCGCACCGCCCCGGGCTCCTCCGGCGGCGCAGCGCGGATTTCAAGGGCACGCCGGCGCCGCCGGGAACCCGGCACACACCCCGCACACCCCGCTGTTCCCGGCACACGCCTTCCCGGCAAGGCGCTCYGTGCCGCCTCCCGGCTCTGCCGGCACCGCCGCGCCGGGGATCCCGCGGGGGGACGCCGGCGGGCGGGGCCCSGGCGCGCCGCTACTCACGGCGTGCAGCGGTCGCTGTACTCGTTGGCGATGGTCTCGATGCCGCCGCTCCGCGCCACGCCGATGTAGCAGTTGAGGAAGCCGAGGTCGATGCCCACCACGGACATGGCTGCGCCCGGCGCTCGCTGGCTCTGGCGCTGGGACCGGCACTGGGGCTCCGCGCCCGCCGCTCCCCCACTGCGGAGCGCCGGCACCAACCGGCAGCGGGCCCGCCGTGCGCAGGCGCCGCCGGCGGGGAGCTCGCCCGGCCCCGGCGCCGCCTCGGCTCTTTCCGGCAGGGCTCGGGCGGCGCTGCCCTTCCAGAAGGATCTGGAACGGGAGGGATGCGGGGCAGCGGGGAGGGAGCGGCGCCGCCCAGAGCGGCAGAGCGTCAGCGCTGCGCTGGGACCGCCCCGGCCGCCTTAAAGGCTCCGGGCAGCGCGGCTGGCTCGGGGCTGTCTGTGCCACACGGGCCGAGTTAATGAGATTAGAACAATCCGCTGCAATTAGCGCAGAGCGGCCATGGGGCCATTGGCGCGGCCGTGCTTGCAGGGAGCCGCCCTGAGGAGGGGRCAGCCCCTCACGGAGAGCCCCAGAGAGCCGGGGTGCAGGAAGAGCCCTGCGGTGGTGAAAAACGCGGGGTTTATGACTGGCTTTTCGCAAATATTAAAATGAATATCATGTGTGTTATGTTAGGAGGTTATGCTGTATTAATTTTTTTAAAAAATCTCTTATCGGAAGAAACTAACTTCCTCCTGCCTCGCTCAGCCRTGAAGACGCCCTCAGCATTCAGAGGAAGAAGTTGACACTGACCAGACAGAATCCTGTGTTTGAATCGAATTTATGCATCATGTATGAGATGTATGAATATGCAACAGGCTGTTGCGTTTAAGGGTTAATCCTCTGTTAACRTGGGTCCTTTTTCGGGCTTATTTTGCCCAGATAGAGGCACCCAGACCTCTGTAACTCTTGTTTTTTATTGTCTCATATTGCCCTAATCACAATTGTTCAAATTTTTATTACTCTTAATTCTATTACTATTTTTATAACCATTTTATTACAATTAAACTTTTAAATTTTCAAACACAAGCGGTTGGTGTTTTCCCCAGGTGGAAGCTGTGTCTGCCCCAGAGGTGGGCACGGCCCTGGGTGCCTCCTGGGCCAGGGCCAGGCAGAGTTTGGGCTCTCTGCTCCTTCATTCCACCCATTGCCAACACCTATGGAAGAGACGTCCCCACCTGGGCTTGGGCTCTGTCTGTTTCCAGAAACAGACCTGTCTTTTTTTTCCTTGGGGAGAAAAGTCAACTCGAACCCCAAGTGTCTCTGCTTACCCCGCGTTTTGGGTAAGCAAAAAGTTTCAAAACATAAATAACTGATGGGTATTGGGTATTTATGTTTTGAAACTCCACAAAATAAACCTGCAGGCTGGAAAAGTTCCCCAAGTATTTATTTGCTTCTAAAAACGACACTGTTTCACACAGCAATGTGACGTCTTTGTGACACAGCATGTGACACTGCACGGCAYGGTTCTGTTCCACTGGAGAGATTAAAAATAAGCACAAAACGACTAAACTAGTTTAACATCCCTGTCAAGAGGCTTGATTATCTCCCCATTTATCACGGTCTCAGTGGTCTCCTAAACAACCAGAATTTTCCTAATGAAAACATGTTCTTTTCCTCTAAAACCTCCAGAGGCAAGAGAAACCACTGGTACACAGAATTACTTGTAACACSACTACTCCACCTGCCTTGATGATCTCATTTTTACTTGTTAGGGTGAGGATGAGTAAGGCAAACCAGGTCCAGTGCCATCTGCAGTAGCCAGGGGGGCAGATCCCCAACTCCAATTCCTGCTCTGCTTTTTCCATCCCAGTTAGAAAAAAGGTGGTTCAAGGCAGGGCAGCAGCACTTGAGGCTGACTCTGACTGAATAGAAACCTCGGGGGCAAAGAGAGTAAATGCAAATGCTCCTGTGTGCTTGTGCAACCCCAGCCAGCTGGTTTGAAGCTGCTCTGGGGAGCAGCAGACTTGTGCAAACATTCCTGACAGCCACCAGAAAGTGAATCCATTTGTACAAATTCCGTGAGCCAAGGGTTTCATGTCAAACTTAATGGCTGGGGTGAAATCTTGGGAACACTGCTGGGCTTAATTTCTTTGAAACCAGACATTTATATGGCTCCTAAATGCTTCTTTTATCCTAAGTTTTCAATACTCCACAAGGTTTGGTCTTTCCTCCTTGAAAATTACTAACTTAGAAATAAAAGTTTTCTCATTTATGTACATGCTAAGATTTATCCCCAGTACTGAGAAGGATCCTGAGCCATTCTAAATTTTCTCAAAAATACTGTACTAAGGGTTCTAGGACTCTATATGCTTGGCTCTTTGTATTTTTGGGCTGTGTTTTGGCTTTAAATGCTGCCAGCCAGGTAAAAGCCTTTTCAATGTTGTTTTAGTATGARCAAAATGGAAACATTGAGAATTTCAAACAAGAGGCAAATAAGTATTTCCTTGGATTCCTTGGTCTTTTCCATAGTAAAGAACACAAAGGAACTTTGGATCAAAACTTTGGAACAAATGGATCACTCCAAAGGAGGATCTTTTGACCATTAAATATTTATCTGGTGTCACACTCTGTGTTAGCTGGTACCAATGGCTAAATTTAGAAAAGCTGTGATCCTTCTTCTGATGCTTTTTTTAAGCTCTACTGGGCAAGTAGAAGGCTTAGGAATTAAATGAGGTCACTCCCGTCCTAAGGGTGCTCTGAATTCTTTCAGTGCTGTTAAAACTTGCACAGCTCATTTTTTTCCTTCTTTAGTAGGAGTGAAATAGTTTTTTACCAAGTAGATTGCAGTTCATAAGTGATCAATAGAGTCCTCTAAAACATATTAAGGGCTGTATTAGAAACGAGCACTGKTTTTTTGTCTTCACTAGCAAAAACCATGCACACATTTTTGTGGGAGAGACAAATCCAAATCCCTAATTATATYGGAGAGAAGACACTTTTTAAAAATTAATATTGATTAAAATTCAAGTACATCTGAAATCAAATCCACTTGCAATGTCAAGATAAGGTTCTAGGTCCTCCCTAATGGCAGAAAGACAATCTTGTCTAATTCAGGCCACTGATACACACATATGAAATATATGTTTGCAATAAATACAATATTTATGTTCATCAATATGAAACAATCATAACCTAGCTAAAAAGCATTTAGTATATTTTGTTTTGGATCAACATGAATATATGCAAATGAGAGGCTATTTGATAATGGTTGTTGCTGCTTAGCTGACAGAAACCACTTTTGCTGAAAGCAGCAGTTGTAGTAGGGTTGTTGTTTCAGAAAGTTATCCCATCTGGAAAACACACTTTTAACTGGAGAAATAACAGGTGATATATTTAATTCAAGGCCTCCACCTGCATCAGAAGAAGCAGCATGACAAGTTGTTAAAATCATACCAATCAGCTTCAGAACAACGTGAATGAAACAAAGATCACTCACTCAAGGATTTAAACACCCACAACACATATAAATCCTCTCATTCTCATATTTTGTGCTACTAAACCCATTACCTTACTGTAAATAATTATAATTTGTGTTTTTAGTAATCTTGATACTCTTCTCTATCCTAGTGGTAAGTTAATGACCTGAAGCAGAGGCAATTCTTTGGCAAAGCCTCCAGAGGCACAGCACTTTGAAATAAAACCAGCATGAACTGCAGGCCTGCTGCTCAGATAAAGCATAAGACAGTGAAATCACCTTTAGTCTGAAAGGAAGACATCAGCAGTGGTAATGGGGTAAGCTTCAAGGTTTGTGATATTTAGGACAGATCACCAGAGGTATGCAGGGCATTATGTAAGAATTTAAGTATCCCTGGTATTTTCTGAAATGACCTAAGCAAGTTCTATGCCAACATTTATTCAGATTTTGACTTCCTGGAATACCAAGAGAGGAGATCCTTGAAACAAAATACTTTGGAACTAACAACTCCTGTTATCAGGTGGCAAAACTTCCTCAGGGACGCAGGGAACAAACTCCTGCTTTCTCAAGAGCATTTTCATAGTTTTTTAAAGAATTATTTATTTRAAGATAATCTTCACAGCAAGAATTAGCATTATTAAATGCACTTCAAATGCTACTGAACAACTTAGTAAAATTATTCTATCCACAAACCTGCCTCCAAATACCTGGCTCTGAGTAGGAAAACCAGTCCTAGTTTTCTACTAAAAGCTTTCACCAAGCTGTGAACTGAATATAATTCTACAAAACAAAAGTGGAAGCCTGTACAAGTTCTGTAAAATGCACTTCAAATCCAGTAGATAAGAAATGTAATTTTGATCAATTTCTGCTACTGTAGAATGGCTTGGCTCTTCAGTAATAGTCTGTCAGGCACAAATAACTGTAAATGGAAAAGCTGTTGCTAACAGCCTCATGAATTCTTAATAAACGTGATGATAAAGATTTAAAAGGTGTTCATTTCTGTTTGTAAAAGCTCCCTTAGTGGTGTCCATAACATCCAAAACKGAAGGCCTGGTGCACAACAATGCCCTGTGCTGAACTACCCAATATCTGCACAGGCCAGGCAGCCCATCTGTATTTGTAATTGTAATAATCCAGTCCCCAGTTCCTGGAACAGCTGCTCAGCAGCACCTCATAGAAAAGAAATTTATGCACATTGTTATGCATGCAGACACTCTGCTTTTCAGCACAGACTGCCTGCAGAGCTGAGACATTTAAACAGAGGAGATCACTGCTTTGTCTCATTTCTAACAAAGCATAGAGACCTGGAGGGGTGAAGACAGAGTATTCCAACAGGTAGTGACTTGCATTTGCTGAAACACTTCCCAGCTCAAATAACTGCCCTTCCAAAGCTGCTGTCAGTCAGCAGAATCCTTATGGATCAAATTCTCTRCCCTTTCTCTGGAAAGAATTGTTTTTCTATGGAATACCAAGCTTWCACTTCCTCCCCACATATTCTTGCTCAGATCTATAAGAAGCATTACTTGTTTCGCTTTTCCCTATAGTGGAACAAAAACTAAAAAATCTGTCTGACAAAGTTAAAATTACATGTGTGGATTTTAAATCTGTTTTCCAGCTCTTGGGATTGTCTAGAGGTGAAAACATGGCAAGCAATAAACCAACCTTTGAAGGAAGAACTCCAAACTGTGCACCTTCTTATACCAAAGGCGTCACAAAATTATGAATTCAGCCCAAGAACAAGACACAGGAAGCAACAGGTGAAGCAAAGCAGCCAATTCCTGGGATAACCTTGCACAGACAAGAACCAGAGTTAAGTTGTCCATTGCAGGCAACTCAGGAAAGCCAGCAGCCCCAGAGACAGCAGAGATTTCTCTGTACTGCAAAACCTTCCAGGAAATTAATTTTAGCTATTTGAATGCATGAAATGTATCTAGAGACATTAAACTGCCCAGAAATCATCTCCGGTTGAGAAAAAATCTTCACTTGATATTCTTGATACAGAACAAGGATGGTCATTAATTCTTTAAATGACACCCCATAACACCTTAAGTCAGGAAAAAMCAAACTCCTCTGGTTTCTGCACCCAAAGTTGGCAAAATCCAGTTAAAACTTTTCCCTACAGAATCTAAACAAATGCAAAATTTCAGAATCTAAACAAACGCTGAGCTGTGCTCAGCACTACTCCCAGAGAATTTTCTTTCACTCCACTTCATCCTTTCCTTTAAAGATTGTGCATTTCTTATTATTTTTATGCTTCTAATTGCACATTGGTAAATTTTTAAGTAACAGGAAGGATTCTAATACTATTGTGCATTGGTCTGCCTCCAGAATGAAGTAAATAGAACACCTGAGGCACATTTTTAAAAATCCATTTCTTTGGTAAGGTAAAGCTGGCAATG
Source organism: Cardinalis cardinalis (assembly GCA_014549065.1). Taxonomy (NCBI): domain Eukaryota; kingdom Metazoa; phylum Chordata; class Aves; order Passeriformes; family Cardinalidae; genus Cardinalis; species Cardinalis cardinalis. Next base: position 110,372 of record JACDOX010000557.1, read on the forward strand.
CCACTGCAGAGGTTTCACTGTCTTCCCCAGTAGGAGCAGCATGCTCTGACAACTGAGCTCATCTCAGTGGATCTGGCTCCTGCTGCCCTTCCCAAACTGAAACACAAAGATTGCTGCATACAGCTATGAAAACATAGCRTTACAATATTAGAATATTAACCTTTGTACTAAATGAAACTTCAGAGCGCCAAGAACAAGATCTATCCAAAACATTGTATTTACAAAATAATCACGAAACATGGCAGTCTCAGAGCAATTCCTACAATGAGGTTTTTTTTATCTTTTCACTGGTACAAGCTGATCACAGTAGGAGAAACACTTTACATAACTTTTTACAGCTCTAACATAGCTGTGCTGCCTTTAACTGCATCAGGGGCACATCTTGTGCTGTAAATGCAGACCATGTGGCTGTACCCAAAATCACTTTTTATTTGCCAGTTTGGGAACAACTCTGCAGCTGTAGTACCCCATTTCTGACCTGAACAGAACATGCAAGACAGCGTCCAAAGACCCYGAGCTTCAGCAGTGGATATGGCACTTGGCTAAATATTGTACTCTTAAGGAAATTAAACTTGAGTGTTATTCATGGAATGTTTCTAAAATTTGAGCCACGAGCTCATTCACATGTGAGCCATCTGGAAGCACTTCCAGGAGATGGAAGGRAGATTTTAAGAACTATAAACAGTGTTATTCACACAATGCCTGTTTCACTTTTTTCCACTGTAAGTAAAGAAAGAAAACAACCTTMAAACTCTTCATATACAAAATTACTGTAATTGAAAAAGAACTGCTTAAGAACTTGCATGTGATATCAGGAGATTAATCAAACTTTAGTGACTGACAGAATTCCTCCTGGTCAGCACTACCAGAAAAGCCTGTGGCAAGGAAATTTTCTGGCACTGTAGTAAAGAACTGTCAACACGAGAAAGCACAGAACACKGGATTTTTGTTTACATTATCAAAACCTAATCAAAGAAATCCTGAAAGAGATAACTTAAGACAGTGACAAATGAAGCAGATTTTCCATCTATTTTCACAATAAACAAACCAGATATGAAGAATTTATTTTCCATTCTGCTGATATGAATGAATTTTATGCAATTTGCCAAGTGCCAGTATCAACACTTCGTATTCCAAGACCAAGATTCCTTGTCATTAATTCCACGGGTGTTGGCCTGTGTGCCTTTCAAGAATCCATCTGAATGGAGGGACATTTGCAGGGACCTCACAAAGTCATTCATCATTTAAGATCAAACCCCACATTTTATTGCTGTAACAACAGGCTACACAGGAAACCTGCCTCTTTCTACCACCACTAATTACCAACCATGTGGAGGGAAAGAAGTGCACAGCTCTTGTTTATTAAAATGAATATGCAAAAGATTATTTTTACCTGTTTTCCTTTATCCCCTTTGGACATAAAAATATGTTTGCATTTGTCMTTAAAAGCAACCTTTAGAGCCTGTGTTGGGAAATAGTGTGTCACATTTGCCAAACAGTGCCAGAGATTCTRCAGAGAAAGAAATGGATTTTTAAAGACAACTAGAGATTTTGACCTTTCCAAAGTTTATACTATACCAAGGATATTATACAATATCTCTTCTATTTGGTATGAGTTGCAACAAAGGCCAAAAATTTTCCTTCTCAGGTCCTTTCTTTTTCAAGGACTTCCTTTTGGAAATCCAGATTTATTTTGAAACTTACCAACAGTGTATGAATTTGGTGTTAGCACTAGAAGATCTCAATCTACAAGTGAACCATCAGTAATATGAGAAATGGCCTAGATTTTCAATTTCCTTACTTCACCCATTTCTAGGGCTAGGGATAGCAATGGGAAGTGCAGGAAAGCAGAGCATTTACAGGGCTGTGTGACATTGCTCTCCTGCAGCAGCCTCCCTGTGCATTTTGGCTGACAGAGAGGGTGCTCACACTCCATCTTAAGGCAATGCCTGACAGCTGATACAGGTATCAGAAACTCAGTGGCCCTTTTAGAAGTACATTATTCTTCTAAACTAAAGAAAAGGTTCTCCTGAACATTAAGATAAACAGCTAAAAGCACTGCAGCAAGCTTGCTTTCCTCCACGTTCCTTCTTCCATCTACCAGGAAATCTAATACCCAAAYCTCAGGTATTTTAGACTTTTGAGAGGTGCAGCAGAGTGACTCTCCTTTCACTTGATTTATACACGGGGAACAGAGCTAACACACTGCTGCTGTGATTTGCAGGCCTCAGACTGAAATACTGCTGCTCATCTGCTAGGAACCATAAATCCTGGAGAAAGCTGATTAGCAAAGTCCTCAATCACAGCTTGCACTTCGGGCCCAAGASTTCTGCTGCTTGGAACTGAAGCAACTGTTGAGTGATGAAGACAAGCTGTGAATCACCCTGTGAGCACTGCAAGCATTGACTGACTGTTTTAGGACTACCCCAAACTGTGTCATTTACCAGTGAGAACAAGATCTAAACATTTGGCCGTGAGAACCCATGGAATTGAATTAGCTTTCCTGAACACTTAAAACATTCTGATCCCGTTGTTTAAAATGCAGTTCTAGTTAGGCATTTTATGAAAAGCACTCCTCAAAAACAATTAGAATAAAAAAATAAAAGAAAATACATTCAGTAAAAAAAGAATAAAAAATTAATGCTTTACTGTTCTTTAACAAATATACATTTTTATTAYGAAATTATGAATATAAAATAAGCCAAGTCCATGCACATCTTAAAACCACCCTACCCACCCCCCTTCTTTTTTTGTGTCTTCAAAATAGCATTTTAACAAATATAAGTATTATTTAYAGTTAAACTCACAGAGTCAAGTAAAACATCAACCACACTATAGTCCTTGAGTGTGCAGGAGAGCAAAAATAGTAAACCATCAGTTTTGTGAGGCTAAGTGACAGGAATTGTCTTAAAGATTTCTCTGTTTTGATTAACACAATGCTACTGAAAACATTCAGTGTTTTTCAGGCCCTCAGAGGTGCAAAATTTTAAGTTACTGGAGAACTTTTTTTTTTCTTCCACCACTAATTTCCATGAGGAAATCATAGAGGACCAGCTTACCATTTTATGTTGTATATYGTGCACTGAACAGCAGTGAACATACAAATGACGTGGTGTTTTCATATAATAAAGTTATGATCAGGATAAAAAAAAAGTGACAGCATATAAAAATAAGAACTTTGGCTCTCTGAAAACAAGCATTCAATTAATGAACTCATCAGAAGCACCACTGAAGTTTTAACTGCTTCAAAGCACAAAGTATTTGATTTTTTTTAAAGCATTTCAAAGATGCCCCATGGGTGGCACCCAAATTGAGTTCATTTCCCTTGATATGGGATATTTTAAAGAATGAACACCACCCTGCAGGATGCCTGAGTGGGCAGGAAGCTCAGCTATGCAGCTAAGCCAAAGGACAGTTTAAAGGCCAGCTCCACAGCAGCTTCTGTCACCGAGTCATGGAAACACACATAACACTCCTGAGGTTTGGGATGGAGAATGAGTCTCCTGGGGAAAAAAAGAAAAAAGAAAATCATCACAGGTGTTTATTTTTTTCTCCCCAAATGACAGATTCTGGTTGCACTGCAAGGYTTCAGCAGGAAGTTAAAACCAGCTGCTGTGTAAGATGGTCAGCAAATTTTGGTGTCTGTCCTGCATTACTTTACCTCTTCCAATACCTCAGATTTTTAAATCAAGTTATTCTCTACTCAGTGTTTTTAAGGTTGTGTAGGGAAAAAATCTTCAGGTTTTCAGGGTCTTCTGGGTCTGTTTGCAGCAATCCCAAGTCTGTGGGCTACAAGCTGCAATCAAGGTCCTTGGGAGCAAGCCCCAGGATTCCCATATTTACTAATTTTTAAATGTAATAACGTCTGGGTAGCTACATTTCCACATATTAATCCAATGAGCTCTTCTAGAGAAAGAGCTAAAATAGAAGCTCTTATTATAATTATTTTTTAAAAGGTATCAACAGTAGTATAAACATTTTTTCAATGGTTTAATTTTTTCCACACAAACAGCAGTTATGTACATTCATGCTGRGAAGCAATTATTTTTCTTCTTTCTCTTTAAACATTTTTCTTCCCAATGAAACAGCCTCTTTTATAATATAACAGTAATTTTAACTGTCACCTTGTTTATGTCATTGACTCAGCAGCTATTAAAGGTGGAATTTCACATCAATGCAACTTCCCAATGCCCTTAAATTAAAGCTACCTCAGTCAGACAGCTCAAGTATTTCTGTGATGTGCAACATTCAATTTATTTTTAAAAAACCACAATGGCATAGCCAGAATGAACAACTGGAGGTGAAATTTGTCTTTAAACCTACCCCACAACCCAGTAGTTCATTGTTGGTGGTGGTTTCTTCTGGTCAGTCCAGTTTTCAGGAGAGCACTCAAACAGAAGTCCATGTTCTCTTACCAGCCCTGGGTCCTCAGCTGCCTTAGTGAAATCTGAAATCCCACTGCCTGCTTTTTTCTTTTTCTGTAAAACAGCTGGTGAAATGTTAGTAGAGGAGGAGACATTTTGACATAAATACAGGCAAATACAAGCATGTGATTTGTTCAGGACTCTCTGATGGATGACTCTGCTGTCAAAAAGCCAGGCTTAGAAGATATAACTGACTTGCTTACATGATTCTTTTCTCCACAGTTTTGTTACTTGGCATCAAATGGCTTTTCCATTGTTACACAAGTTGGAATTAGACACATGCTCCCTTTTTTTGACTTTTTTTTCCTTCTAGCTAAACACTAATAAGACATCTGAGTTACTACAGCACTTTTAAAAGGTGTGCTACAACAGCTAAAGCTCTCATCTTTCTTTTCTGTGTGCCTCCCTAATTAAGAACCATGATAGTAAAAGTCTATTAAATAAACTTGGCCAGGCAGGAATTTCTTTTTGCAAATAAGCAGCTGAAGCACTTTGCTCAGAGCATTTTCTGACTCTGACTCAGTATGAGGGCATAAAAGCATAGAAAATAAAGACATTTTTGTGTTTTCTCAAGCTGTTAGAGCTGTGTTTTGAGAAAAGCTTTAATAAACCTTGCAGAAGTTCCAGTTCATCTCTGGATCTGCCAGTGAAACAGTTGCTTCAAAGGTCAAAGAAAAGATGTTTTTAGAAAACAACTGAAGGAATTTCTGTCTGCCATATGCAGATGGAGAAACCCCATTGTTCAATCTGCCTACAACATTGAAGATGTAGGGACTGAAGATCTAGAAAACATGGTCAAAACATCATATTTTAGGGTTTAAGACCAACAAGCTTATTTTTGCTAAATTTAAGATTTATTCAAGACTCCTGTATGCATTTTAAAAGTTAAATTGTGAATTTTCAGTTCTCAAAAATAGAGGAAAAATTAATTATTGATCAGTTTACAGTAACTTTGCATTACTGGTGCAGTTCTCTGGATCCCAAACTGTAACAATATTTRGCAGATGACAAAGAATACATAGTAGAATAGTACATTTCTCTATTTGATTTTTTATCATGTACAATGAACAAGGCAAATTTCTATTTATTCTTTAACATTCTTCTTGTGCCATAATACAGCCTGCCAATTTCAGCTTTAATTGTTGGAGCCAATCTGCAGAAAACTACAGCAAATTTTGCTGAAAGAGACACGTTCATGAGTTATTTCTGATCCCCAGTTTTTATGGCTTGAACTATAAAATGTCTATTTAATGGCTATAGCCAAAGGCAATTGGATGYTAAGAAATACTCATTCTCTCTGCTTGCTTTTGGGTTTCTCCATCTCCCAACAGAAATGCCCAAAATACATGGCTCATTGCCAAAGTCCTRCTCAGCCAAACCCCAGTGTCATGTGACCAATCCACCAAATTAACACTATTTTTAACACTTAAAAATTCCTAGAATTACAAGGCACATGGGTCTASCCAGWARTGAAAAAGAGARAGCCTCAGAGAAAAAGGAAAACRATAATTATCTSATTTGCTTCTCCTGTGTTTTGCTSACACGTGGAATRAGTATGGAGATTGTTTACCCACAGGTGATTGTTTCATTGSTKTCTGGTGTGRGTTATTTTGGCTCATTGGCCAATCAGTGCCAAGCTGTGTCAGGACTCAGAAATTACTTCTTCAGTAACATCAAAGAAACACTACACTSCTATTTGCAAACTTGCCTTCATTCAGTCTGTATGTCATTTCCCCTTTTCTCACTTAACTCACTTGAATTGTCACTTTAGGATCTAAAAAAAATACAACTGACACTGTTCCACTTTGGTTTAGAGTCTGCAGACACGCAAATACAGCTGCYTGTGAACCACTGAAATAATGAAGTGAAAAGAACCTTGAAATACTGAATTGAGAATGTGATTGGACAAAGAGAAATCCAAATTTCCATACCTCTTTCTTCATGGACTGCTGGAAAATGGAACGGATTGAAAGGCAGCACTGGTAGAAATTCTCAATTAACTGAGGGTGGATGGAGCCACCGAGCTGGGCTACTTCTTTGTGAGTTGGAGTAATAAAGATTCCTTGCATTGTCTCCAAAAACAGATAGTGGAAGAGGGTGTTCTCAGGACCAGATGTCAACCTTAAAAACATTGGAGGAGTCATTTAATTAAAATAATTTGCAGCTTTTGTTTCTTAAGGCAGAATTGTTTTTCTAATTACAGTAGGGTACAAACTGGATACAGGCATTCAAAGGYTTCTATCTTCACACCAAGGAAATCCTGCTGATTTTGACTGTMATACTCAATTCAAAAAACCAACAAATTAAAAAACTGTGCTGCTAGCTAGGCATTGCCACATAAATTTGTGTTCTCAAAAATTGCCTCCAAAAAAGGAAAGTGAAATAAAAGCTTTGTTCATTRTACACCTACCTAGAGATAACATGGAGGCACAAGGTAACTACATGTGTGGTCCAGAAACTCCTGCTTGAAATTCCAAGGTCACACAGATRTGGGCCAGGTGTGCACAACACTGACACATTATTCAGAAACAGCTGTCTTTTATTGTATTCTTTCCGATTTTTATGTTTAATTAAGCTCACAGTTTAACAGATTCCCTTCTGATGATCTTTGCATGGCAAAGCATTGGTTGGGATAAAATCATGAGGGGACTTTTGTGATCTGTGTKTATTTAAAAAACAATCTAAGCATGGCCTAAAAAAATGGAATACTCAATAAAAAATAGTTTCTTACTTCATAGCATTAGGAAGTTCTGTATCTTTCTCTGAAGAGTTCTTTTTCAGGTTTCCTGAATGAAATGGGTTTGGCAGGCTGTGTTTTTTCCTGGTGGCCTGAAGAACAAGCAGATAGATGAACTAACAGAGAACACAGCTAAAGAAAGAACAGAATCCAGCCAAACCAACAGAAAGGACAGTGTTGTGTTTTGAATAAGGCCCAGTTATATCAATTTCTATAATGTATTTTATAGCCTACTTTAGACTAAACTTAGAAGCAGTCATACAATGGTACAGCAGTTAGTTGTGATAGGTTATTTTGGGGTCATACAACTGTACAGCAATTAGTTGTGATAGGTTATTTTGGGGATAGTCTCCAATTAAATCTGCTTTTTTTCAACACAGCTGTGCCCTCTTCAGTCATGTGAAATCCCCAAATATTTACAAGCAATGATAAAATCAAGTGTGATGGCTCTGAGGCTGACTCAGCRCTTCCCAAGGCAACAGAATTATTTTATAGGGAATTCAAGGGACTTACCCTTTTATAATGTGCCTTTTATAAAAGTCACCTTGAGTTTGCAGGGCCTGCCCTCTCCCCAAGCCCCCAGAAGCTGTTCAGTGCTGACCTGCTCCAGCACAGGCTGTGCATTGGTGCTCTCCTCCTCCGCCTCGCTGCCCTGCTCGGCCGCCCCGGCGCTCCTCGGRGGGCTCTGCTTCCGCGGGGTGTGCACAGCGTCCCCAAAGAGGCTCCTCTTGCTCCCTGCAGTGCTCCCAGCTTTGCAGGAGCTCTGGAGCTTGCTCAGCATTGGTGAGGTGCTCAAGCTCTCCAGCCTGTCCCGTGCTGCAGGAAGGAACCAGTCAGCACAGGCTAAAGGTGGCATGGAGGGAGAATCCAGCCTTTCCTCGATGCTGGTGTCTATTCCTTCCAGCTGGAGAATCGTTGCTTTGACCTGGTCTACATAGATACAGTCTGGTCCTGGGTTCCCAATAGCYCTGGATGCACAGCCCCCTGCCTCCAGCAGGACACACAGGACAAAGTGYCTCTGTAAATACAAACAGAACAGACTGCTTACAAACTCATCAGCTGTTTGTGGCATTCACACTTTCTGAAAAATCCCTTTGCCCAGGATTTTTCTCCTGGGAAGCTGAAAAGCCCCAGAGAAAAAGGAAAACAATATTATCTCATTTGCTTCTCCTGTGTTGTGCTCATGTGGAATGTGTTTGGAGATTGTTTACCCACAGGTGATTGTTYCATYGGTTTCTGGTGTGGGTTATTTTGGCTCCTTGGCCAATCAGTGCCAAGCTCTGGAAAGAGTCACGAGTTTTCATTATTATCTTTTTAGCATTCAGTAAGTATCTTTTCTCTATTCTTTAGTTTAGTATTGTATTCTTTAATATAATATAGTAACATAAAATAATAAATTGGCCTTCTGAGAACATGGAGTTGGATTCATCATTCCTTCCTTGGTCTGCAGGCAATGCAAATACAACAGCTGTTTGCTTGAAACAAAGTCCACATTAGAAAACCAAATCCAGACATTTCTGATGTGAGCTGTCTGAAAAGACAAGATTATGAAGGTAGAATCGTTTTCAACTGAAGTGAAATGGCGTAAAAATAATGAGAATTTATATTAAATTTTGCAAGCTTTGTAGATGTATAAATAATGCTGCTCCCTGGGAAATTCTATCCCATGAAACAGCTACAATTAGAGTATTTTGAAAAAGTTACCCAACTATCAGAACAAGATGACCCCCTGTGGCAGGGAGATATGATGAGGAGGACTCCATCTTATCAGAAGGCTAATTAATTACTTTATTATACTATATTATTCTATATTACATTAYATCTCAACTGAACCTGCCAAGCACCCAACTCAACTCCAACTGCCCAACATCTCGTGACTGTCAGCTGACAGCCCTGAAACACACAAACYTGGATTTAATTGGTCAGTGAAYCAAAACACTCACACCACAATCCATTACCAATTCTCTTCAGGTAAACCATCTTCCACAATGCATTCCACTTGTGAACAAACACAGGCACAGCAAATGAGATAAGAATTGGTTTTTTCTTTCTCTGAGGTTCAGAGAACATGAARCCCAGAAATATTCTTGGCATTGCTTTTCTCTGTGAAGAGAAATGTGGTGACACCCAACAAAATGCATGGGAAGTGTTGATCTAGTGAACACACAACAGCAAAGGAGAGGCTCAGAGAATGGGCATGCTGCAGCAYCAACTCACCAAGCCAACTATCAGTAAGAAGTATCTTGCTTCAGGTTCCCTGTATCCTGTGAAATGTGACTCCTCATCCGGCTGGAGGTGATGCTGTGGGAACACTTCCCGCCAAATCACCAACTGCCCAATCCTCTGCTCTGCTGCCAGGGATAACAGACAGTAGTGCTGGCAATAGAAACCCACRTCAACAAGGTCTTCCTTTGGCAAGTGATTGCCAATCAGGTAACCCTTCATTAAACACAGAAAAGGAAGTGTGTTCAGTGAGGATACAACACCACCACGCAGCACTTCAGAGTACTTTTCATACAGAGGTATCCCTGCTCCACATGCACTGAGATCTTAAGGTTTCTGGCCACAGACTGTCTTTTTGGTGTACAGTTGTACAACAYTGAGCTTTTTCTAAATAATCAAAACACTAAATATAAGCAATTCAACCATCAGCATATATGTGAGTTATCAAAGGTGAGYTGGGCTTTCCCAGCTTGCAAAACAGCTACAGTGTTAAGGTGCTCAAATTCTCATTTAATTCTCTCTCCAAAAATGTGAGCTTTCACTCACTAATAAAATTATTAAATTTTATAAAGTAAAAAAAATTGGAATTAATAAAACTTCCAAAGAAAATCCATAGTTCAGTGGTTCCAGCTCTAAGGGCTTTACAGCTGAAATGCTGTCATTGTAGATACTGTGCAGTTCCACTTCTCTCATGACGCTCCTAGCACAAAAAACAATTGCCTGATAAAATCCTTTAAATGCAAGTTGTCTTAAAGCAAGGGCTGTTACCTTCCTTTTTATACTGTTGATTACACTGTCTACATTTACCAAAGAGAAATAAAACTACGAATGAGGCCAAAGTGAAAAAAGCTGTCAATACAATTTCTCAAATCTTGGATTTAAAGACAGATTAAAGATAGAGCACCTGCTATTAAAATATGGGAATGAACAAAAGTTCCTATTAAAATATCCTACAGTCTCAGTTGAACTGACTCTTACTACTTTCTTATTACTCTCTCTTTCCAATCCTTGGCCTACACCAAGAAATTCMAATTTTAAAGAAGTATTTTTGTTCTTGCTGTTCACACAGTACATAGGATTTTCTGGCACTGAGTTTTTCTGTTATGGTGTTTGAGCTTTAGGTWTGTCACTAGAAATACATGCTTAAACCAGTTATATATTCACTTCAGATTTGTGAGATTCTGAAAGACCAAATCAGATTTCTAGATACATTTTCCTAATCTTKAGCTCTTAATCATTAATATTACCTTGTAAAAGAGACAAGAGCCCAGGATCACATAYAATCTTCTCATGTCATAATAATCTTCAGACTGTTGGGGGGGAAAAAGCATTGTATAATTTTTAATTCTGCATTTTTATTTTACTTACTAAATGCAAGTGAATTAATTATGGCCAACTGTAATCAATACTTCAATACTTTCATATTTGACCATGTCTTATTACAAGTACAGCAGTTAATACTGAGCATTTCAGGGAAATACCAAATTTTTAGCCTCCATTATTCAATTTCCTGTCATTACCGTTTTCTCTAAAAATTTCAGCTCAAAATAACTAGTTTCTATTTAACTGTTAGGTGTTCATAAACTATTTTTGTTAGGATATGTTCATTCTCACAGTTAACAGCAAAGTAGCTTTAGCCTAACTACTGACACCAGGGGCCCTCCTAGAGTAAAACTTACAAGTCAAAGCATTTTTTTTCCAGTCTTTGACATTTTACTCAGAGTCTTCCYATTCATTCATCTTTTAATACCTAGTGCTCTCCCATTAGCAGACCTGGTTTTAGATAGATATGTACTGTATTTTAAATTAAGCAGGTGTAATCAATTTCTGTGCAATTTATCTGTGCAATAAACTGTGACTCATAAACACTGATTTCTGTAAATGATCATCCAGCTTGTTCAGTGCAGGGATTCTTTTGAATAGAATTTTAGAGTAACTTTAGAGTAATTTGGAGCTCAAGACAGCTATTTCATTACAAAGTAAAGCTGAAATGTCAATGTGTTTACAGCTTGCACAGCTAAGAGTTACTTAAGTAAATTATAATATTATTTCCTTCTGTAACAGTATTAAAACTAAGCAGAACTTGTAATTGCCTTCTGTAAACTGGAAAGTTAAATTCTGATCCATAGATGTTTCCAAGTTTGTTCACAATTGCTTGGGAAGGAAACTGTTATTTACACAAAGAAGAAATGTAACAACAATCACCTCTGTGATTTTGGTAGACATCCCATGGATTTAAATTATATAAAATTATGGATTTTCAGTGACCAAGCCTATAGGATTCTAATATGTGATAATATTAAGTATGGAGAGAAATTCAGGATACACTGCTTTGACTCCCATTTCATTAAAAGAAATTAATGGATTTTGAAAATAGTCTTTGTTTAAACCACTGAATGTTGACACCAGGGCAAGGAGATATTGTGCAAAGCAAACAAAAATAAAATCTTTACCAGCTCTGCAAAGTCAGCTGCTTCCAGATCACTCAGTGCTGTGTCAATTTCCATCTGAAATAGTAAAAAAACCCTTTTTAATAGAGATTTCCAACACATTAATTTCCAGTAATAGCACATCTTGCTTGTCTCAGACTGCGATTCACAGGTACAAAGTGATTGGATAAAAATCTGCATCTATTTTTTCTTAGTAACATCAAATACCAAGAACACCTGGAGATAGCAGAATTAAGACACATCCTTTCTAATTGCTGGCTATTTCTCTGCTTGTGTGTGCCTGCTGAGCCTAGTGTTGGTACAAAGGAGATGTCACTCTTACTTTCAGTGTGCTTTAAAATGTGAGGGCTAGAGACAAACCTGGAACACTACTGCATCCAACTGAGTTTTCAGAAAAATCTTTCATCCAATGGATTTAAGTTTTTTGTCTCTATGAAGTTGCCAAAACTCTCTCACACATTATTTTTGTTCTATTGGAACTACTTTAAGCTTCCTTATTTCTGTAACTGCAGGAGCTGTTGGTTAAAACAAGTTTAACTATGAGTACATTTCTTGGTCCAAGGCACTGAAACTCATGACATAAATGTGCTACTTAATGAAAAGAACCTAAATCACATGGTTGCAAACTTCTTGAGCTGTGTTGACAGGCTGCCTGCAATTGAAATACAGCCAGTTTTCAAACAGAGAAATGTCAGCAAGCCTGTTGGCACTCAACAACTAATCATCCTCTCAGCTTTTCCCCAGTCAAAATTTAAATGGCTTTCTGCCTGAAGAACTGACATTTTTAGTTTTATATTCCTTATAGAATAGAATAGCTCTTCACCAAAATTCTGACTGGAAATGTCATCTTCTGCAACAACAAAGCTTTTTTGGCAAATGGGAATGATCTCAAAGAAYTCTGGAAAGTGATGCCTGTATTGTAAGTAAAAATGATACTGTTTCCTAAGTCCTTTTAAAACTTATTATTTTATAAGAAAAAAGCAGCCTGCAAGCTGAACTGGAGACCAAGGCACAACAGAGCCTCTCTACAGAAACTTGAGAAGTAAGAAAAAATTATGGAAAGACCCCTGATCAACAAGTTGTAAAAAACAGTAAAAAACTACAGTGCAAGGTGGAAAGAACTAAATAATGATCAGTCTGTGACTAAAGATAAAGGAGAAGACAATTCTCCTTTAAAAGAGAAAAGGGAGAAAGCCACAGTAGCAAAGAAAAATCTGTTTGGAAACAATGGCACAGACTAACATATTTTAAACTGGAGTCACAGATACTAAAGTAATGAAAGTGAGGTTTACAACTGCCAGCTAAAATGTTATTAATGTTATAATTAAATTATTACTATAATTTATATAATTATTAAATAATAAAATTATTTCATTATTAAATACATAATTATAATTTATGTATTTATTAAGTTATAATTAAATTAAAACTAAAGTTATTTACTGTGATCTACCTTTTGTCTTACTACAGCTWAAAGCACAACTCAGTTTGTAACATGGAGTTAGCATGAAATGCACARTGAAATGGTGCAGAAAAACTGTACCTGTCTAGCATCAACAAATGACATGTGGGTATTTATTTTGACTCTGCAACAGCCATTTATAACTCTCCTAAATTATGAGAAGTACGTGTGTCACCTTGATTTTTTTAAGATTTTCTAAGCCTTCTGATGTTTATATTCCTGTAGCGAACTTTCTCACACACTTTGTGTAAATAACTTATTGTTTTGCATTCTTTTGGAGGAAGAGAAATTTGATAGCCTGTTGGTTTGTCCAGTGCCATTGGAGAGGTGGCACTCTCACCCTCCCATCCACTGGCACTTTTGGAAATCTATAAATGYTGGGAGTCAGAAATGAAAAAGTCCCTTTTACCTTGAAAAGAGCAGTGTGTCTGCATCATGTTCTTTTGTGTCCTACAGTGACATAAATGGGCTTCTAGAATAATATTTCCTGCCTGCCAAAATACTTCAATGGTTAAAATTAAACAATCAGCTACACACCAKGGGCTGCTTTCTCTACTCTTCCTAGGTAACTGTAAAGTCACCCAACTACACTCACAASAGCAATCCTGTGGGAATGGTGGTGTAGCTCCAAACTTGAATTTAATAGGAAAATGGACCATCTGGGATGGACAAAGCACTTAGGTAAATCAGAGAGRAAGAGCACTGACTTTTTGGCCTGTCATGGCCAGGAAAACCTGGAGAGAGGTGAGAAGGACACGACCTTGACTTGCTGGGGCAGYGTCAGCCAGCGCAGCCCGGGGAGGCTGCCCGGGAGCAGGGCACTGCAGGGATCCTGGAGCTGGGCACTGGGGCTGCTGCCAGCCTGGAGCCTTGCAGGGTGGAGGGCACGCTGGAAGAACAGGTTGAAAAAATGATCCAGGCGAGAAACATTTTCCACCTGGCAAAAAGCACTGGACAAACATGAACTTCAAGTTAGAATAACACTGAGAAATGTGCAGCTTGTTTATATAACCCTCAGCGACATGTAAGCCTCTTTAAAGCATGATGCTACATTTGGATTTTTTTTTTTTACATGAAAAAAATGGGTTTTTAATATGGAAAAAAACCACTAGGCTGATATCCAGGCAGTAACTATAAAGAACAGATTAAACCAGTATGGTGTTATCACAGAGCAGTGTCATGGACATAATTTATGAAAAATCCTTTTGCTAGGATTTTTCTCCTGAGARGCCTCAGAAATGAAATGTAAGCAATAATTATCTGCTGCTGTGGAATGCAACAGGTGCATCTTTGATTGGTTTAATGTGGTTGTTTTTAATTAATGGCCAGTCACAGTCCAGCTGTCTCTGACTCTGGTCAGTCACAAGATTTTATTATCATTCCATTCTTTTCTTTGCTAGCCTTCTGATGAAATCCTTTCTTTTATTCTTTTAGTATAGTTTTAATATATCANAGAGCAGTGTCATGGACATAATTTATGAAAAATCCTTTTGCTAGGATTTTTCTCCTGAGAGGCCTCAGAAATGAAATGTAAGCAATAATTATCTGCTGCTGTGGAATGCAACAGGTGCATCTTTGATTGGTTTCATGTGGTTGTTTTTAATTAATGGCCAATCACAGTCCAGCTGTCTCTGACTCTGGTCAGTCACAAGATTTTATTATCATTCCATTCTTTTCTTTGCTAGCCATCTGATGAAATCCTTTCTTTTATTCTTTTAGTATAGTTTTAATATATCATTTTCTTTTAATATAATATATATAAATAAAATAATAAATCAGCCTTCTGAAACATGGAGTCAGGATTCTCATCTCTTCCCTYATCCTGGCACCCCTGTGAACAGCACCACAGAGCAGCTTAAGGTRAGCGAAACATCAGCCTCATCCTTTTGGAAACTGAGATTTGCTCTTTTTCATTCACTAWGGCATACATACATCAAGCCTGAACTAAATGCAAGAAATATGAGTAAGTCACCTGGGCAATTTTATTTAGGTAACAGTCACACTGAAAGTCTCCTGGGTGATTTCCAAATGCAGAGAAAGACACTCACTCTGCCAAATGGAATTTGGCACTCCAGACACTCGCTCTGGAGAAGTGTTTACTCTGTTAAAAATGTAACACTGATACACATGTATGTTCCACAGCCACAGAGGGTAACATTTGCCGAGTGCTGCTGACATCCACAGTGACTTGGATTATGGGAATGACTTAACCTGATCAAGATAAAACTTTCTGAAGTGACAAAGCCTGCTGAAACAGTGTCTTACTAATGTTACGGCTGAAACCAAAAGGCAAGACCAACAGAATTCTTGTTTTTATAAAACTGTAAAGGAACATGCCAAGATATTCCCTGGAAACATTAAAATTAATCCTAATATTTGTCTTTTTCAGTGAGCACCAGTGAAAAATGAGTGACTGAAAAGAAAATACTTCTGAAAGAACTCACCTGTCCAGAGAACTGTACATGAATGTCAAGGTCCTGACAACATTCTGAATCATGTTCCTCAGCTGATAAAGTGGCACACTAAGAAATAAAAATTAAAACATCTTTATGATGAATAAACCTCCTAGAATGTGTAAATATGTAATATTACTGTTGTTATTCAGCAGCCTCTGCAAAGAACTTGAGTTTACCAAATCCTAGGATATTACTGTTTTCTAACTTACAGATATTTCTGGGATCTTACTCTCTTCAGAGGAAATGAAAAAGAAATTACAACAATGGATATATGAAAGATGTGAATAAAGACAATCAAAATAGTGGAATCACAGACATAAAAACTAATTACAGTAAAAAGAGTACATTTTAAGCCCTTTCTTGCCTTTTTTTGTAAGAAGAGTACACACAATAAATTTGAGGACACAAAATTTAAAGGAAAACAAAACCTTTCCTTTGAAACTCACTTTTCTTCAGGAAGGCCAATTACAAGCAACTTGTCAGATTCTTTCCAGTAAACAACTTGAACCAGTTTTTCACATAAGAACAGGGAGGAGCTAGAAAAATGAAACCAGAAGTATTTCTGTTAACACTGTGAAGTTATAAAGGAGTTGAAAATCATTTCACTGAACTAGAAATCCTAGTCACTGCTACCCACTACAACAAAACTCCCCCACATCAATTTACATCCATGCTGAGCACTCCAACTTCAGGCATGCTGTTGTAGTTAAAGAGTTAMTGCCTAAACAGGTTGAGTTGCTCTGGTTTGTCTAGAACTTGATGCATGACCCCTGTTTGCTGTACATGTATGGATAAAATAATAAAAACAGTAATTGCATTTCAAACACTTTTACCTGATAATCTCGGTACCAGTAACACTTTCCAGTATGTCAGACAGCGTGAGAAATATCCCTCTCACACTTTTCAGTTTTTGGGATGCTTCTGATATGGGGTACTGATAAAGAATTTCTTGCTGTGAAGAAAGTTAGCTGTTAGTTAAGTAAACTAAAACAAAAACCCCTCCAAACAATCCCCACAGAAAACAAGGTAATGTATTTTTATTGTGGTAACAATTGGGGTTTTTAAACATGAGATCTTTTATCATATCCTTTTATAAGACATTGAAACAARCAGTGTGCTGCATGGGCATACTGGAAAGCTCTAAAAGGCATATTAATGTTTCTGACAGTTTARAATTCTCTATTTTATAGAAAAGCATGACTTATTCAGATTAATTATTACATGGAGAAATGTAAAATGACAATTGGTGTGGCCACTGCATCTTACAACTTTAATTACACTGTTAACACATCTGATGCCAAGAGAGGGGAAGAAATTCTTTATTGTGAGGGTGCTGAGGGCCTCAAATTCTTTATTGTGAGGCTGCCCAGAGAAGCTGTGGATGCCTCATCCCTGGAAGTGTCAATGCCAGGCTGGATGGGGTTGGAACAGTCTGGTCCAGTGGAAAGTGTCCCTGCCCATAGCTCTAGGGCTGGAACTGGATGATCTTCAACATCCCTTCCAACCAAACAATTCTGTCATTCTCTGATGCAAGTATTGGTACAGTTCTTTCCATGTTTAAAGTCTRACTTAAACCATCATCAGACATACAGCTCTTGAAAACTAACATAGAACATGAAAATCCTCTCTGTATAACCCTACCTGGCTGCTTTATGTGGATAGCATAAAACACAGCTGATGAGTATGCTCAAATTTTAAAATACACCACTAAGATTTCTCATGAAACATCTGACCAAATACACAAGTAATTTGAAACTAAAGCTCTATAGAGATAAATATTTATGAGACATTTTTATTTTTTCTAACCCTTAAAAAAAAAATCATTCTTTCATTCATGCACTTCCAAGAATTTTGTGTTATTTCAGCAACTATAAAAATATAGTAATAAGCAAACATGATTGCCTCTCATTTATTGCTTTCTGCCAAATCATGATGGGCCAAAAATATTGCTTTCTGCCAAATCATGATGGGCCTTTTTTTTTTTGCATCTTCTCCACTGCAAAGATTATAGTAAATTATCTTTCTCCACCAACAAATGAAACACAGGCATGATTAATTTCCCTGTTTATGTCACTAATCACATTCAGCCAGCGCCAACACCCATTAGAAAATTTTCCTTCACCAACACTAAAAGAACACAAAATTTCATTACAGAAAGACCTGACAAACTCTTCATTTATACCCAATTTAATTAACTCTATTTATAAATACTCATTAGTGACAAGGATCTTTTTTCCTGCAATCAATCCCTCAACTGGAGAAACCCTGCTGTTATCTAATTGCAGCACTGCAAAGGGCTAGWAAGAGACTTTTCCTTCCCCCCTCCTCCATTATGAACTGGGGCCTTGACACAAAATTTGTTTGAGAATGRCCTGAACACATTCCCAGGGAAAGAAAAGCCAACTGTAACAAACAGGCAGAGCTGTTATCATGTATGGATACAGTGATTTAGCAAGGGCCAGCACATGCCACCAGATCAGCTGTCTCCAAAGCAAGCCCAAAGGTCACAGRCCAATGACAATGGAATTGATAAATACAAGCTGCTCATTTCTTAAAGTGTAAATCCTCCCTCAACCCAACCCCCAAACCTGGACAGAATCTTCCAGTAACAGCAGAAGGAACATGAACATTATTCCTTTTAAGACATGCTATTGCCAAAATCAGGTCATAGACAAAGATGTGAGTGTTGCACACTGCTACAAAAAATGTATAATTGTAATATCCACCTCAAACTATAATATATAAAAGGCAGAATTGACCTTACTCACTGAGAAACTGTTACCATAGGGATACCCCCCACAGGCGTACACACATCCCAAATGATTCCCAATACCACTCCCCTGTATAGCTGAGCAGACAGAGCTTACAAGTCTTAAAGCTCATTAATTCTATTTTAGGTGCCAAAAGCTCCCAAGTGGAACACTTATTTACAAGTTGCAGTTGCCACAGTTTACACGGATGTGATCTGCATGCTGTGCCTCCCCTGGATATGGGCAAAGCAGCTTCTTCAAGGATCCTTGTATTTCTATTGGGCAGGATGGCTTCTAAATCTAGGAAAGTTCATCTACAGGATAGAAGCTGCCTGAAGTACAGAAAATGAAATTTAAAGACAAATGCCTTAAAGAAGGAGGCATTTTTTTGCAAGGAAACGTTATAAAGAGCTTCATTATATCAGCAAAGCATTTCTCAGCATATCTGAGGCTGCATAATTGCCAAGACTTCTCAGAAAACAATTATTCCATGTTGTGAAGGGACAACAAAGGCATTACAATCCCTTTTTTACTTCTGCTCAATGTTCAGGATTAATCCACTCCTTGSGAGAATGTAAAGGAACAATGGGGCAAGAAACCAGCACTCAGTTTACTGTGAAGTACAGAATTGCAATCAGGCTTTTACATGTGTAACAGGAGAGGCCCTGAAATGATTTTTTTTTAAATATTTTATAAAGTTTATGTGGTCAAAAAAATACTGGTCTTGGACTAGTACATACTGCGGTATCATATAATTTTCTAGGGTTCTCCTTCCCAGCCCTGTCTCTAGAAAATAAAATTAAATCCTACTTTTATAACTGTAACACTTCTTCTCTATTAYCCACCACCAAGAGAATGTAGATTTSTACCARTTGAAAAATAGTATAAAAAAAAGTAAAGGTATCTCAATCTAAGGATAAATTCCAAGGGGGAGAAAGCAAGATGTTTTCTTTCTGCTCCCCACTCCATCACTGTCCTGCCATCTTAGTCCCTGGGCACTGGGAAAACCTGTGCTTTGTTGGATGTCTCCTCAGCACAGATAATACAAGATCACTGAGACACAACGCTAAATTTGAGAATTCACACAAAAGCAGAAGAGTCTTTTCCCCAATGTCTGTTCCTAAGAAGTCCACTTTGTCCAATTGTCATTTCCAGACCGGGCCAGAGGCCAAGCCCAGCTCTGTGTCCCTGCCTGGAGAGGAATATTTGTAGCCATGGCTACACCCTGAACAACTACACAAACTTACATGCACACTGGCAACATTTTCCCGAGGAACACAATAAGGAAAGAGTGAAAGGAAGCTTTACAGGATAAACAAAAAGTACTTCAGTGGCTCTAAAAGCTGCCCAAGCAAGAATCAGCAGCTGACTGCTACCAGCAGACATGCCAGAGCCCTCTAAGAAAAGGCACATTAGCATTTCAAAACAGGAGAGGCCAGACAGATTATGGATGTGGACTGCCAATAGCTCCTGCAGAGGGATATTTTTTTGACCACCAGGCAGATCCTGGTGTTGAAAACCTCCAGGTCAGCATCCCAGAGACAACCTGGCACTGGGGAATGCACCTTGGCTGTGGAGTCACCACCTGGCTGCTCCTCACCTGAGTTCAAGGCCAGCCARGAGTTTGTCAGCAGTGATGCTGGAATTTCACACCTTATTTCTACCAAAATGGGTATTTTTGGGATGATTCCCAACTCCAAACCATTAGGATGATTTTTTTTAATTTATCCTTTTACATCCAATGTCCTAGGAGCTGCTGTGGTCAGTGAGCTCAGGCACATACCTCATCCTTGGATGTCTCAGAGTCCAGTTTCAGTGTGAGGAACATGACAATGTGAGGCACGTCCTGCTGAGGCTCCAAAGTGTCCTCTCCCCACAGCAGCCGAACCAGGTTGGTCATACTTGACTGTGTCTGTTTGCTCCTTTGCTCAGAAGYCCCTTCAGCCTCAAATACCGAGGTTTCAAATGTCAGTTTAACCTATTAAGGTAATTAATTACTGTGAGAATGAGGCTGTACTTACAATTACTTGGCAGCAGCAGATGAAACAGATGGAGTTGGAGCCCTTTAAGAGGTTAGGTTTTCTCAGCTTTACTGAGGAAGATGTAAGCAAACAAAATTCCTGCTGTTTCAAGAAAACCAATTATACATCCAGCATTACATAACCATCCATTACAAAGGACAAAGCCAGCTATTACATGGTCTATGAACCATGTGAGTAAGCATGTGGTTTGCTGTGTTTTCATACTTAATTCTTATGGTTTTGAGAATGGAAAAATATACTTACTGCTCTGGCTTTGTCTGAGCACAAAAACCCATTGCTGTGCCTTTGAAACACACASAGTATTTGACTTCTTTCAAAATGTCAGCAGTTTCCTAAGTACATATCCTGAAGGCTCTTTCTTGAGCATTTCTTTGCCATTTTGAGTGCGCTGACACATTTGCACAGGGAAATCCATTTAAATTTACATTGGACTGCAAMAGTCTGTTAAATTGTAATGGTAGCAATTCTTTCATTTTCAGTATGTTAATTTTCCTTTTTTTAACTGTAAAATCGGAAAATAAGGGTTTTGTTGCTGTATTTAACAATTTACACAACTACCAAGTAGCCTAAAAATTGCTTACATCCCTTACTGGGCTATGTCTTCAGAAGAAAAAAGCTCAGAACACAAACACAACATCCTCTCCTAAACAAACAAAACCTTTAAAGCTTACACGATCAAGCTGATTTTGCAAAAACAAAAAAAAGTCTACTGTCCCTTATTTCCCAAATAAGTTTAAACCCAGGAGTTTTAGAATAAATGAGTATTTCCTGACACACAGACAACATATAATCCAAACTTGATGTGGAAACGTTTCAAAATTTGCTGCATAGACCTACTTTTTTAAGCCCTGACTAAAAAAAAATTATGTTTGTTAGTTGTCTCAGCAGTGATGAAAGTGATTTTTTTTCTTTTTTTGTGTATGAACACATTATCCTAAGTATGAAAGGAGGAGATGTGAGAAACACCTATCTCTTCACTGAGCATAAAAATGCAAGTTCCAAGGAGAAGAAATTCATTTATGTTCTTGGATGAGACCTTATTTTTTACCAAAGTGACTAAAGATATATTTGGACTAAGCTGGCATGCTCTTAGTCTCCTCTTTCACATGTTTTTACTCAAGACTGTTTATCTGCCKTGAAATACTGTAACATGGGAAGTTCTGAGCATAATACATCACACCAAATCCTGCTTATTAAAATCAGTGGCAGTTTAGCCTGAGGACTGATGCAACAAAATCCATTTTTCTTTTCTCAATTGCAATAAATTTTGAAAAGCCCAAGCAGATGATTTACACATTTAAAGACAGATCATTTTTGTAATTGTGTATGTGTGTGCACAAACTTCAAGAGAGGAGTGCCAGCAMGAAATAAGGATGCTTTAAAACACCCACTGCTTGTCAAACTAGCTCAGAGAGAAGTGCCATGTAGCTCTTACAGCTACATTTGTCACTGGTTGCCATCTTCCACTTCACTCCCTCTCCCAACATTTTCCACTGATTGCCCCCTCTCCTATTTGGGCTGCTCTCAGCCTTTCTTCTCCTCCTCTTCCCTGACTGCAGTCAGTCCTGCCCCACCTCTTTCTTTTCTGACAGAACCTCATCCCTCACCCTCTCCTCACCAGTCCAGTTTTGATTCYTGACAAGGACTCAAACTCTGCTGAGGAGCAGCTGCTTTCTAAGAGCCAGTAACTGGATAGTTGACAGTTTCAGAAGTGTGTGTTTTCTTCTCCAGCATTCTGAGACTTGGTTCTGTTTCTCTGTCACGCCATCTACACATATTTCAGAATATTTCCTCATACCCTGTCTAACTTCTTACAGATTTCCTTAAGGCTCAATAGTTATTTCTCTCAACTTCTACTGCAACTTGTCTCTGGACATTTAGTCATGACACAAGCCACAGTCTCTACATTAATGACACACAGATGTCATTCTTGCTGCAGTCTTTTAGTCTCTCAACTTAAAAAAAAAGAAACAAACTTAGTCTGTCTGTCCTAAGRGACACAACCATATGGTCCTCCAGGGAAGAGCTCAAAACAAACTGGACTGAAGAGAACTTTAACTCTCTCTCAATCTGGAGTCATCCATGCTGCCTCCCACATCACTGGAATAGGAATGGACCAAGAGACTGCATTTCAACATATCCTAAAAATATTTTTTTTTTGTGGAGAAGAAATGAATCTTCATCCTAAGCAGTGCATAGGATCTGATTAAATATGACTACTCAAGTCCCCTTTTATAAGTACTGACTGTGAAACCTTCCACAGCTTTGATTCCCTTTCTCCTGAAGAAAATCAGTTCAAYGCACAACAGAAAACAGAAAAGAAAATGAMATGAAGAAASAAAAGCATTAATATTCCACTCTATRTATCATGCTCACGTTCTCAATATTTAGAACATTTCTCAAGAAGAATTGAATCAAATGGCAAGAAGGTGGCAGGAACAGCAAACTGTGAGGGACATGGATCATCATTTTCTGCTTGGGGAAGGTGACAAAGTGGAGCATGACAGAGCTCTCCACAGCCATGGCAGGGTAAGACATAAACAATTAACTTCTTCTCATAACCCAGGAACATGGGGGTCTGACATGCACTTGGTTAGATGGCAATTTGAAAGCCAGTGATAATTAACATAATACAAATCAGTCACATAAATCACTGCTCCAGAATGCTGTGGAGGTCAAAGGAATTTTAAGAAACAAAGGAGAACACAGAAACCCTTAACTGATTTTACAAGTCCTTGCTGGAAGCTGGATAATGATTGGAAGGTCACTCTGTATTCAATCTGCTTCTTAATACCAATTTTACATTTCTCAGTGTAGAAACAGAAAATGGAGCTGTTGTGCCACTGGTCTGCCCCAGAAAGGCATGGTTTCATCTGCAGGAAAGCTGCATGGCTTGGAAGATGGATTTCATTACAGACAGAGCTGGGGGCATTGCCTGCCTTTTAAAGGCTGCCTGCTGCTTCCTGTTCCCAGTATCTGTTTGCCATGTGCTTATGGTCTGCACAACTGCAACTCAAAATCTCAGGCTSAAATTTCTGATTCTAGATGTCTGCCTCAGGCTGGGTATTTTTAGAAAGTTTTGAGTAAAATGGTCCTGCCACTTCTGAGTATCAGAGTAAAGAAGAGTATATTCCTTCAGCACATCTTGCCCTTGCTATTCTGTCTTCTCTGTCTTGTGGTGCTAGGAAACAGCAACTATTTYGATTACAGAAATGTAAAACAAAGGACTAACATAGCACTTGGACTTTATTACTCACTAAGTGCACTAAACTAATCCTTTCAAGCCTAGCTCCACTTGTCTAAACTGAGGTAAGAAAAACAGAATTCTGGAAATACAATAATGAGATCTGTTGTCACATAGTGCAATTGAATCTAGGTAGTGAAGTTTCTGAAATTAATTCCAGTATTTTTTCACATGAATCCAGAACAGGGGCTTCACTTAAAGAAATAACACATGTAAGTAAAAAGGCTTTAAACTGCATATTTTTTGATATTCTACAAGGTAAAATGAATGAGAACACAGTAACAATTTTGCTTGTATTACAAAGTGTCAGCTACAGCAACCCTCTGTTCCTTCAGCAGCATGATTGCAGTGTACTGCATTGCAAAAAACCCACAAGTCTGTATTTACATCTCCACTGGTCTCTTCTAGCCACCACTTGTCTGGCTTGACTCAAGCTGCACAGTGGAAGAGGGATAATTGCACTTTAATGAAAGGATTTGGAAAGGCACCATGACAAACTGTTGCACATTTCAAGTAATCTCTGCCTGCTGGACAGATTTACTGACAGAGCAAACACTGACACTGCATCACCAGAACTGCTCTGTCAAGGGCTGCACTGCATTTGGGCAACAAATAATACCTACATCCTCATCTGGASAGGGTGCAATTGCACACACTGGATCATCTCTGCCTTTTTCATCATTCTGTATTTMATAACAGTTACAGCAACTCTGTATTTGGTCAAAGGTTTTTCTCCCGTGGAGCTCTGCCAGTACCTGACCACGACTCCAGTAGCTCAGGGAAACTTCAGGCTGTCAGATATCTTGGAAAGCTTCCTGAACTGACATCCCCAGTACTCAATCTCACTARAACTGAAGATACAACTTCCACAGGAACTTGTGTATAGAGTTTTGTATTCAAGAAAACATAAAAGAAATCTCTGGACTGTAAAATATGTCTATTATTATCATCACCTAGTATATTCTACCTGAAGAAAAACTACCAAGAGACACTTTAATTTTTAACCTGCTCCTGCTCACACCTCATACACATAAAAGCTTCAACTTTTATCTTGTCTTCCTGTCCATCAGGAAGTGGATTTAAGCAGAATAACTCAAAAAATTCCATTTTATGCTAGTAACATCCTAGGTAAGTAACATTCCCCTGGCTTAGCTCTGAAATAGCTATCTAATTCTTCATTACTTATTTAATTCTCCATTASAGCTCTAAAATTATTCAGCTAGAAGAAAAGATGCATGCATTAGGTTTTGGGMAAAGAAACATCATTCATCAGGCCAGATTTGTTGGAACTGGTACCAGCTTTTGTTAATGACTTCTATCAGTTTCATCACTGTTGAGCTTTGAAAGATCTTCAAAGTCTTCAAACATCTCTTAGAACCCCAAGAATTAATTTTTGTATTTAAATATTAAACCAGTATCAATTTCACATTTAAGTGCTCTTAAATATTTTTAACAGCACTCCTTTTGTTAATTCAGGCTTGTTTTTACTCTTGTGGTTTGTGATTCTTGTTTATATTGATGAAGATATAAATATTCCATTTAAGTATTTTCAGAGCAATTATTAACATTTTAAATTCAGTAATTGGCAAAAAAAAATCCACTACTATTCTGCTGACATGTTTATTTTTCAGCTAGACATCAGCACCTACCTATTTTTGTAGGATTTTTCTGTTTCTGATTTTTATCAGAATTAAACTCTGAAATTTCTACTCTGAGTGAAGTCAAGCAATGCAGTCAAAAGATAACGGAAGAAGTTTTAAGAAAAAGGCCACCTGAATTTTGTTTCCTCAGGAAAAAAAAAAGCTAGAAGCAGTACTAGCTTTTAGAGAGGATTTTTGGAATAAATGTTCAACTGTACTGTATACTGTACCTGCATGGGACCTGGAATGCAAGACAAAACCCTCTCTATGTTTTCAGAATTCACATCGACATCATTTACAGCAACAAGAACATCTCCTGGAGGTGGAACAGACAAGACATGAGAAATTCAGTTGCTACTCCATCACAATACAGAGCAAAACAGTGTCTTATTTTAAAAATKAACATGCCATTTAAGCTGTCATAAATGTCCATTTGTTATATTTAAGTAGTTGTTTGTTAMATCCACATTTACCACTTTTAATCCATTACCTCAGTGCTCCTGAGGCCTTATGGCCACACTCGCATCATGTGAAAAAATCATAGAAATATAGAGTGGTTTGGGTTGGAACCTTGAAGACCATCTAGTTCCAAYCCCTTGTCACAGGCAGGGACACCAGGTTGCTCCAAATCCCATCCAACCTGGATGGAACAYTTCCAAGGATGGGGCACCCACAGCTTCTCTGGGCAACCCYTTCCAGTGTCCCACCATCCTCACAGTCAAAAATGTCTTTTCTCAGACCCAATCTAAATCTAGTGCCAGTTTAAAGACATTCCCCCTTGTCCTGTCACTGCCTGCCCTTGTACAAATGTCTCCCCATTCTTCCTGTTCTCTCCCTTCAGGTACTTCAAGGCCACACTTGGGTAACTGTGAAGCTTCTCCAGGTTGAACAATCCCAATTCTCTCAGCCCTTCCTTAGGAGAAGTGTTCCATCCCTCTGATCACCTTSGTGGCCCTCCTGTGTAACAACTCTCCAAGCCTTTCCCCTCCATCCAGGCTTGTATCACTCTTGTTACCTGACCAGAAAAGAGCAAATTTCTCAATTTAGTCCTTTCTCTTCCATTCCTTGCCCCTGCTGTGGGTCATCTTCTCCATGTTTTTATCTGTCAGTTTTTCCTGCCTAAAGGCATCTTGTGTTTTCTACATCTTGCACCCTTACCATCACTGGAAATGGGGGGGAAAAAACCCTTAGGGTCTCAAAGACAAAGTCATTAACTGCAAGAGAAAAAGGTTTGAAAAATTAAAGGCACCACCTACAAAAGCAAACAGAACCAAATTATAACTTACAAACTTAAAATTCACATTACAGTCTAAAGTACAAAAATCAGACTGGGATTTCTATATGAAGTGAAGGAAAATAGTCACAAGAAATATCCCAGTRGTAATGAATTGATAACCTATGTCTCATCCCCCTCAAAAAGATCAATGTTAAAGCATGGAGTRTGCAAGAGGGATATGAGACCTGTGGAAAAGAAAACCAACTTGTGAAACTAGAAAACATCAAAGTAAAATAACATCAAGGGACAAAACTACATAGACCTGTCAAAAAGAATAGAAATTGGAAAGTAAAACTAAAAGGGTTTTTGACCATTCATTGTTTGGCCTTTCCTTGGAATGTGGGTGAGTGATCCCACCCAKAGTACTCCTGACAGTCCTATTCAGCTGTGCTGAAGAAAAAAAGAAATCAAACGAGATCAGATAGACAGAACTAATACTGCAGCAACCATGGGAAATGAAGAATCTCTTGGTTAAAGACAAGGTGARCAGAGCCTAGGTGAGAAAGCAGCTAGAGTGGAAATCAGAAGGYTCTGCAGACCCTAACCAGAGACATTTTACAAAACTTTCCAATAAAGGTAATTAGAGCAAACTACCTAAGATGAGGCAACAAATTTATGACAAGAACTATAAGAAGCAACTGTCAATGGCACCAGGACTTGATGGTTCATTAGCTCCTTCACAGAGACAAATATTCAACTTTAGTGTAACAAAACAGGTCTTATTTTCTACTTGATTTTCTTTGGTGGCACTTTCAGTTGTCTCTGCTTTCTCTTGTGAAAAACTCTRTTAGTTTCTAGCTTGTATCTTSTGTAGATAGGGAAATAAAGAAATTAGCTTCTTACTTAACACTGGAAGTGACCCAGCTCTTAAATGTAACTAAAGAGCTCCTCTGAACAAGCAGATGGAAAACCAAGCTTCATTTTGCTTGAGCTGCACAAAGACTCCCCTAGAAAGTACCTCCACATCCTCTCCAAGATTATTAACATGGTGTTCACCACTCAGGCAGTGGAAAGGGATTAGAAAAAGGATATGGATTTGCAGCAAAAGTGCATGTTTAGCATAGTTATATTTTAAGCCTTGACTTGGCAACAAAGATGTCATCAAGTGCAGAAATAAAGCACTGCAGCACTGTAAGGTTCAGGGTCTATTTCCATTTTCCAGGGAGAAGACTTGCTCAGCTCAAACTGACACAGTGCTAAGGACATGCACACTATGGAAAAGCACAGCCTGAGTCTCTGAGGACTCTCCATTCCCTGAGAATCTATTCAAGGCCACAGAAYGCTCAAATTCAGAAGAAGACTGACAGTTACCAGGATTTCTATGTCCTACCTTGGATTTAAATACCTTCAAACTGCAACTGGGATTTTTCCCAGGTACAAGGTCGATTGCTCAAAATGAGCAGTGATCAAAATCAAGGCCAACAAGAGACAGAACATTCTTCTCATCAGTAAGAACACATTGATTACCTCCAAAATCTAAGCAATATTCCTCTTTAATACACCAGGTAATCAGTTGCTCACTCTTCTTTTACTTTAAAGGGAAATTCATTCCTACTCCCTCTGAATGCAAAACCAAGRAAAGGCTACATTTCATTCTGCATATAAAAATGTTTAAAGTTTTTCTTTTTCAAGGAATAGCTCTCTCCCTAACCTCTGTGCTTCTTGATGCACAGTTAGGTCTTAGCCTGTCAAATCTTCAACACAACAGTAATTGAAAGACAGAAAAGCTGATAGTTAAACAGCATTTAAAAGGAACTCAGTAAGTCCATGCCAGAGCCCCAGGACAGGAAAATTAGTAATGAAAAGCAGAGCACTCAGGCTACTCTAATATAACAAGAATTATAAACAGGATTACTGTGTTCTTTGCTAAGAACACTGTATTACAGATCATTATACACAACTACAAGAGAAAGCATAAATTGCTCTTGTACTCATCTTAAACTCATCTGCTCAAACAAAAGTTGTTTGTGTTCTGTTTGTTTGACTGGATCTTTTGGAACTCTGTTGTAGAGCCATTCAGAGGAGCTGCACACACTTTGTAAAACCATCCACACCTCAGCACCTGAGGGAATGTTTTGGAACCACCAGGGTGGAATAGACAAAGACACTTTGAAGGGAGAAGAGCCATCAGTATTTACATGTTACACACTCCAAGGGTTTTATTTATTCTACGCCTAATGTACACATGTAAAACYTTCCTTGCAGCAGTAAATATTTATTCCATCCAATTGGTAAAAATGTAATCATGGGCCATACATGGAACAGCTTTCCAGAGCTGTTCAGCCCAAGCAGCCCCGTAAGGCTGCCTCTCCTCTGCCAGAAAATGCTGTRGCACCATCAAAGAAGAGCAACTTGATATGCAACAGAAAATCTTTACTGATTAGTGTGGGTTTTCCAGAACTGGGGCAGGAGGCAGTGAGGGGTGGGTGGTTGCATTTTTTGCTACTTTTTCTTTTTGCCACACACAACAGCAGTCAAAGAATAGAGACTATGAAGTAACAGAATAAATAACATCACTGGGCAAAGTATGAGCTGTGTAAAATTRTGAATGCAGAGTAGTGTTAAAGCAGGACATGACCACAAAATCTACTCAGTGTGATAATTAACTGCAGGGAAAGAGTTAGTACATCCAAGCTGTACTTTGTAAGAGCTTGACATCTACATTTKATTTGAGAATTGTTTCTTGCCCTTCAGCAGTGTGAAAAACTTACAGAAAGACTGATTCAGGTCTTCAGACATTAATTATGTAAAAAAAATTAATGCAATTGTATTAAGTTTAATCTAATTTCACTTACCTAATGCTGAAATAATTCAGGTTAAATGAAACCAAAGTGTATATATAATATATACAAAATAAATAGCTTTTGCAATTGTTTAAATTGGTCTAACTCAATGGTCTGCAGATTTAAGTGAAACCATCCCAATCTAAAACATCACTGAATTCAAGATATAGGGAGAAACATCAGAACAAAGTATCACTCAGTTCCACTGCAACAGAGGAAAGGAATTTTCTTCAGGCAGCTCCAGGATATCATTCCTCAAGTAAACAAATGTATCTTTAGAAAAAAGTCCTCCTGGAAGAAAATAGTTTAGATKGCATGTCAGGAAGAGATTGTTCTGTGGGGGTGGTGAGGCCCTGGCACAGGCTGCCCAGCAGAGCTGGGGCTGCCCCACCCCTGGCAGAGTCCAAGGCCAGGCTGGATGGGTGGGGTGTGGGGAAAGGACTGGATGACCTTCAGGGACCCTTCCAACCCAAACTGTTCTATGATTCTGTGAGTCTTCTCAAGGAATGAGGTAAGCTTTACTTAAATGTCATAATAATGAACGATCAAGCTTTTGAGGGCTGTCACTTCCTGTGGAAAGATTCTCAGTTCACAAAGAAACTTTAAGACATGCATGCATGTTCTCTATACAAGGTTAAGCAGGGCTGAACTTTACTTGAGTGATGAAACAGAATTCTCTCTATTTTATTTCTTCTCATCAGTGGAGACTTCTCCCATCCAGTCAGCAGCAACTAAGACCAGTGTGTGTTGATATCAAACACCCAGTTTGCACACATGTGATGGAATCATTCCTTCCTCTTCAAGGACAGAGTTCAGGAAAGTCTTTGGCACTGTTGACACCCCTAGAATGTTTATTTCAGAGCTGCCTACCTCTTTTTTGCCACTTGAGGCACAAGACTGACTTCTGTTAACCAGTCCTTCCCTAGAGATAAACCTGCAAGCACCATTTCTAAAAGTAGATCCCCACTGGATTAAGCCCAGGGACACCCACTGGCAATTGAGCACCACTTCCATACTGTGATGGGAAGGGCACTTTTTTTTTTCCTGATATCATGAAAATCAAATTGTTCCCACAGGAGAGGATGGAGGACATTTTGTCATGGAATCCTGCTATTTAGTTTTCTCCATTCTCGGGAATGAGTTGGTGGGAGCACTTAGAAAAGTTCCCATATGCCTTTCCAAAAAAGGCAAACTATGGAATGCATTCCTACTGAAGAAAGGCAGATCAATTACTTGTTTTATATGTTAGCAGGCTGCTTTCCTCCAGACCAGTGCTGCTGTGCCTCAAGAGGAGATTAAAAGAACAAAAGCCACATCCCAAATGCCACAGTGAGAACACAGCAAAGCTTACACAAACTCTGTTTCCATCCTGTGAGCCCAACACCTCTACTCTGGAGAGTCTTTTCAACAAATACACCATGTATGGTAATTCCACATAAAAATCACAAACTCTCCCAGTATTTTGGTCCTTTCAAGGGCTTTTTTTCCTGACAGGACTCTAAGGATATAGACCTTTCAAGTGAAACTTGCAAKAGCAGCTGTAGCTTTTGCATACATCTTCAAAACTGGATTATTATAGCCCATCTTTACTATCAAACACAATTAATTCTTGTCAGTGGGGAGTTTTCACAATTTTTTGACAGTTGTACATCCTGATAAAGTATCATACTGAGAAGATTCATGCTGAGCTATTTGGCTATGAGAGCAGTAAGATACYTTCAAAGAGGATAACAACAGTACGCTTTGTTAGTGAAAAGAGCTTTGCTCTATTTCCAGTGTCACTGGAATTAATTTTTTACTTTTATTATGGTAAAAATGATGCTCAAAAGCATTTAAAAGAACTTTTCCCTGGCATGAAGCCAACATGTTTCAATTTGAAGGAGGGTGGGAACCAAATGATAATGGCATTACCCATCACAACCCTTTTTTGTCAGAATCTAAATGTGAATATTTTGAGAAGTTTTTCCTCTTTGAAGATATGCTCAGTTTTCCACAGCAGACCAAACTCTGCATAATGTTGCAAATTAACTGAAGCAAGGAAAATGTTTTGCCAAAAACACAAAAGACACTTAAAAAGCACGAGATAGAAGCAACTGTATTTCATCTTAACCAAAATGAAAGTGGCGGCGAGTTTAAAAATCAATGAGGGCTTTTCTGTTTTGAAAATTTAAGATGGATGCTGGCTTGCTAAATGTAAAAAAAAAAGATAAATGAACTGATAAACAACACATGGACAGAGTGCCATCTTCTTGGAGTTACAAAGCAGCAGGGTTTTTTAGCTTGCAACACTCTTGTGTTTACTTTCATATGGTCAGTGCCTGCATTCCACTTGGTTAATAAAGTACAGCAACAAGACTTACGACTTCCATATGCAACCTTACAACCAAAAATTAAAGTGCATTGTGCAAATAATAACCAGATGTTTGAAGTGTTCAAAGCTATAAAGGACACACATTTCAAAACAAATAGGGGAAGCCACCTGAGGAAAGTGATTATTAAGGATGGAAAAAGAAGTTACTTCTACTAAAAATGCTGAAGCATAAACCACTTTGTGAGTCAAAATGAGTGCTGCAAACTCTCACCAGAAAGACAACCAGATGTCATTTTAAAGCATGTATTTTTAAAGGAAAATATCATTTGGATTTGGCTCACAAAAGACTACTGCCAAGCTGGTCTGGAGCACTGAAATATTATAAAGCTAAACAAGAATAGGTTAATGTTTATACACATACAGGTCACTGGATATAAATGAAAGTATAAGCAGAGCAGCCAGCAGGCATCATGCTGTGCTGAACAGGTATTCCTCCCTTTTGATGGCCTAAGAAGCTGCTCACTTTGTGCTAATTCTTYAGCTTTACACTGACCACAAAAACATCCTTTACTGGCTATTTCCACAGTTAGTTCACACAACTCCTAAAACCTACTCTGATCAACAACAACTGAAAGGCAAAGCTTTGCTGTTATTGTGCTTGAACTTTCTGCCCAACTTCAGCTGCTGTGATGATCTGAGGAGCTATCTATTGAATTCTAGTTGCTTCTAAATCAGGCTTTAGGAGTACACCACAGCTATCCCACCCTGTGATGTGCAGACAGAAGCAGTAAACCCAAGAGATTTTGACAAGAACAGCATTTTTTACTGTATATTCTTTATGCAGACAAGAGTGAAATCTGAGCATCTAATTTATGCAAAGCATCCCTATTTCTAGACACCACATAAAAATTCCAGAGTACTCAGCTTCACTATAGATATATAATTTGAAAGTATTTTTATATGAAAATTAYATATTTTCCACTGCTGGCACTGAACACAGCTCATTTTCCCAGTTAAGAGCTGAATAACTCCAGTATGCTTASAACTATTTCATTTCCAATGTGCAAAAAAAGGGTTGATGATAGCCTGGAACATAATAAAGTGCAAGACTCCTCTTAGATGAAGTTAAATGTTCTTCTATTTGAAACAAACAAAAAAACCCCACAGTTTTTGTCCCCACAAGCCCTGGGAAGCATTAAGTGCAGCAGMTGAAACACTGTCTCTGTTAGGTCACCTTGATCTCCTGGATCTGGTACTTGCCTACACTGTTGAGACTTCACACCTGCCCTCACAAAAATGTTTTTATACAAATCTGTGTCCCCAAATTAACTTAGAGGTTACAAACACCCACTCTTACACTAATTAGATTAAACACCCTTAAGCAGATCAAGTTGAAGCTCGCTCTCTCCTTCCCCACATCCCCCACTTCTTGACTAATCAGTTCTTGCTGGTAAAACTTGAAAGTTATCCAATTTTCCTTCTGGAGTATTCTTTTTAGCATCTCTACCAAAAACTCRTGCTGGAGCAATCAGCCAGTTGAAGCATGATGTGCCTTTTTGCACACACAACACTGGAATTTCAAAAGCAYTCATGCTGACTTYKTGGGATTTGTGCTTCTTACATGYTGYCTTATATATCAAGAGTTCTATTATCATTACAGTGCAAGGGTGTTGTTGTATATACCAGGGGTTTTCTTATCATTATAGYRCAAGGGTTCCATATCACCAGAGTTTGKTACCTCCTCAGTGTTTCYCACAGGCAKCTCCTCCMAGCACTGACTGTTCCTGGTCCTTGCAGCAGCCATCTGACTSCAGAYCCCACCMATCCACTCTTTTATACCACTGCTCTTATTGGMCACAGGTGTGGCCTGTTAASAYCAGGCCTGCTCCTGATCTTTAGTAATTGGCTCAGCTGCAACTCTTTARGGGATAAGATTACATTCTGTACCACCTTCATTTACCCACACTGTRTCCCCCTACACTTACAGCATTAAGATTTTTAATGTTCTAACCAACATCACATCTTTGCTCTCCCACTCCGTGAGCAACCAGTTTCAAGCGTAATTAAATAATCTTTCACCCTTTACAGATGTGGCCTGGTTGTCTCACATTTACTGTCTCTGAGGTTGATGTCCTGTGAGTGCCAAGGTTTGAGTGGCCTCAGTGCTGGGAGTGGGAGCATTTCTGCTCCCTCATTACCCCCTCCATCATGCACATTTGGGCGCCTGTCAGACCTTCTGTGACCCAAGTTTAACTTACTGCACCAGCAAAATACTAGACAGCCAATTTCTCTTCTGGGTGAGTTTCCTGCCAGCTTAYTTCATCAGCTCATGGAAGTGCCTGAGCTGCCAAACCACCACAAAGGCTGTACTGGCTCACTGCCTCCCCAAACTGCAGCCCTGCCATGGATGTGGAGCCTTCCAAAGTCACAACTGCTGAGGAGGCTGCTGTTGGACTTGCTAAACAGGGAAATAACCAAACAAAGCTGTGGAGAAAGTTTGTAATGTAAGAATGTATCTTACTCAGTACTTCTCCCCTCAGTTTTAGATACAAAATCCATTTAAAGCATATATAAGCAAAACTTTTTATCTAAGGGGGATGCTGTGGAGAAGAAGGAAATCTAAATACAGTATCTGCCAGGCTATAGGTTTGCTCCAGTCCCACTTATCTACTGAGTAAACCCTCAGCTAAAATCCTAAGTCAGAGGGGGTGGTGGGGTATTTCTTGCTCCAAGCTGCTCAGTCTCTGAACACTAAGGGATGGTCATCTCCTTATTGCATTAACACCTTTTAGGTTATGCCACATGTTCTAAAAATCAGTAACAGTAAAACTGACTGGGTACCAAACCATCAGATGCAATGACACTGACTTAAAATACCCCTGCAGAACTGATGTAATTGCTTATGTCTCAAGAATATTCAAGTCAGCTGCCTCTAACAGCAAAAAGCCCATAAATCTTCATATTAAAGGAAGAGAGCAGCACTTAGCTATTCCTTCAGTTACTTACCAATCAGGATTTGACCTGTTTTCATTGCAGAACTACCTGGCACCAAGCCATGTACCACAAGCTTCTCTTCACTGACTCCTCTGGTGGCTCTGTCCTTCCTGCCTTGTTTTTCCACTCTTCTGCTGCTCCATGAAGACTGATGGACAATCCCTACTAAGGCTTCCAGCAGCCTCTGCTGCTCTTCTTCCCCAGCRCTGTAGAGTTTTCTGGGATTTACATACACAGACACATCTTTGTACTTCTGCTGAACGGTGACACCCATTTTCTGAGCAGAGCGGTGCTTCAGTATGGAAGTAGGACCAGAGGGCTGCTCACTGCAGCTTCCACTGCCTTTCTTACCAGAACTCTTTGGTAAAAGACTCTTCTTTTTTAGCATTTTGGTCCATTTCTTCAGTTCATACTTCCTTTCCTTTCGTGATCCCTCTTGAATGATTTCAGCTTCGTTTTCACGAAACCTGACATGATTCACTGCTGGCATTTCTGGACAGCTGTTCTGAAGCAGAACTTCTTCTTCACTTTCACTCAATTCTAAATAAAATAATTCCCCATTTTTCTGCACACTGTCCAACCATTCAGGCTCAAGGTCACTGGAAAAGAAATAAGAACTCATTGATCATTCTTCTAAGGAAGATCACTGTGCAAGTGAGATCTGATTATTTTAAGTAGGGAGGGGACAGAGAGAGTGCAAGGGTTGAATAAAAAGCAGGAAAAAAAACTAGTTGCCTCCTGAACATTGACAGCTCAACTGCTTTAAATTTGCCATAAGGGTTAGAGCTTGTTTTAGATAAATTATGGACATGGCAAGGAGAGACATTCCTCTCACCAGTAAAATAGTTTCTTCAAAATTCTTCTGTTTTCCTTAGAGGAAAACAGCCATTGCAAAAARCAATGTTCTCTTTTCAGAAAACAAACATTTCTTTGACGTGCAAGTCTTAATTAGCAATTACAGTCATGTGCATGATGGGACTTTCTCTTAAGAGAAAAAATTCCATTCTGTTTGTTCTCTCCTATTATTTTTTCCTTTATGCATTTGTAATATAATCATGGCATGATTTTTTGAGGTGGTCCTGTGCAGAGCCTGAAGATGGACTTGTTTATCCTTGTGGGCTCCTTTTAACTCAGGATATTCTGTAATGCTATGGGAACACAGATTTGYACTGCCAGCCCTCTGGAAAGAGATTTTAAAAATCACGTAGATTGAACATTAAAATAAACCCCAAAACAATCTAAGATGAAATCTAGGTAACAGTTTTTAAAACCCAACTTCCAAATAGCATCTGCAAAAATACACACTAAAAATGCAAAGAGGCAGCAGCACTGCTACAGAAACAGATCTGGCAGCTGGTATGGATCATCCAAAGTCAAGAGCAAGACAGTTCTGCAAAGCAAAGGCAAAGCAGCTCTAGGATATAACAGAAACATCATCAGCACAGTGCAAAAAAATTTTTGTCCTAATTTGGCAACAGTGATGTGTCAGCCAYGTCCAGTTTTGGATAGCAGGTTTTAAGAAAGATGTAATAACTGGAACACACCCAGAACAAAGAGACAAATGCTATGTAGCCTATAAACACATTTAAAGGGAAGGAGACTGAAGGAAATCATACTCTTTTGGCTGAGGAAAAACAGAAAAAAAACAACAAAAAACTGCCTGCTGAGGGGCAGCAGACCAAATGAACCTTGAGGTGAACCATGAAGCTCCAGATAGATGAGAATCCATAATGGCCAAAGTAAGAAAAGTACTCAGAGGTTTAATTATCTGGGATGTTCTGCATGGAAGAATTTCAGGAAAAGACAAGACCAGTTCATTCTTCCTAACCAAATGAGAARGAGATCTCTGTGTTTCATAAAAATCATATAAGGAAAAATGAGACTGGTGATTTACATCATAATTAATATAATAGTTTAAAGTTAACACACATTCATACATTTTACACTAGAACTACTTTTACTGAATAAAGAGTGCAAATAGAGCATTATTACTTTGAAAACACAGATAAATGATAAAGTTTAGCTGAATAGAGAACATTATACAGACATTGCACCATAGCACCTTTAGGGGCTCAACAAGAGGATCTGGCTGGACTAACAACACACCAAACATTGGCATTACTCTCTTTCTGGAGCTCCAGTTATTGAGAAARGTCTATGGGTCTTGCAGACAAGAAGAAACATCACCTATGTCCTCTGCATTTTTAGCTTTTTTGCCCAAATACATAGTTTAAAAGAAGAGCTACCACGTGTGATAATCTGCCTATACCTGAGGGATAAATCCAAGTTTGTGATTTCCAAAATCCTGAGTTCTTATTCAAGAAAGTATCAGAATGCTGACAAAACCTAAAGGCTGTCAAGGGCACACTTTCTGATCCAACATCTCTCAGAAGGTGGTAGGCAAGAAATAACATGAGAAGAGTTTTTCCTTGGTTTGTTTTTTAAGGAGTACTCCCACATTCTGGCATGTGTAAGCAAAATTAAGCAAAAATAAACAAACAAAAAACCTCCAACAAAACCCAACCAAAACAAACAAAAACCCAAAAATCCTCAAACCAACCAACCAACTCCACCCCCTCAAAAAAAAAACCCAAACAAAAAAAAGGAAACACTAGAAATTTACAAAGAAATTACATCTGGATTAGCAGAAACTCCTGTCATATATGATAACATTTTTATTCCCTCTTTAAAAAAGACTGTGGTCTTTGGAAAAGCTGTTTCTTCTTTTGGGTAGATGTCAAAATTTCACCCTGGACATGAGTTCATACACTCAAGTCCTCCAGCTTTGTTCTCTATTTTGATTAGAACAATATGGACCATGGGCAAAAAAAAATGCTGTGGGCATGTCTGGTGTTTACTCTGTGTTCACCCAAACAGAACCACTCCAGAGAGAAGTCAAGAAAAAACCATTGTACTGTAAAAAAACCATTCTCACTTTGCCAACAGAGATCCACACAGACATCTGGAAAAGCACATCTGAAACAAGTCAGCACCTAGAATGAGAGGTTTTTCCCCCTAATGCTGTAGTATCACCATAAATTGAAACCAAGCAAGGCAAGAAGAAAGGAAAAAAATATATATGTAATTTTGATCTGTTTTCTCTTGTGTCAAAACTAGTGCTTACACAATAACCTCAACTTGCCTCTAGGACTGGAAGCTTCAGTCAAAGGAGCTAAAAAATTTGAAGGCCTGCATTTCTCTAAGAGTAGTTTCACTGATCCCACACAGGTATTTCCTCTTTGGGATAAACATCTGAAAAACTGTGCTGATTGAAATTGTCCATTCATGGAAGAAAGATAAATTAGAAAGGATTCAAGTTCTTCTGGATAAATGGCTATATAGATAAATTATTAAAAGTATTACACATATTATTACAAGTGTTAGATGTGTTATGTGCTGAAATCAGTGGTACAGCTTTATCCCCTTAAACATATAYAAAGAATAACAGTAAAAAGGCATTTTAGATGAAAGAATTGTGAAAAGAAAAAACCCAAACATACAAAACATTAAAGCCAAACATAAAAATTATTAAAAACCCATGGCTTCAGGCTGAAATGTTACAATTGACTACTGGCTTATAAATATAGGAATAAAGTAAGGTAGGTGTACATCCAACAGCTTTGTCTCTTAGCCAGAGGTACAGGGCAACTACACATTAAACTAGGCATGAACACAGTTCTAACTTCTCCAGTTAAACCTTTTTTTTTCCCTTCCCCTGCACAGCCTGATGACATTARCATGCTGAATGAAATGCTATTGATGAGACCCTGAAATACACATTGGAAATGTCAAGCACGGCTGTCTTAACACAGGGAACCAAGTCAATGCTGTGAGTTGCAATCAGTCAAGCTGCTGCTGTAAGTTTCACTTCATCCGAATTAAAAAACATACAAATAAACTAAACCCCGGGAAATTGCATTTGTAACTTTAAAATATGTATTATTACAGAACTATCTTCTGGCTAGGACAGAAGATGTGTGAAATACACATTTGAAGTGTCAATCACGGCTGCCTTAACACAGCGAACCAAGTCAATGTTGTAAGTTTAACTTCGTCCGAACTAAAAAATACACAAATAACTAAAACTATGCAAGTTGCATTTGTAACTTTAAAATATGTATTATTACAGAACTGACTTAGAAGATGTGTGAAATACACATTGGAAGTGTCAATCACGGCTGCCTTAACACGGCGAACCAAGTCAATGTTGTAAGTTTAACTTCATCTGAATTAAAGAAATATACAAATAACTAAAACTCTGGAAGCTGCATTTATAACTTTAAAATACGCATTATACAGAACTCCCTTCTGACGTAGGACACTGAAATGAAAGCCTGCACCCTTCTTGCTCCAGCCTGTGCCRAGTCCCTCCTTGCCCTCCGTTTCCCGGGGGGGATGCAGGACGCAGCGCAGGGACCGCCCTGAGCRCACACCGCGATACCGCCAGGGCTCGGCAGGGAGGCACTGTCGCATTGCTCTCTGCTCCTACAGCCAGCTCAGCTCAGCTAAACCCAGCTTAGCTAAACCYAGCTCAGCCCAGCAGCGCCGGAGCGCTCCCGCCGCCTCTCTCCTCGCACAGGCAGGGCGACACCGGCCGAGCCCCTGCGGCTCTCCCTTCCCGTCCCCGGCCTTACTCGGAGCTGGCGGCCAGCGAGGAGCCGCCGGAGCCGCCGGAGCCGCTGTCGCTGCCGGTTGCCGCGGGCTCGGYGCTTTCTCCCCGGGCCGCCTCCATCCCCTCAGCGGCGCCGCTCCCGGACGCCATGACAGCCTTGAGCCGGGCGGGCGGGCACGTGACGCGCGCCGCGCCCTCCCATTGGCCGGCGGCCCCGGTCGCCATGGGAACGGAGAGACGCGCGCGCGCCCGGCCGTGAGGGGCCGTTCCCCGGCGCTGGGGGCAGACCATGCATGGCCGCGGGAATTGCCCTGTGTCCGGGCTCCCCCGGCTCCCCCCGGCTCTCCACGCCTTTCCCTGCCTCAACAGGACCGCGCCACACTTTATTTAGTTGCCCGATTGCAAGGTCCCAGCAGCCGTCCCGTAAAAGACACCCGTAGTGAAACTCCGGGGTCCTGCGGTGAGGCTCAGRGCGTTGTAACCAAACGCTGGTCAGGAGGGGAAACACGAGGTAAAAAGAGGTTCTGAGGGCAGCTGGTGAGCAGTGGGATGACTCTGTGCTTAATTTTATGTGCTATTGTATCAATTTTACGAGCTGTGAGGAGTTAAGGTACTTTCTCCTTAGCAGGGCTGTTAGGAGAAGCAAGGATGTGACAGGCCCAAAGAAGTCCCTTAAAACAGCCCCCGCAGTCTACACGTGTAAAATCATGCAGTCAAGAGACACACGCACACAAAATCCCCCTACTCCGTTTTCAGGACTTAAATTACTCATATTCATGAAAAAACAAGACCTATGGCAGCCCCGCAGACAACTTGCAGCGTAGCTGTGTCAGTAAAGCCATCAGGACACACATGGTGAGCGGGGAAAGGGATGGAGAGTAATTGCTGGAACATGTTTCATGGGCTGGATTTAATCTCTGCTCTGTGGGGTGTTTGCACAGCTTCAGCAGTGAGGTTTTATAGCCCTGGAACACTACAGAGGAGTGACAGAATCCTGGGATGAAATTGCTGTGCTTGAAATTGCTTTAGGGAAGCGTACATTAGTAAGCGTGATTTCAAGTGAATTAACAGACAGAAATGTTTTGGACTCGCATCCATATGMTTAAGGCTTCAGCTGGAGTAAAAATACCTATATTAAGTACTGAAGGGCCATTCTGAAGTCCCTGAACAAGACCTAATTTCACAGATAAATTACTATTGCATGGTTATTAAGACTACAAACCAATCCAGAGCGGGAGACAGAAACATTTCCTAAAGAAAAACTCTTGTTTTACTATGGTTTCATTTAGAAGGTGAGATACACTGTCCCACCCGCCCTAATTATGCTTACATTTGCAAGCACTTCTAACACACAGAGCAGCACACTGAAGTGTTTCTGTGGAGAAGTGATAGTCAATGCCAGATGGTGCTGTGTTAGTTAAATTTCTCTTGAGTTCAAGAGCTGATTAATTGGTTCCAGTTGTTTGCTCGCTAAGTGAGAAATACAGGCTCTCTCTCAAGGAGGCAGTGGTTTTACACCACTTGCTATTTTTATAGGAATAAGCATATTGGGAATGGAAGGATGATGGAAGGCTTTGGGTCCTCTGAGAGGAGTAGCTGGGAGCCACCTAAAGACTTTGCTGAAACGAATGTGGAATTTCTGCTGCTGTGGGAACAATTAAAGATTGCAGGATATATCTCACACAGCAGGATCTTATTTTAGTGAAGACACAGATTTTCCCACACAATCCCTCTTGAGAGGAAAGCCTGTCATTTCTTGGGCATAAATATTAGGATGAAACTTGAAATAATTTGTCTTCTGGCAGACACTTTACACTTAATCCAAGGAGCTGGGGCTGATGCTTCTCCACACTTGGGGATCCATGAGCCTTCTATGCCAAGTTGCTGTTTTTAACATTCAGATGGTAAAAATCTGCCAGGGGGTATCACTGGCACCAACAGCACTGCTCACCCTCACTGGACAACTGGGTAATGAGCACTTAGCAGTGGATAATTAAAGCCTGAAGGTTGTTCTGATTTGCTGCTCCTGCAAAGAACAGCTTTCATTCAGGAAATTTATTTCCTGAGCAAGAGTTTCTTGTTGTTACTTTTTTTTTTTGGCTTAACCTGTTTCAGAAGCTGTTGTGCTTCAAAAATAACAGCCTGCCTTGATCCATGCCCATATTCAGAAGGAGACTGAAGTTTATAGAAGACAGGGTATAGGACACACTGGTGTCCATGCTCCAAATTGCAGCTCTTCATTAGTGATAATGAGGTAAGAAGGCCCTAAGTGACTTGYTAATGTTTCATTTTTTCCTTTCTTGATTTCACATCACTTAATATTTCCAGGAAGGCTCTACCAACAACTGGACAGACACAAATGATACACAGATAAAACATGATACGTCACAAGCAGATAGAACTAAGAGGGAAATAGTTTCATCTTTGTTTTTCAGTTGTGTTTCTTGCTAACACCTGTTTACTGAAAGAAAAACTAGCCAAAAAATATGAGTGACATTATATTTCAGCTATTAATTCCCGGGTTTTTTTATTTCTCCAGGGAACAGCGTGAGCAAAATATGTCAGAAATAACTCCCTCTTTTTAAGATTAATGACAACAACACAACTTTCCCCTCGCCTGCCCAAGTGTTTCTTAAAGGACAAAATGCATATTTCACAAGGATTCCTTAATAATTAAGATTTTTTTGATTACCAGTTTTCCATAAAACTCYGTAAGACTGTGATTAAAAAATCTTGTGTTCACAGCTCCTCTGACAGGGCTGTGCAGAGACCATCCACAGCAAAGTGGCRTGAATTGAAGAGTGACACTGGGCTGTCATTTGAATTGGGATATTTACATATAAACAGACACCACAGAGAATGAAAGCTATCTCTGGGACCAAAGGGACAGAAGTTTTGTGAGCAAACACTCTAGTGCTCAATAAATGAAATGGAAAAAATATTGTGACTTCTTAAGCTTTCTGTGTCAGCTCTGATCACAGAAGGTGTTTCAGAAGAACACAAAACCAACAGGGAGACAGCCATGAAAGATCTGGGAAGAGCAGTACAACTCATCCCATTCTTTTGAAAAACAGTCTCATAGAGTTAAGAGTTTTCTCCAGAATGAAAAGCAGCTGCAATTTTCATATTTTTTCCTACTGCTTTTACTTCACCTTACGTGTTTAAAATGCCCTTTTTTTAGGATCACCTGCTATGCATAGCAGGCATGTCAGGCATGAAAGAAAGCCACTATTTGCAGTCAGTCAACATACAAATGTTTCAAGCATGAGTAGCCTTATTCCACTTAGAGTACATGAACGTAAGCAACACCACGGGGCAGCACGTTTTTAATCCGGCTCTGAAATAGAACATTTTCGGTTAAGTCACTGAGAAGTCCACGGGGTTGTGTTTGCACACGAGCACATTTATTGTGCATGAGGCAGCCTCAGAGAGCCGTGCCGGAGCAGGCTGATTGCAGCGTGCCCTCCTTGCTGAGCTCTGTGTTTGCATCCCCGGCGCTCGCAGGAATGGATTTCACACGTCTTGAGCTGAGTTAACARCCACTTGTTAGTTTCCATAGCAAGAGCCGCTTGGAGCTGGCACTGGAAGTGCCCGTGTGCTTTTTCTGTGCAGCTGGAAATAAACCAGCGTGGCTGAGAAACAGGAAACACTTYAGCAGAACGGGAGATGAGCTGCTCTTGGATTCTGCTGAATGGGATGCGTTTTTCTGTGTAAAGTTTCTGCGGCTCTCAGCT
This sequence comes from Cardinalis cardinalis, assembly GCA_014549065.1. NCBI lineage: Eukaryota > Metazoa > Chordata > Aves > Passeriformes > Cardinalidae > Cardinalis > Cardinalis cardinalis. Next base: position 153,510 of record JACDOX010000557.1, read on the forward strand.
AAGCACATGGGAAATGCCATTAAGGGTGGTTTTCAGATCTGGGCAAGATCCTATTGTCGAGATGTCTTTGTGGGGGGATACCGTGGAAAATCGCACGTTAGGGATGGTGAAAGCAGGAGGAAAAGCAGCTGCTTCTCATAGAGTGTACCGCCTCCTGTACATCCACTTAAGGACTTCTTTCCCATCCCTCGTGGATTTGTGTGCGAGTTAGAATACATTATCCCCTGCCCTTAGAGAAGGGTTYAAAACGCTTACGGCGTGCATGCAACAGCATCAATCCATATTAGAGTATCCGCACGTTTCTCCGCACATGTAAGAGTCCCTCACCTGCACATCCTCCTCTCTCCTGGAAGGAGGGAGGGAAAGCCCAGGGCGCCTCGGCTCCTCGCTGGCACCCACCCCTTCCCTTGCCCTTGCCTTCCCTTGCCGCGCACAGAGGGGCAGCCCCGGCCATAGGGGAGCTCGCCGGGGCTGCGCTGCCCTGCGCAGGGGCAGGGATGCCGGAGCCCGCCGAGCTGGGGAAGCCATGCCGGGCAGCAGCGATGCCGGGCAGCAGCGATGCCGGCAGCAGCGATGCCGGGTGCCGGGCAGCAGCGATGCCGGGCACCCCGCTCCCCGCGGCGGGCACTGACCTGTGCAGCAGGACGCTCTGCACCGAGTCCAGGTCCTCCAGGTTCCTGGTGACGGGCCGCGGGATGCTGTACCTGCCCGCCCCGAACATCGGCACTGCGGGCGGCCGCGGGCAGGTGGAGAGAGCCCTGGAGGCCCGCAGCCCGTCCGTCCGTCCGTCCGTCCGTCCGTCCGTCCGTCCGTCCGTCCGCGCCCGGAGCCCAGCGGCGCCGCGCCGCGGGGCGCGGGGGAAGCGCGGCCGGCAGAGAGCGCCTGCTCCGCTGCGCTGGGACGCGCTGTGGTTTGTGTCAGGAACTCGCCAAGCGTGAAAAGCAGACTTGGAGATGAATAAAGCAGAGCAATTCCTAGCTGCAGCAGTAGATTTACACCTCCCCCCTCAGGCAGAGCTTCATCCCCAGCGCCCGCTATGTGAGAAAGTAGTTTTTGCCCGTGTATTTTCCTGCTGGTCAAAGTAGTGAATTTGAAATTTGAGTTTTGGATTCCAGTTGATCCTCTTTCCTTAAGTAACAATGTGAATAATTACCAATCGCACAAAATCCAATCCGGTCTTTGATTCCCTCTTTCACAAAATATTAATTACAAGTGGTTTCAGATGATCATGGGACTCCTTACTGGGTTCCCATCTGTAAAATTCTGATGCAGTATATTGAATGAACAGGGACATGAATGTATAAACCCCATATCTTCACTGTTTTTATTCTTTCCTCTGAATTGCCATGGTTGATTTTCTCTGCTCCCTTTTATGGGGTCAGTTTTCTCTAATTTTTCAAGRTGTGGTCATCTCTTCCAGGTTTTCTCTGACAGCTGACATAAGATCAATAGCTAATAAAGTCTTGCAATCTGTTACAAAACCCATGAATTTTAGTTTCCCTCAGACATTGTGCCTGAGGTAGTTACAGAAGCACAGCAAGGCAGTAGTTTCCCAGAAAGACCATTAAGAGGAGGACTGCTGGTATGACAGGCAATGGATAGCAAACTGGAAACCACAGAATATTTTTAGCACCACACTCYGTGGGATGGTGGCCACCACATGGAGCAAAAGCTTCAGCTTTTTTGGAGACTTTGACTTGAGTAGGCAGTGGCAACAACTCAGTTTGGAGAGGGTGAATGCAGAATTACCATGAATCTGTGGGTGGGATTCTCACCCAGCAGTGTGACTCAAATATTTAGGTGTCTTAACATTTTTTCCTTTTCTTAAAATTTTGTTTTGTTTTTCTCTTTGATACCAGCATGAAATTTTAAGAGAAAGACAATCCCCTCTGAATCCCACTCCTGTCAAAGATGCAGAACCACCATCCTCCAYTGAGGTGAGCAACAGCAGCAGGACTAAAATAAATAAAAATCATTGGCACCAGGGTGCCAGGGAAGCTGAATGTACACCAGGGTTTTGTATCTAAGTAGCAGTGMCTGGAGGAGTTTGGTATGTACAGTATCAAGGTCAGCATAATGCTTCCACAGTGGCACTGAGCAAAGAACTTTTTGCATTACCCACATCTTGATTTCAGAAAACTGGTGGGAAATTCCTGGCGGTTGTGTCACCATTGCCTTAGAAAAACACCTAGGCACCATCCATACTTCAGCCTTTTTACCTTTTTCATGCCCTGAGGGAGCAGAAATGTTTCATTTGTACACAACAGGGGTGTGTTTTCCCCATTCACTTAGGACAACACCAACCCCACATCTGGGTCAAGAATTTGATGGTAGAAAACCCCCAAATGTTACCATCAAAATCACCCTGTGTGTCCAGAAGGCCTTTCCAAGATCCTTGTCAGCTTTTCTTTTTCCCTGGGCTCCTTCTCACTGGGAGACTTTTTTGGTTTTGGTGTTTCTTAAACTACTGAGCTAGTGCTGAATTTAATGGTAGTATCATCTGCTACTAGTATTTTACTTTTACATGGGCTTAAAATTGGTTGTGAAGGTCTTTATTAGAATTGCTTACAACTCAGCAAAACTAGAACATGTAAGTATAGAGACCCCCAAAATGTGCCAAAATGAGAGAAGGTGACTTAGGTTTTGTGTAGTTTATGAAATGGAAGATCACAAAGCACCACACTGCTGATAAACAGGCCAAATTACTAATTTAAAAATCAAATAGAATGTTTTTCTAGGTGTGAATTACAACTTCKATCACATTTAACATGCCTAGACTCAATATTTATGGGTGACACAACTGGGAAATGAAAGAGGAGTGGATAGTCAAAAGTGATACAGTGGATACTTTCAGAGCCCTATATTTTTTCYCTGAATACATTTGCATTACCTTAGTTGCACATAAGTTTTTTAAGTCAAAAGACAACAGTCTGAGCTAGCATTAATCCTGCAGATACCTCAGGCTTTGACATTTACAAGAATTACTTTATTGAGTTTTGTAGATTGCAGTTTCACTAAAATACAAAGTGCAATTGCATTGTATTTTCTGCAAGACTTTAGGCAACTTAAAAGGAAGGTCACAATTCCATTTGAAGTTTGTCAGCTCYTGTATTTGTACACAAATGAGAACATGGCACTACAGCACATTTTTCTGAATCCATAAAATAAGTGCAGTTGGAGAAAGGTTATAAAATCCTGCAATGCAGAGAAAACCAAACCAATAAGGGTTGGGGAAGGAAGAAATTCAACCAGTTTAAACACACAGAAATGACAACAGTAGAGAATTTTAAGACACCCTGCCTACAAAGTAACAATAGCATACCTTGGCTCCCCTTCTATTTGTGGTACTTTTGCTGCCAGCTGAACTGCCTTGTGAAAACACTGTTGCTTTGTTACAGAACAATTCTGGCGTTGCTGATATAAAAGAAAAAACGAAATAGCAACTCTGATGCTGTGTTCATGACATACTCCTCTTTCTGAATTTAAACTGTGTTTTTTCTCCAACTGATGTTAGGCTTTAACAGATTATGCAGCTATTTCCTATGCTGACAAGGTCAGAAGTTTTTGAGTCATAATCCCTTTTTGGAAAAGACTAAAAGATGTGGTAAAGCTACTTTTGCAGTATTCAAACACTTTTAATCTCCTTGACTTGGCTGCTGAGTTTTAGTGTGCCCGGGGATCAAAGATTCATGGGCTGCACAAGGTGGAAATCAGTTTATTMATATATATGATGTGTCATTTATGTCATGAGCCATGAGATGTTAGCACATGATGGGGAGAGTTGAAATGTTTTGGGAAAGACTTCATTCTTTGAATTGARGGAAAAAAAGTCCCTATTTTTCTTTTGTTTTCTGTTTGGTCATACCTGTGAGTAAGGGACACTGTACTTTACTGTATTCAWTTCCCAAAGTAAGGACYRTGGCAAATGTTTGTTAGGGTACAAGGTTACTTTCCTGTTCCGCCATTCTGTCTAGAAACATTCCTTAAATCTACAGGAATTAGGAAAATCAGTATGACTTGATCTCCTGCTGATTAACAGTGGATAGTGTTGGCAGTTCTGTGATGTGGGCATTGCTGTTCTTGGACAACAGGGGAGGTTCTCCCTCACCAGARGATGCATCCTCAGGCTGCTGCTGCCTGTCTGTTGCCATGTTTGAAAGACTGAGGAGTGGGATTGGTAGGATATTTTTCCAAGAGGATGTYTCCTGGCTGTGCCTCTTGTCCACAAACAACAGGAAATGTTCTAAAAGGCAGAGGCAACTCTCTGATTTTCACCTCTGACACAATCAGATAGGGACATCCACCTCTGGATTTGCTTTTATTCTTATTGAAGCTAGTGGCATCTGAAAAAAAAAACAAAACCCAAACACAGAGAGATTTTGGTGTTACTGCTTCGCTTAAAGAATAGCTCCTTGTTCTGTGTCTGTGTGGAGACAGCTGGGTTGCCCAAGCTGTCCTGTTACCTGCCTTSTGCTACATCAGCACTGCACTGCAGAGAGCAGAAGGAACAGCTCTGCTACACTGAGTTTAATGATCTGTTCTTGTCAGACTGCAGGGGCACTAAACATTCTGTGCATTCCAGGCTCTGCCTTCAGCCCAGCCTTGCAGCAGCAAGAGAGAAAACCCAATTTATTTGTCAAACAAATCTCCTGCAGTTCTGGGCTCTCTTCAAAAGCAGCCACAAAGGCAATGCTTTTGGCAAACTGGTGCAGTCAGCAGTACAGGAACCCCTGGAAATACAAATTTACAGTCTGTGGGGAAACCATTAATCCAAGGAGTAAGTGATAAGCTGAAGAGCAGCACAGGATGATGTCACTCATTTCATATCAGTCTTTCACTTCGGCCAAGAATCTTCAGCTTGCAGAACAGTGGGGATAGGTTGGCAACACATGGCTACTTCATGGCCTTTAAAACAACTTGCTGGATTCTTATTACTTCCTCTAAGACAGTTTTTGTACCAACAAGAAACCTAAACCTCGTTGAAAAGCCACCCTAAGACAGTTTTTGTACCAACAAGAAATCTAAACCTCCTTGAAAAAGCCACCCTAAAAATTATTACATGACTGATATATTGCAAAGACTGATAAAACATGATTAGACTTTGTTAAACTGAAGCTGATAAAGCTCTTGCAAACTTGTCTATAAATACAGTTTGTGGCCATGTGCTCTTGTGAGAAATARATCAGAACCATAAAAAGGGGCAACTTATTTTTTATATGAACATCTGGGCAAAGTATAGGAATGTGTGGCAAACATGCTACAAAAAATCTTTGAATTTTGACTCCAGACTTATTTTTTAGGATTGATTTTAAATCTCTCTCTCCCTCTTATACCCAGCTTCTGCTCTTGTCTGAGTTTCTGGAGGCACAGACTTTGGTGCATTGCTTTGAAACAGACTGACTGTAATTTAAAAATCCTTGAGCAAATACACCTACTTTATATGTGCYACCTCACAAAACAGCACATTTGGATGACCATGAACTTTCTTTTTTTTGTGTAAGAATATGAGAGAAGCATATGTAGAATTTCTATGGATTAAACAGTTTATAAAACTAGTTTAATTGTGAGAGAAGTAGGATTRTTTTAAAGACTAAAGACAGTTTTAATTTTCCTATCAGGTGTGTTGGGAATCCTCTGCTTCTTAAATATATAAATGCATAACACYAAAAGCAGCCACAACTAATTTACAGTAAGAGATAATAGATACTCTTCTCACTCATTTAGTTTTCATCAGAGATTATTATTTAAAAGTGTAAATATTTTACCAAGCTACAAAATTTAAAAAAAGCAAAATAGCACCACCTGGTGCTGATCAAMGTTTTGACGATCAGTTCCAGCCTCTCAGTTTGAGATTACTGCTGTATGGATAAACCAGTGACTTTCACACCATCAATTTGAGGTCAGATAAAGAAATAACCTTATCACTATTTCTATTATTAATCTTTGGCTCCGTTTTCTTGTAGACCTTTCTTCCCTCTAAATCTTTATCCATTATTTACCAGTTTTTAGGGGCTTCTAGAAAAAGTTCTAGTTTAAACATTCTGGATATGTGTAAGGAGTTATTGATTAAAATCTGATTTTTAGGCTTTTCTTCAGGATGATGAGAGACTCCAGATAAAAGTGAACTTCACCACTCYTTTTCTTTGTTTCTAATTATTTCTGGGCTTCCTTGTGGTGCTCAGAAATAAAAGCATAGTTGAGGTTAATCCCTATATCYTGAAAGGGCTTCAGCTGCCTAAAACCTGTTAAAATCAATGGGCAGGAAGGTGCCTGAGGATGAATCCCTAAGAATTCAATTTCTAGGCATTATCTATTTATTTCTGAAAAGAGTCCCCTATTYATTCCTTCTCAGTGATTGATGTAATGTTATGGTCACTTTGTCCCACAAGCACCACTTTGTGTGCCACTGTTTTGCTTATGTTACTTTCTAAAAATGAATTGTGTATCATTTCTTGTGAAGTAAAAAAAWTATAAAGCCAACAAATTCCTGGAATAAACATCATCACATTCATTAAATAAACCAACCAACAACTAGTTAAACCCTCACAAATGAGTAGGGGATAGCTTGGGAGTTTGCACAACATTGTYTTGGAAGCTTTTTTCTGTTCTATTTTGATGTGTTTGAAGTATGAACACCAACTRAAAATGGACTTTTCTTCAGATTAATGAAGCAGAACTAAGAAATTGCTGACTAGGAATCTGAGAGATACTAGGGACATATCTTCCTGAGTGCACACTGCAGGAGGCTGGGGAGATCTCAGCCACCAGGACCTTGCAGAACAAGGGTGAGACTTTGTGAGAGAGTTGCTTGAACRTAAAAGCACGATCAAAGCTGTTTAGCTTGGGCACAGTGCTGTAGTGATCCACTGCTGCTGCTGTGCTGCATGTCAAACCAAAGCAGCCACTGCTCCAAAAATAATTGTTATTTCTTAGATAGTTGCTAGCTAGATGACAAAATCCTGATGTTTGTGGAGCTTTTATGATTTCTGCCGTTTTGGGAGAGAACTTTGTAAATACATTGTGTCATGTCTTGGCTTGAGTGTTGTCTTCCAGCATCAGGGCTGTTTCCCAGTGTGTGCACACATAAAATTCAGGGCAGTCATGGAGTGGAGGTTTAGGGTAGGGTGCTCTCCCTGTCTCTGAGATAATGCAATTCTCATCAAACTACAGTACAACTTTAATTTCTTGTGGTGTCTGCAATCTCTGCTATTTGTTTGTTTTCCATCTAATGGAGGATCTGTGTTTCATGGTGTGGTTGTATTTACAATGGGTTTGTTTTCAATATCTACTGAGGGACTTAGAAGTGCAACTAACCAAGTCTGCTAACAAAATTTCACTCTAAATTTTAATTTCCAGGCAAGAAACACTAGAGGGCATTGCAAGTTTTGTGCTCATCCGTGTAGTAACTCCACAATGCTCTTCTGTAACAGCAGTCTTCTCAGTTAGCTAATAAATAACTCAGATTAACTAATAAAAGCTTACTAACATGGTGGGAGAAGCTGTGGAGACCATTTGCAGGCTGCAAAAAAAACTTCTGACACTTAAATGACAAATACAGTGTTTGCTTAGGTCAGCAAGCACACGCTGCACACACCATCAAAACCAATATAGTGTGAAGCTGCACATGGATTTCTCTGAAAATGGAAGCAAAACTATGCTAAGGACATCCATTTCTGCAAATAGAATTGTGTAACTTGTGACTGGCACCTGGYAGGGTTATATATTCCAAGCCATCTCTGGGCTGAAAAGTAGAATATTTTTTCCCCATATGCATTGTAGAAGTTCTGTTCAAAATTAAAAAAAAATGCTGATAATTTCATAAGGGTCAGTTTTAAGTGAGTTCAAAACTGTGCATGTGTTTTTATAAAGAGAGAAGAAAAGTACAGACAGAATGTATATACACAAAGGGGGGATTTTAGGAGTAGTTTGGAAGTCAGTGATGGGAGTAGGATTTGCAAGACTATTCTTTGATCCTGCTGCCAAAAATTCAGRCTTTTCAGAAACTTCTGTCCCCTGTAAAATGTCACTGATTGTTCTACCCAGAAATAACAGTGCAGTAAGAATTCCAGGGACACAGAGGGTTCTTGAGACAGAATTGCTCATATGGGATGCACAGAGGAATGTCCTCCTTTGRGGAGACAAGTTGCACACCCTCCCTTATCTCTTTATCTGTTTTTGTGTCTGCATGTGTCAGACTTCAAAGAGGTTTGTGTTTGTCTTTTTTGTTTATTTTTGTTTTGCTTTCCTTCTTGTTTTGTTTTGTGGGTTTGTTTGTTTGTTTGTGGGTTTTTTGTTTGGATGKTTTTTTGGCTTGCTTGTTTGTTTTTTTGGAAAGTGCAAATGGTGCCACAGTGTCAGAGGTGAGGGAGTGATGCAAAGTGATGCAAGGAAAGGCAGCCTCCTCCTGCTTCCCTGATTCCTGAGWGCTTGGCAAACCTGCACAGAGCTGTCACAGGCTTTAGTGTTTAACCAAAAATGATAATGCCTGGATGCTTTTCCTTAGTCATTTTGCATATTACTAATTTACCCAGCCCATGGAGCTGTTTAACAGTGTCTGTCACAACTGAACTGTTCTCAGGAATATTGTAGATTTCATATCAAGAAAAAGACATTACTCATTTTTCTAACTGAGTTTTCTATTTTGGAAAAATCACAGGAAATGGAGCACTAGGAGACACACGGATGTATTTATCAGGATGTCATTATCAGGATGTCATTATCACGGATGTCATTATCAGGAATATCAGAAAATCACAAAGCCAACTCAATGAAATTTGCCTCCCATGACTTTAGACCAGTCTCAGCAGAGGCATATTCCCTTTAGAGAATGAAATTCCTTCCTAGGGAGGAATCCTAGGAAGTTGTGCAATTCTGCAATACAGAAAACAAGCAGACAACACTTCTCTTTTCATTAAAGCTTTTGTGCAAAATCCAATGTAGAATGTAGCRTATGACTTGCAGATAAAAGTAGTGGTGACTAAAGTCATGCTTTCACAAATAGGAAATATATTATTTGAGGACTTGAATTTTGTGCTTCTACGATATACAATATTGTACACAATTTCAAAAAAGTATGTTTTGTATGTTTCATCACTGGATTATTGTTTTGAGTTCACTTTSAAAAAATCTGAGAATTCAAGATAAACAAGGAGAGAAATGTGATCAGCTCTGAGAACACTTGTGACAAGGTTATAGTATACAGGAACAAAGAACAACTTTCAGCAAAGGAGAACATCAAATGATCTCTCTCYACCTGTCATAAGCCCTGGGGCTTACAAAAATAGCAGACATCTTATTGCATTCTTCACAAGTTGTCAATAAAAATCTGTGAGGCTTGAGGTCACACAGAGATGTTTGGAAATTACAGAAAACCTGCAGTGGAAGCTTACAAAATGAGCACCAGAATTCCTGTAATGTTTTCCAGTGGAGAAGCATCAAATTTTTGTATGACAGTTCAGGCTTTTGTGAATTGCTTTCTCTTTCTTGTTATGAAAAACTGCTGGAGTGGCCACTAGCTCTAGATTTCACTGGAAGAATTGCACTGTAAGATTTGAAAATGTTTGTATGTTCAGTGTCAGATGCCATGGGTTCTGCTGTTTGGTAGCAGCTGTTATGACAGGGAATTTAGGTGCTGGCAGGTCAGCTAAAGCCCATCTCTGATGAGATGAATGTTACTAAATGAGAGATCTTCAGGAASTCAAACACAGTATTTGCACTGGAAATAACTTATGTTTTGTCATTGTATTTATCTTTAAATCTAGTTTTCTTTACCTCTAAGCATTTTTTCTGTTCATAATCAGCTGTAACTAAGAACTTGGGCAGTTCATCGTGCTTGCTTGTTATCCATTCCAGGTAGTGGCAAATCACAGGATCATTTTTTTGTAGCTATGGCTACTCAGAAAATTATTCCTGCTTCTTTGGTGGTGAACTTGCCACAGCAATCCATGCATTGATCTGCAGCTTTGCAGCTTTCAGGTTCCAAACAACATGAACTTTAATATCTACTGTCTACTCTCCCTGGCATGCACTGTGGCAGGGTTTCCAGCACATTCCTGGCACAGACCAGGTAAAAAATGGGACAAGTGTTTATAGACAGGTTGAAGAGTCAGATGCACAACCAGAACTTGGCCAAAATGCATTAAAGGACTTTTTATTAACTGTTGCTTCTGTCAAACTTGATTACAACACCTTCGACTTCAACAGGAGAACATGTACATTGAGTTGAACATTAAAGTCACAGTGCACTTTATGCAGATGTAATTTCATTTTTAAATTAGCAAGATGAAGCCTCATTTCCTTCTCAGGGGAATCTCAACTGCTTTAATCTGTAAATTATATGTACATCTTTAATGTGCATAGAACAACTGTGTGACTGCCTGTTAATATTCAGTAGTTTATTGAGAAGGAAGACTGGGATTTATCAGGAAGATTATTAAGAAGAGAAGCCAGATCATCCTTTGCCAATCAGATATTGCCAGTCAGGAAAGCAATATGAAAACTCCAGGCCATGTTGAAGGAGACTGTCATGATATATACAGGGAAAAAGGAAATATTCTGTTAATTATTTGGAACACAGACTAGCTTAAAACTCTTTGTAATATCTGGTACCTGCTGCACAAAGCACTGCAACCACTGCAACTTATGTTTAGTTGGAGCTCTCTTAGTTTATGGGAAGAAAAAATTCAACTGCAGTACAGCAGAACACATCTCTACAATTTAAACCAGCATGCCAAAATAATACCGATTATTATAATACATTCCAGAAACAWCTATAAAGGCAGAGCTAATGCAAGTCTGCTTTTATTAATGCCCGGTTATGTCAAGATGCATAACAGACCTTCATTATTGTCATAAATCAGTGGCAAGGYATGCCATAAAATCACATTGTAGCTTAGCTTTATGTTTTCTGATTGGTAACCGATGAGGTCAGGCTATGGATTTACTGGAGATCGCTGGAAGGGCAAGGTGCAATCATATTGTTTAGATTATGCACTAGTTTCCAGCTCATAGTGAACTCTAAAATGCTCCTCTTTTTTTTTTCCTGAAGTGTTATTTGAAACATTTAGAATATTTCTGCATGTATTACATGTAGACATTATTTAAAAAATGCTTTAAAAAATAATTTAATACACAAACACTTCAAAGCTCATGGATCTTAGTAGCTCTGGTGCCTCTTTTTTGACAAGTACCCTGTAGTGGTGCTGTGCAAATCTTTGGACATTTACTGGTTAAAGCATCGTTTTCTTATTTATGTCACTGAAAATGGATGTTCAGAACAGAGAGGAATAGGTAAAGAGCTCTAAAAACAGCAGCTGATCAAGTAACTAAAACCACATTCTTTAACTTGGAGATTTGGATTCTCAGCTTTAAGGAATTTCATGAAAACAGAAATAAATTTTTGTCATTTATATTGCATTGGTTCCATAATACATAAAATTTTGGAGTGTATGCAGATTTTTAAAGSGTAGTTCAGCATCTGACTAGAAGATAGAGCTTTCAAGAAGAATCGCTCTGATTTCATGCTAAATTTTGAGGAATGCATTGAGAGAGTGAGTCCAGGGCATTCTTTTGCACCTCCGAATCAGAACATAAAGTTACTAACAAGTTACTTTCCAGAATTCTTTTGAGGTTGGATGGGGTCTGATTGCTCTCATCATTCTGCAGGGCAGCAGAGGCAGCTCTTTCAGCTCTGGAAAGGGAGAACACGACAAATTGCCCTCTAGCCAGTTAAGGAATTCTGTGAAGGTTAAGGAGTTACATTTCTGGAGAGAATCCCAGCTTGATCTCCTCCACAAAAGAGGCCAACAGTAACAGCAGGGTGTTACTGATTAAAGGCTGGAAAATGCAGACAACACGATTTCACAGAAGACTAAAGAAAAAAATTCATATTGTGCAATTTAAAAATATCTTAAAGCAATGATTTAGAACCAGTACCTATTTCATCAATTGTAAGAAATTATTTTTAAGTTAATAAGTCATTATACCTACCAACTTATACTATAGATAACCTTTAAATAATATTTCTGTATTTGAAAAATTTTTTGTTTCTTCAGMTGTAACATAAACATTCCAGCTCATACTTTGTGCTCAATAATAAAGAGTTTTCTCAAATACAGAATTCAAAGAAGTGAATTATGCCTAATCTGCAGATACCACTGAAAACAGCCCCAGCTAGCTGCATCCCCAGAAATTATGGGAACTTTTCTTGAGTACTGAGCTGGGGAGAGAGGCCAGGAAACAGCTGACTGCAAATTACTTTGTGTGTTGTTATTTGTCCAGAATTGCCTGGAATTACTTTACACTTAATATGTCAGTAAGAAGCTCCTGATGACCTTTTTCTGCATCACGGGTCATTATCTCTTTTGTCTTATCTGATACAATTAATGAACATGAACTTTCAAAATCCTAGACATTTTCAACTCACAGTTGTGCTCATGTTTGCAGAGTCATGGAAGATTTCCTTTGGGCAAAGGTAGTTAACAACCTTGTAGGTATAATGGAAAACAAGAAGCWTTTTGAAAGATTTCMTTCCCTACTTTGCTATCTCTTTAGTTGCTGACCAGCACTCTAACTTATAAAATGCTAAGTTTAAACTGCTAAGTTTAAAAACTCCTAAGAAGTCAAATGGGACAATATTGTTGCCTTCCTGTCCTTATATAGTGTAGAATAATAAACTCATTTTTGTTGTATGTTTTATAGTTGAGGCATCTAATCCTTTAATGGTGAATGCAGTTAAAAATCTGCACCCTATCTCCAGTTAAAATTTGTCTTCCTTCACCTACAGCCATTGTCCATGTTGCTCTTGTTAAACAGAATTTGTCTTTTTTCTTTTTCTGGAGATGAAAACGCTTCAGTTGTTTGGTTTGGTTCTTTTTTAAAGAAAATAAATAGGCTGACCAATGTACATTCTCTCACTCTAAGGTGATGCAAGAGAGCAGAATGTGCCTTCATRTCTGTGGCATTACTTTCTCCAGCTCATCCCCCAGACTTCCAGTCTGGCACTCTTCATGGATTCCACACATTTCATCCACAGCAATTTTATATTTACTTCCAGATCATTGATCAAAATATTAAATACCAGTAAACTTAGGCCTAATAGCAGGAAAATCCTATCAGATGCAGTTTTATTGAATTAAGCTGTCTAATGGATACACACTTTGAGATGTATAAACAGCTTTTTCTCAAGCTAGGTAATGTGCTATTTTAAAAAAYAATTTTTTCAGGTATAATTAAAAAATCTACACATATTGCCATTCAGTTTATAATGTGGTCCAAAGCCAAATATAAATCAAGGAAAGCTTCTTTATTTTTCTCCTCTTTACAACATGAATGAATCCGTATATTTTTTCATTTATGTTTAAAATTTCTTATTAGGAACAGCTTAACTCATCTTGATTAACTGGAATGGTAAGTAGCTTTACAAAATCATGTTTGCTRTTGATTTGTCTCTATAGAGTGAATCTGGAAGCAGGACATCCTGGTTTTCAAATTACTGAAAATCCCTTTTACTGCTGAGTGTTGAAAGTTTCCATTGCGTTGCAGAGACAGGATGAATGATTTTCCCACAGTGGGTGATATGGTCACCATCAACAGGAGGCTGCAAAAGTCAGTTTAGATGGCTTATTACACACTAATTTTGATTTTGTGATGTTTCACCTCTTTTACTGGCTGTACTTTGGGTTGTTTCAGCATGTCCACAGGCACTGAATTTGATTTTTTAAGGAACCAATACAGCTCTCAATTTTTACAAGTTCACATATTTATTTTCATGATGCTGTACTAAACATAATGAGTGCATTTRAAAATATGCACAGCATTTGATTACTTAAGCATTTTTATCTCCTAGTGCTCCTATCAGATGTGGAGAGCTGTCAGCATGAAATGGGATCCTGTGACTTCTCAACCTTATCTAATGAAAAAAAAAATAATCAGAACACCAGAACATTTTATGGATTTTCATTGTTTGGAGATGCCTGTAATTGCTTTGTATTGCAAAAATACATGCCATGTTCCAACYATGCTCTCCAGAGAGCTGGATCAAGAATCCCTCTTGCTAGCTTGTAGTTATATTTCTCTGCCTGCTGGGGCTTTTGTTTTAAATTACCCATCCAGTCATTAACTTTTGCAGATTTTTTATATTAAACACAACAGTTACAAATGCTTTAATTTTATATTTTATTATTCACTAAAGCCCTCCAGCTGGCYGGATTCCTCCTGTGTCAACATTCCAACACTTTTGTTTAGAGGATATATCAGCATGTACAAGGCAATGGCCAATGAAATCTCCATTATCTYTGTTTGACAGGGAATGCTTTGAAAGGCTGTGTATTTTTAATGAATAGGAAAAATCAAAGACACAAGAACATCTCGGGCTTTTGCACATAACAAAGGGGGCATATTTATTGACTCSTTAATACTGAATGTCAGATGGCTGTGCTGGGAGTCGGCAGTCTCAAGTGTTCCATCACCTACAGGGAGTATTAAATATAGAATAAACAGTCCACTCTAAACCAAGGGGCCATTTTTCTATCACAATAGCGGGTGGGTCTATTAACTTAAATTATTAACAGTGAAACTGAAGTCACAAAGCCTCAGATGAAATTCCAGGCAATAACTCATAATTTTATAGCTTTCTATCCTTGATTATTCCTTCCTCCCCAAACCTTGAACATATTTCTTTCTACAACAAAAATAAGCCACCTTCCTTCTTCTTCTTTTTTTTTTTCCCTTCTCTTTAGACTCTTCTTTCAGACTTGGTATTGATTTTATTTTTTCCCTCGCTTCCCTTGCAGAAGTTTTAACAGCTCATCTCCATTCTGTTCCCTTCTTGTCCTGCACTACTGACACATCTTCCTTGTTATTCTAACACTCAGTACTTGCTGCTCTAATTTGTCATCTTATCTTTCCTAAGAGCTCAATTTTTATAATAGAACAGTCATGGAAGCAACTCCAAGAGGTATGGTTATTTTGTATGTAAAGGAAAAAGCTAGTTATAATGGTATGATYTGGGAAATGTAATGGCCATGTATTCATTTTCCCAAATGTATGTCATTTCTTTTGACTCCACTAAGATATCAGATCTAATTCTTTATGTATCTAGAAAGGCCAACCATGCCTGAATTTAAATTATATAAATAAGCCTTATTTCCTGATAAACAAAYGAGAAAAACATTAGCTCAGAAGTTTTCAGGCTCTCAGACTGTTTGGGTTGGATGGTTCTCTGGACATTCCTAAACTGACCACAGAGTGCTATTAGATTTGTATATATAGAGGAACAAGACCTTAAATAACTTAAAGATTCAAGTTTTTCCTAACTGGAACTGGTCATACTGATTCTTGAATGTTTAAAATTAGACTGGGACCAGATAGTCTTAAGAGGAAATGCAAGCATGAGATTTCCATGGTGATTCCTATGCACAGGTGCGGAGGATAAGGCATTGAGACCCTGCATTGCATAAAAACTACTTAGAGTAGTTTTTTTTTTGCTATCAGTTTTTTTTTCAGTTTTTTTCAGTTTTTTTCTTTGCTATCAACAGACTAGAGCTAAAATCTTTGCTGTGAAGAACCAGTGAATGAAAGTCTTTGCCAATGGTAAATATTTTTCCAAATAAACATTTGCAAAATCTTCTTCCACTGGTAAATATTTTCTTGCTCCAGCAGTTTCAGCCCATAGAATTTTCCTGGATTGTATTAATAGGACAAGAATGGGTATAAGGTCTCAGGACAAGAGCCATTAAGAGCCCATTTGATACCCTATAGCAAAAGYTCCAGGAAAGTGTATCCTGCAGTTGACCCTGTGATGTCAGCAGCCACTGCATGTGCTCAGGGGGACTCAGCTCTAGCACTTATTTGATCACAGGCCAGGCCTGCTGATTGCTGAATGTCAAAGAAAAYAAGAAAAACTGAGCAGATAACACCAAATTGTGTAGAGGAGGAATTGTTGCTGAGAGAGTTCAAACAGAACATTTTGGACTGGAGTCAAGAAAAAGCTGAGATTATTTGGAAAAGAGTGTAAGGCGAAAGGATATGCCAGTGAAAAGGTCATAAAGGAAGTTTAAGGCAAAGCAACTTGTCTTAGATATTTGAGAAGTTTGAATTACCAGAGTAAAGCTTGATATTGTTGCAAAGAACCAGCAGCTTTCTCAATTAAGCCTTATCAGGCTATTGTGTTTATGACTAATGCGTCCTGAAGTCCCTGCTCAGATACAGCAAAGCTGGAGTAAAACATGTCCCAGATTGTACAAGGTAGTTCTTACRTGGAAAGAGCAAGAGAGGTGTAACCAGTTACCAAATGTAGTATTTGCTACATCCTGTACCCTAAGGCACTGTTTACATTTATGTAAATAAAGCAAGCTTACAGTAGGTATGCAGTTAATTAAAAAAAATTAAAGGTCAGGATGACCAGCTGAGAAGGGACAAAATTTGGGATCTAATTATGCTTTCATTAGTCCTTTTAAAGCTTGCTCCTTCCAACACAAGCTTCTAACTTCTTCCTGTGTTTCATAAACATGCCTGCAGACTTTGGGAGCAAAAGGACAGTTCAGCTGCAGTTTAGCTTGGCCTGATCTGACATTGTGGGGATCTTTTACTGTGCTCCACAAGGAGCTGCCTATTTCAGAGGAATGATAAAGGCACCAGCACATTCATTTGCTCACTATGAGCTGCTTACGTGTCAGTGAGCAAGGGTTGAGTTGAAAGGGATGGGAATAGGAAATATTCCAAAGAGCMTCTCTCTTAAGTTGTCACTAAGTGTTCAAGATACAATCACATAACCTTCAACTCAAATTCCCATAAGTATTGCAGATTAGGGAATTCTGTTGTATATTGTAGTAGTSCTGTGGCTGGGGAGCTTACAAATAAAGCAAATGGAACATACAAATAAAAATGGGAGACATTTCTGCATTTGATCCTGAAAAATCTGTCTCCCAGGATCATGACTGTACTGGAGCAGGGCTGTCTTGTACCTCTGTAAGGGCACTGCCGTGTAATTTTCTGTCAGATACTGAAATGTGCCCTGACTCAGGACTGACAGAGAACAGCTCTCTGACTTGGTGACAAGAACTCTTAGTTTATCAGCAAACCAGGTGCTGTTCCAATGATTCTTTAAAACATATTTGGGACAGTTAAATGTTTTCATAGGAGACAAGGAAGATCTAGAACATCTCAGAAAAAACAGCTGGGATCCGTTGTGTTTTAGGGGCCACCACAGCCTTCTTCATTTTGCTTGCCTACCCCTAAACACTTCCAGGTGAAGTGTTGAGGCAAAAATAGGCACTGGACAAATTCAGCAAGAAACAGTTTCTTCTGATAAATAGTTGATTTCACAGGAAGTGTCACCAAGTTGTGAGCATTTAATAATGTAGAGAAAGCCATTCATTACTAATTTCAACATGACCTACAATCATTGCTGCACCAAAAAGCCCATCAAGTCTCAGCAAAAAAAATTATTATATGTATTAGTAATTATTATTAATTAATCCAGGATTTTAACTGTTTTTGAAAAATAAAACTTGAGAATGGTTGGCATGCAAGAGCACAAATGCAGGGCAGAAAAAATWATTACCTAACATTACATGTTCCTCTTTTCAAAATGACACAATTCTTGACTGGTAGGATTGCATTTATATACACAGGATATAATCATTGGAGTCACAGCTTTGCTCTGTCAAAATTCTCCTTGCAAATGGTGTTACACCTCCCTTCATGGTCCAGAAACATCAGAKTGATAAAATCTGGAGAAGAGAGTGCTAAAGTAGAACTTAAACCAGCCTTATTGTATCACTTGATGATGATTTAAATAGATCATCCAGGGAGAAAACATCARTAGAAATTCTGYRWTAAACAGAGYTTTAAATTGGTTTAATAAAATAAAATGTCTCAGTTGTTGTGAAAACATTGCTGAGAGCTGTAAACAGACTCCACTGCCTTGCTTTTAATATTCAGCYGAATTCTATGTGTGTTTTAATATTTGTTTGTTCTGAAAACAGCAATCTGCCTCAGGCACATCAGCAACAGGCAAGCTGGCATAGTCAATTGTATRAGGGATTCTGAACAAGCAGCTGAAAAGCAACTATTTAAAAATCAGCAATCCTGTTTCAGAGAACAAAATAAGAGACTCTTAAGCATTCTCTTTACTAGGTTTTACTACTATTTGAATTGCAACAACAGAGGAAGGAAAACCAGGCTTCTTTCTTTGAATGGCATTGCTGAAGAAATTCCTTTCAAAGATAACAGTGAAGCAGAAGTGAATCTCTTTACATAGTGAGTCTCAGGCCAATTTGCATCATCCTTCATCCTTGCACACACAGAAAAGTCAGTAACCATGTTGCTTTTGTTTGAAATGCATTAAATATAAGAAAAGCGACCTTCACTTCTCTTTTTTGAAGGAAAAGCACTATGAAGTTACAGAGAGAATTATTTAGAAAAACACATTCAAGTTTCCATTAGAATTTGCCTTCTTAGCATACATATTTGTGTCATATGTCAATAATTCATCTTAAAACTCACCCTCAGCTGTGTGTCTGGAGTGATTCTGAAGGTGACAAAGGGCACCTGTTGTTTTTAAACCCAAGTGCAGCTCTTGCAGTGTAAGAGCACAGCTGGCTCACCTCACTCTCTGCCTCCCACTCTACTGATTCCAGGGCTCCAAATCTTTTCTCTTTCCCATTTCCATAACCTTAACCTAATCCATTTGCTCTTACAACAAGCATGCTAACTGTTTCTGGCAATAGGGTGGGTCAAATGCTTTCCTTTTTAACACCAGTGACTTTTCTGAGCCTGTTTGTAATCAAGAGGGGGAGATGGTGTTTTCTCATTAGGACAGTAAGGAAAAAATCTCAGAGCACAAATATTTCTGAGGATTTAATGCATATATATATATATATGACTCTTTCATGTGTCTGCTATCATGCAGCATCTTAATTTTTTTGAACTAGTCTCCTGTAAAAAGTTGTAATTGCTCCTGTATCTAGTTTTATTGCAACAGAAGTTGAGTTAGCTMCATTGTAGTGAGAATTAAATATAGCTCTATTTCACACATAGGAATAAGTAAAACGAAGTGCTAAACTAGAACATGAATTCCAAAGATTTTGATAGGTGAAAAAACAATATCATAGTTTTGGTTGGCCATTTTATAGGACTATGTATGTTTTTTCCATTCACAAAGGCTGTTTTCCTTGAATTTCAGCCTTTGAGGAATTGTGGGGTTTTTTAGTTTTTGTTAGTGATGCCTACAGTGAAAGTATCAAAATAATGGGGAAGATTCACTATTTCTTATCTGGAGGTGATTTTGATGTAGAGTTTTCATTTGGAAGGTGGAAATTAGGATTTTAGTTAAGATTCCTGTGATGTCCTCAGTGACTTGGGTATATCAAGTAAAATACATGCTATGTCAAGTGAAAATAATGAAAATACTCCCAGATTTTACATTACTGAAAGCTCTGAGAAAACATTACCCATCACCTGACAGGACAGGAATGAATTCCCTTCAGCAAGGCAGTCTGCCTCTGTCTTTGTGGCTTCAAAAATTTAGGGAATGTCTACCCATAGAAGAATTGCAGAGGCATAGAGTAGAAAGATGCAGAATAATTAAATTTTCTCCATTTATTTGGGAATGGTTTAGCAGGTTATGCTTTTGCTATCCAATATCTTCAAAGCTGTGTCAGTGGAACTGATAAAAAGAATATCTGCTATTAAAAATATATTGGGACATGAAAGTCTGTACTGCCTTAGGAGGCTGACTTGCTCTTGCACATAGTCCTCATAYATGGGAGTTTTTGTACCCTTATATAATATGGTTAGAGAATCTTTTCTGAAAATAGAAAAACAGCTCAAACCCTGTTCATGTGTGCCCAAACCAGCAACTGTATGTTTAAAGAACAATAAGCACTGCACCTGATTCYTATTGGATGTTCATTATGATCTTCTTAATAATTAGTAACAATTATTTGTGTCTTTAATTAAATGTTTGCTGGGGATTTCAGAGTACGAGGCTAAGCCTTGTGAGGTCATTGGATAAAATGGCACAAAACTGGAAAGGCAGTGGTTCTATAAAAAATTATTAGGTTTGGCAGGAGAGAAAAGTCCTGGATGGGAAAAAGTAATGTTCTGTAACTTCTGTCATTGCTTGGATATCATTGCTTGGATTCATTGAGAGCATTTTCTGTTTGACAGAGTAAAGTGATACAGGAAATTCCATGGGCTAAAAATAGATTACCCTACTGATACAAAACTCTCAGTGAGAGTCATTGCAGTACTTGGCTAAAATTACTGGAAATGGGAAGAGATTAGCACTGTTTTCTCCTGGCATCTTGTTTAGTTTGTTTCAAAGCTGGTAGTCCAGGCATTGTGTGGTAGTTTTGTGAAGTCTTTCATCCTGCTTGTTGGCTGAAACACAGCTTGGACTTTTTTGGATGGGTAACAGGTTCTTGAAGAATGAATGGGTTGTCTGTAATTATTAACAGAGCGGTCAGAGGAAGCGATGGGATTGTTTGCTTTGCTTTTGTTGTCATTCTCTGCCCATACTCATTCTAAAATGGGATTTAAGGCCCAGTTTATGTTKGGCCTTAAATCCCATTTTAGTGTTCCTCTTCAATAACAGGACTAGTTACTTCCACATCTCTCTGTGTCAAACAAGGTGGTCTTACACTGGATATTTGGGTGACAACATCCTGCTGCCCAGCTGTGATAATAAATAAGGGGCATAAGATCTGGTAYTTGTAAACTCTTTTATTTTGGAATTTTATCCAACATCTGGATAAAATTACTCWAAAACCTATTCCTCCAAATGAAATATTTTTATCTAAACAGTGATATGTGCCATGAGTACTGATAAACAAATGTTATTCAGATACTCTGATTAAYAGCAGCAACATGAAAATGAAACTATCTCCCTCCATCTGTCTGTTTGATGTGTGTGCATGGTCTTAGCCCATAAGTTACTAAGTTATGGCTATAAGTTGTACCTCATTCTGTACACATTTTGATCAGTCTGTGATTCCTTTTCTGGTACCTTAACAAGACAGACAAGAATATAAAAAATGAGGATGAGTCAGATACCTGAGGTGTGCTATCTCATGTTATTTTAGGTGCTTTGGTGTATGCCAGCTGGTTTCCAGCTGCTGATAAGGCAGGACAGCTCTTCCAACTCAGCTCTGCCATTTGTCAGACCCAGGCAGGCAAAACTCTTGGATGCTCAAGGATATCCAACATAACAGTGGTTGCCACTCCTCAAGCACATAGATTCTTCCAGTGGCTCTGGCTGGCACTGCTGGCAAATAAGCATCTGTAAAATGGGCTGGAGTGAGGATTTTTCTGTTAGCAGAGCTTCCTACTGTGATGTAGGGGGAGAGAATATAAGAAAATAAAGGTAGTACAGAAAGTAATCTTACCCCTAAGGAGTTGCAGCTGGGCTAATTAGTAAAGATTAGGAGCAGGCCTGACTTTAACAGGCCACAGCTGTAACCAATGAGAAAAAGAGAGCTATGAAAGAGTGGGCTGGCTGGTTGARAGGGGGATTGGAGTCAGTTGGTTGCTGTCAGAAGAAGGAAGAGGCAGTGCTTAGAGGAGMTGCCYATGAGAAACMCCAAGGAGGTATGAAACTCTTGCAATAAGGAAACAACAATATGGAACCTTTGCAAYATAAAGACACCCCTATGATGGTGAGTTTAATCCCAAATACAGAGTATGGTTTTGGCAGCACAACTGATCAATAATCTGAAGCAGTTCTATGTATTTTCACACATGCYATGAAGCTGACTTGGCCCAATTGAAATAAATGGAAAAGTTTTTAAGGATCGAATCTCAGAAACACTTTAAATTAAAGTTCTACTTATAAATAGAGTTTTAATATCTGTTACATGGTTTCCAGTTGGACTTCTGTTCTTGTGTAGCTAATGATCCAGTATGTTGTACTTTCTTGTTACATTGAATTCTCAGCAAGGGATTCCAATTGCAAGAACTATAAATAGGATGTAATCCAAGTAAATMTTTTTTAAAATATGCCTGGTTTATACCTTTAATAGATTATTTGATGTCTGAATTCTTTCTGTGGTATCAGAGTTTTCTTTGGGTTTAATAGGGCTTCCCCACTGTGGCTCAAAGTGGCTCTGAGCCACGTCCTGGGCTGCATTCAAGCCCTGTGGGCAGCAGGTCGAGGGAGGGGGTTCTGCGCTCTGCCCTGCTCTGGTGAGAGCCCACCTGCAGGGCTGCCTCCAGCTCTGGGCTCCTCAGCACAAAGTGCTGGCTCGAGTGCAGAGGGGTGTCAAGGTGATCAGGGGGTGGAGCACATCTCCTGCGAGGAGAGGCTTGGGGAATTGGGGTTRTTCAGCCTGGAAAAGAGAAGGCTTTGGGCTGACCTCATTGGTGCCTTCCTATACCTGAAGGGAGTCCACAAGAAAGATGGAGAGAGGCTTTTCACAAGAGCYTGGAGTGACAGGACAAGATTTTTGAAGTGAAAGARAGTAGGTTTAGGTTAGATATTAGAARGAAATTCTTTGCTGTGAAGGTGGTGAGGCACTGGAACAAGTTGCCCAGAGAAATTGTGGATGCCCTATCACTGGGGATATTCAAGGCCAGGCTGAATGGAGCTCTGAGGAAACTGATCTAGTGGAAGGTGTCCCTGCCTATGGCAAGGGGCTGGARTTAGGTGWTTTTTGAGGTCACTTCCAACCTARCCCATTCTATGAAAATGGRACAAGAGTCCTAGTTTCCATACACTGTCTCTTCCCAGGAGATTTACAAAAAAGTAACTTTGATCAGTTTGATTGACGCTCTTTTAACATGTCCCGAATATTTTAATTTTCTTTATGGGTAAGTTTAAAGATAGAGTGTATATATATCTGTAACTCTGGTCAATGTCTAACTCTCAGATCCATGGTATGATGGAAATAATGTGTGTTACAAATTCCCAGATCAGTCTTGAAGTTAGAGATTTTAGTGATAAAATTTTGGTTATGTTGGTAAATGCAGCTGCCACCTTGCCCATTTATTAATTATTTCCTTCTGAAAATCCTGTATATTTTTCATTATTGCCAATGTATGGAAATTGACTGATTCCTATTGTAGTTACTTTGTCTTTCTAATGAAGTGATTGAGTTAAAGTTTCCTTGGTTTTAATTAGATTTTGGTTTTTTTTCTCATAATAGAAAAATATGTTTTGGGGGTAATATGAGACTGCTTTTGTCTTTTCCCTTTTATTGAGCTAGTAATTAAAGCTATGTCATCWACAAAGTCTAGATCTTCAAAATCTATATCTCTGTATTTCTAATATTAAAGTCAGTGGCAATACCAAAATTGACAACATCATTATTTAATATCAATCTATATGATTAACCATTCCTTCAAGCCTATGTGGATCTATGCAAGCCCCACTTTATTGATGGCAATAATTTTTGTTGGAACMTACTAACAATTCAAGATGTTCTGTACTGGTTTGTGATAGAAGCTCTCCATGTGGTGGGGGAAATCTGTGAAGTTTGTGCTGAGTGGTAAAAACAGTATTTGATGCTTTCTTTGATGTTTATACTGAGGGTAAAAAATCTGTCCAGCACATGAGATGCAGCTTGTCCTTGTAGCTTGTTCTTGGTTGACTTCAGCTCTAAAAGAAAWAAAAAGGAAGAAAGGTGCTTAAAAGGACTATGCACATGGTTTGGTGGTTTCTTTTTTGCTCACCTCARTCAGTGTTACAGTAAGTTACACTCATGTGAAATGCTTCTTCTGGCATTTCAATTTCAAGTGCTGTTGTACCAAAGGTTTTTCTTGGTCCCATATAATTCTTCACTTTCTCAAACTTCAGCTGTTCATAGGTCTTCCAATTATCATTTTGTGGTGAGACATGTTTAATGTTTAGCTCTGGGATTGTAATCTCATTGGTGAAGCGTCCTGTGATGCTTGCTGAGCTAATCTTTGAAAAGTAAGACTTTTTGAGTTTTCTTCTCAGTTTTCAAGTTTTTTTCTGTTTGTTATTGGCATTTCCAGATAGTGTAAACTGTAACTTTAYTAAACTGATAAAGTGATTTATTGTTCCTTCTTTCAGCAACCACTTCAACCTCTTTGGCAGTGTTGTCCACATATTTTCTYTTGCCTTTTGTCTCCATTTTCTGCTGCCTTCTCCTTTGTGTGGGAGCCAGCTGCAACTCTGTCATGCCTGTGATATTGCCATGTGAAAAGGACTGTCACATATTCCTGATACTTTTTTGTGATGGCCTTGGGTGCTATAATAGCTGAAATCTGCTCTTCAGTTTAGTTTGAAATTGCTGCTCTAATGGTTTCTATTTCAACTCTTTGATAGTGCTTTTTGGTGGAATGGCTTTTCCCTAGTTGTGAAACCTAAAAGCAAGTGCAGTTTTGCCAGGCTTTCCACGTTGCCATTTTGAGACTGGCTAAGTTTGTTTGTAGCACTCAGCTTCACTTTCCRTGTCCCCACCCTTTATTCAAAAATAAGTTATGAAACACACAGGGTTTTTCAACCAAAATCGAATTCATTTACTTTCTTGGTTGAAGTTATTGCACTGAGATGATAGCCACACTCTTTTGTTGTGCTCCCACAAAAGGCTGTAGCAGATAATCTTGTTTAGAATACTGGCAGTACTTTTGTGGTCGTGTTGTTTTTTTAGTTGAAATTGAGACAAGTTCAGTTTGAGAACTTGATCTACAAGCCAAGGGACAGAAAAGCCATTTCATTACATTTTAGAGAAATTGTTTGTGTAGTCCAAAATACAGAAAGGCATGGAGAACCAGGAGGCAACCTGGTGCTCACCATTGCTGTAGCAAGTGTTCTGTAGGGTAAGGATACCTGAATTTTCTGGTGCATTGAAACCTTGCAAATGGCTACAGCCCACTGGTTTGAGCTAAACTGCTTTCATTTGGAATTTGGGTCAGAAATAGAGTAAGACTTCAGGGATGTGGAAAGGTGTTCACCTGCAGCATTGTTTTCCACATTTTCTTAAGAGGCTGCATTACCTGGCTAAAACTACAGTCTGGCTTGCAAGGGAGATGAAAAACTCTTTTTAACTCTTTTGACTTGCCAGTCATTTTAGAATACTTAAGTAAAACATTACCAGGCAGTATCATTATATACATGACATTTTCACTGTATAACACTAAGGATTAAAAACCTGCAACCTCTTCTACCCTCATCGTAAAAATAACTATCCTGTCTTGACAGGTCTTCTGAAAGATAAAAGTGAGCATTTTAAAGGGGTTCGTTAAAGTTCTAAAATGCACTGTCAGAACATTTTTGTGCTAAGAAATGACATGTCTTTCCTTATTCATGTAGATCTACCTTAGTTCTGTAAGCTTTCTTTCTGAGGRTAAAATTGGTTTAGCAATACAATATAAATAAAATATTAAGATATTTGAGGACTCATAAAGAAGAGGTGAGATTTGTTGGTAGTAATCCTCCCCGGCTTCACAATGAAATTATTAAAAGAACCATTATATATTAATCATCTCAAGTTAAAACTGTCAGAAAAATAGGCAAAGAAATCAGCTGATCTATTTGCAGTTTTCCAGCAGGTAATTAAGTGACTAGAAAGAGCAAAAATGGAACTTTGAAGATAAATCATATTAAAGCAGTCTAATTTTCATCTCTGGCAGGATTCCTTGTGTAGATTAGAAACAGCATGTCACGTGCACMTTAAAAAAGCTTTTGAGGTTGTCTCAGATGGCATTCAGCTAAACAAAYGAGTACAATTTGGTGTAGATTAAATAACTCCCATGTGAATCCAGATTTGGCTGCAAAGTAATATTCTCTGYGTAAAATATGGAAAAATACACCAARTGGAGWTCTTCAGGATTCTCTCCTGTGTTGTTGTTCACTATTTCATTAATAACTGGAGTGGTGGAATAGAATATTTTTATTGAAGTTCCTGTGGAGAAAATAATCTTAGATTTAATAATTTCATACTGGAATTACCTTAAAATTCTAAGATTATTTGTTATCTTGATCAATTGCAGCAGTTTTGAACTATTTAAAAGTAGAATTCACTCATGGTGTGTAAAGCCCACTGCACTGAGGTAGGAATAATCAGAGACTGTGTTTTTATGAGATCAAATATTGAATTACTGTGTTCTGTAGCTAAGACAGATAAACAYAGAGCAGGTCTCAGAGAGAACTTGTACATATTTAAGAACAGGTTAGAAAAACATGTATGAGAGATGCTTTATATCTGCTTAATGCTGCCTTCTGGCAATGGGGTGGATCAGGGAGCTTCCCAAATCCCCAGTCTGCTATGGAGTGTATTATCCCAAGAACCCAGTGTGCTGGCAGTAGTCAGAGCTGTGAGGATCTGATCTGATGGYACACAGCTGCCTTGAGTGAGTGGTTTACATGACTGTAATTGAGCTACAACTTGAGCCCTATTTGTGGAGCTCTCAGAAAATCTTATTTGCCCTGAACACAAGGTGCAAAATTCCCACTGGAGTTTTCTGGCCTTGAGATAAAAGAAACCCTTTTGAAATTTTCATTCTATTATATTTATCAGATTAATTTCATTGATGGATCCACATCACTGAACATATCAATACCCTGTGGTTTTTGCATCCATGACTGGRTGTTAGTGCCAGCAGGGATGACCTGCATTATTCTGTGGGATGCTGGTTGCTCTTCTTTGTTCTGAAGGGTGTTGACAGATGAATTAATTCCCCTCTATTGTTTTCTTTCTTTAATGGCATACCCAGCTAAATCTTTTTCTTCTCACTTCAAAGCTGTGTGCTTTCTGACAGGCCAAAGATTTGCTGATGGCAACACTCTGGAAATGTTGCTGGTCTTGGTGGGAAGAGAAAATAATGATACACTTTAAYTTCTCAGGTTGCCTCAGAGACAGCAGTCTTGTGCAAAGGTTCTATTTCTGTATTGGCAGCTCATGAAACCACAGCAAAGCAGAGGAGGAAAATTTGGGACAGAACTCCAGTGCACCTAGAATTTAAAGGTGCCTTTGTGATCCATTTTCCCTGTTGTGAARCTCTCCTCTTAAATATGAGAAGACCATTGAACTACAGAATGTGCCTTTTCTGTGCTGAGCAAGTTCACCTGCTCTGAGGRGGTGACACTCCTGTCTCAGCCCAGAAAACAGCACACTACAATGGGAACAGGGARCTTTCCTCCCAGCTGCTCAGCCTTTCAAAGTAACACAACATCCACTAACCATGGACAAAACAGATCCATCCTCTCCAGCACCTTTCAGGGATCCACATACCAACCTGTAACCCTCACTGAACGTCTGCCATTGAAAATGGACCTAGAGCATCAYGTCCACTGTGCCAGATTCCTTGGAACCTGTCACCTCTCTGAACTCATGCAGCCAGCAGGCTGGGAACACTGTCACAGGAATTATTTCCTCAAGCAGTGAATTAAGATTTCTATGAATCTCTGGCTTCTTTCCTAAATTGTTTGGCTCTGGACAAGCCTGACTTCTGTAATATATGTAGAGAAAATCCAGCAGAATTGCTGGACTTTGCTTTTTAGGTGAAAAAGTCTTTCTGTATTACCATAACATTTCAGTCTTGCAGTCCTCTCCTGAAGCTGCAGATGTGATTCACATGGCTGTGAACCTGGAAATACCCATAATGTGTGCATATGCATTCAAGTGAAAAACTGCATGTTTTTGACAACTGCAGCCTTTCCTAATAAGAATTTATAAGATAAACACCTCTATATTTGGAAGCTAACCTCCTTTTCTCCCTCCTTGAAGAGGTCAGACCTTAGAACATGTGTGCAGTGAAATTTCTAATATTTACAGGAGTACTTGCAGATGTTTGCATTAAACATAAGCTGTAATAATTCAATTCATACCAACAGATGATGTCAATAGTCATATCCTATGATGGGGAAAGGGGAGTATTGCACAGAAGTGCTAAAGGATCCTGGATTCCCTGTCCTACTAGACAAGCAGTACCTCCAGATGAACACCAGCACGTTTGCACTGGTTCCTTGGCACTCAGTGGCACATCAGGGGGTACAAAAACTTTCTCACATTCCCTTTCTTGTATCCCACTTGCTTCTGTGGAGAATAGGTAGATATCTGCTGATACTTTTGTGTACTGACAATCCAAGAAAGTTCTTACTGGGCCACTTTCAGTAGCACTTAGCCTATCAGTAGCACTGTGCCTATTCAGTAGCACTTAGTTCAAAAAGAAAAGAAAAAGCTTGACAAGGAGCAGAAACATTGGAAGTAAAAATGAGTCAGGAATATTTTAAATTGCAGAACTCCAGTTCAATTGCCTGCACTAAATGAAACAGTTTTATGGGTTTTTAAAACTGGAATAAGATCCAGATTTTCTAATTTGAAAAGGTGAATGAATTTTAAGATCAAAGCCCTATTGTGTGACATCGATRTTGAGCTAATCTGTGGCTTTTGAATTAATCTTATTAAAACATTATCAGATCTAGTCACTTTTTACATGAGTCATCCTATTAGGGCCCCATGGGAAAATTCAGGAATAAGAGCACAAATTCTAGTCCATAGTGGGAAGAAGAGTCGTAACACCTGAGTTTAAAAGCCCAATCTGTTCTGATCTTATTTTTATAATTCTAATAGAAAGGATCAGAGGATCACACCAGGACCCTGTGCCTGAGGAAGCCACAGGGCCATGACTGTGCCACATGATGAGGAATTGCAGGCTACACCAGTTAGYACTGACAGCAGGCTAAAACTTCCATTGCCCTCTTCCATAGAACTGGTGATCAACTCAATCCCAGGACTGCATGGTATGTTCTCTTCTGAGAAAAAACCAAAACAAACCAGTTTTTTTTTCTTCTTGCAATAATATTTTTGCCCTTTCCTGTGAGTAACTTGGGGGGAAAAAAAATTCTGACTCAAGCTCCAGTGGAACTTGAGTAAATGTGAGTTTATGTCCCATGGTACTTTGCAAGCAGAAGTTCTGCTTTCCATTTTCAGATGGTTGATTGMTAGTTGTGTTGTAGAGTCTAGCTGTGAACTTTGGCTTTGCTTTGGCCTAGCCATGTGGCACCTAGCTTGTTCCAGCACAGAGTATGTAAAGCATTCAGCTCTATAAATCTCCAGTCTCAGAGGAGCCATC
Source organism: Cardinalis cardinalis (assembly GCA_014549065.1). Classification (NCBI taxonomy): domain Eukaryota; kingdom Metazoa; phylum Chordata; class Aves; order Passeriformes; family Cardinalidae; genus Cardinalis; species Cardinalis cardinalis. The sequence goes on from JACDOX010000557.1 coordinate 182,550, forward strand.
TTTCCATATCTGACATTAACGAGGCACACCTGCACAGTGTTTGACTATCTCTGTGTCATTCCATGGATCATGGCTGGCTGATTCCTGCAATGCACCACTACCAAGACAATAAAAAAGGGAACAGTTTGCTCATTAGGAACGCAACAGTTTCAGTGTTTTGGCTTTCATTCTTCCTAACATCTGTTGAACAGCACTAGGTTTGATCAATGTCTAAATAGCTACACATTTATGAAAACAATAATGCAATTTAAGTTTCTTCTTCATTATTGTGAGAGGAGAAGGGGCATAATTTCACATGTGGTCGGAAACCTTTCAACTTTCTGCATTTTGTTTAGATGAAAAGCTATGTATTTATCTCTTTTTAATTAACCAAGTAAAACACTAAGTTGTTTGACTGATTAYGTGTCCATGTGAGAAAGAAATGCAGAAGGGTCAAAGACAAATTTAAAAAAAGTACAGGATGAAGAAAGGAATGCAGGACTTACAGAGCCAGCTGGTATCTATAACATCACCTGCTTTCTGTTAGGGTGAATCTTCTCTGCTAATGCTTGGCTTTAGACTTGTATTTGGGCAAAAAAGCTTTAGTACAGAGCAGTGATTCTGCTCTAGACCTTGCAGAACTGGAGACAAGATAAACATTTCCAAATTTGGGAGAATGAAAACTGGATCAAAGATCCTTGACAGTGAAGGCAAAACTGGGTCAGAGCTTCTCAACAGTGCAGGCAAAGTTCAGTTTTGTGGAGATGTGATTCTGGCAGAAGTGGTGAAAAGCAGTTGGATAGGATCAATGAAAACTGGAACAGATGAGGAGGGTGAAAATGAGAAGAGTGCTGAAAGAACCAGGGAAGTTGAGAAGGAAAGTGAAAAGGGTTGGGTAGTCAGAGTGAGAGAGATACACAGAGGGGTAACTAGTAAGAATTTGCATGGGGAGAAACCAGAGGTATTTTGAGGGGTTGAGAGAGTTGTGTGTTTGCTTTTTCCTCCCTCTCTTGCATTCATGAGGTTATGTTGCTTTTCCTGGCCCTTGCATCAATGCTCTTTTTATCTGTTTTAATCACCAGAACTCCCTTTTCTTCACTATGCTTCATTCCTCTCCTCTGCAGAGTTTTGCATGCCTGTGAGAATGAGGGAAGGACAGACAGCCACTGTTGCTTCTGCTGATTGAAGAAGGGGGGCAAGAGGGGAAATCGGCTTCTTGTTACTCYCCTTCAGTGTAGTAATTGCTGTCCCATAGGAAATAGCTCCCTCAYGGTATGGCATCCATAGCATCAACTCTGTTTTCCTAGAGATCTGATGCAAATGAGGAACAGGACTGCAACCTTCACCTTCTTCAGCAGTKTTTCCCAGGAGAACTGCAAAAAATATGCTACAAAAGGCCATTTTTCTGGGGGGAAAGTCTTTGTCATCGGTTTTGATTCAGTCAGAAGGAAAAACTCCTTGTAAGAGTAGGGCACCATGGAATGGAGAAGCACAARTAGCTGTTTGCCCTAGGAGACTGTTAGTGCGTGGAATGTAGTTCTTCCAGAAATTTTTCCATCAAGGAGCTCAATAAAACAATTGATTTTCTGAAGTGTGCTGGTGAACCTGAGACTTTGTTGTTTTGTATAAGTGAATTCAGTGGAGTAACAGCCTGTGCACTTGCAGGTTKATGAGATCACAAATTAGGAACCTATTTTTCCCCTTAATACAGAGAAATGTCAAGGAAGGATAACCTGGCTTTGGCATTATTATGGAATTTACATGGGAAGAATTTAGCTTTAGGAGGCTAATGCTAATAACATTTGGGCTACTTTTGCTGCTTGATCTTTTAGTTTTGCTCTCTGCAAATTGTATAATTACTTATCTTTAACTGTTTGGGTTTGAGTAGTTTGCATACATTCATAAGAATTAGGATATGAAAAGATTTGAGGAGTTTTTGGTCTGTTCTGAGACTCCTTCAAGATATGTCTCACAATGTAGATGCAGTGCATATCCTAAATATAATATTGGGAAGGCTTAAAGAATTTTTGATTTTATTGGTTCAGAAACACATTTTAATAGAGATTTCCTTGTTTTTCATATAACAGCTCGAAGTATCTTCTGACTTTACTATTAGCTAGGATTTTTTTGGGTTTTCTTTCATCAGTGTATTTATTCATTAAGAGAAAATTCACCAAACAAAAGAAAGAACAGAAAACCCAGAACTGCTATTGTTTGAGAGGCAAGGGTGACTATTTCTTTTACATAAAACTCCTGTAAATATTTCTAGAGGGAAATAGAAAATAAATTACATTTCTGTAGAAAAATAGGTAATGTGCCAAAGTGGAAATGTACATGTCAGTGTAGGCTGCTGCTTTTTGCTCATCAGTGTGTTCTACTTAGAGAAAGAAGAAAGGAAATCCCAGGCTGTGTGATGCATCAGGGAATTGCTGTAGCACTGGATTGCTTTTGAAGAATAATTTAAGCTGACACTGGAAAGCAGCACGCTCTCCTTTTATTTCTGTCTAGTTATCCTTGCCTTCCCACCTCTTTTCAATGTGATTTAAGTTGTGGCTGTCAATTACAAAAATCCTCAGTACACTTGTGCTCCAGTTGTATTTTTTCCCTMAAGTCAAACAGTCTCTGTTCTGCTTTTATTAAGTGCTTTAACTGTTGTGAAATTAGGGGTAGGAACTCTTTATCTCTTTAAGATTCTCATTTACCAGACAAGTCCCTTCCTGGAAGTTTCTGACTCCTTCTGCACTTTGGACAACTTAACTTGCACAAAATGAATAGGAGAGAGCTGACTGAATACAATAAGATGTTCTCTTGACTTTTAAGAAATAGTGTTTTGCCTCTTAAACTGGTTATGTGGAAGGCAGTCATCTTCGGGAAGGAATGAATTGAATCCAATGCTTTGAAACTCAGTACTTTTGTTTACTCCTGTAGCTTTCTTATATCACAATATTTCATATCAGTTTGAAGAAAAAAATKAAGAAATACTTCTGAAAGGTTCTTGTTCCTTTTGTTACACAAAATTGTTTGTCAGCAGAGACRGTCACAATTTTCTGTTGGTGAACTAGAAGCCAGTGAAATGTTTGCCATGAAACAAATATCCCAGAGAGCACATGAATCCAGCAATAAAACAGTTTCTAATCAGGCAGCAGAGCATGTGGCACAAGCCAGAACTTTACTCCAGAAACCATTTGTGACTTCTGCAATGCTCAGGAGACTGCTGCTATGTTACAGCCTCTTTTTCCTGGTAATGTGAGCCACAGAATGCAAATCAGAAGATTAAAAGTTAAACAAAATTACATTACAGTACACCTATAAAAACTCTGCTTTGGTCAAGGGTCTATGAGAGGAATTTGTTTCCAGCTCTTGTGACCTGCCAGATCTTGATGAAGGATTATTTTCAGTATTCAACTCAAAATGCAGAGAAAGGGCTTTGAAAACTGGACATTGCCAATGAACATAACTGATAAATGAAGCTACAAAGCAAGAGACAGAAGTATGTATTGAATATGATTACATGTCTGTCAGAAAAAATCTGAGAATTATTCAGCAAAATAATGCCTAGCTGCTGGATGYATCTGTGGATATGTTTTTAAATTCAATTTGCCCATTGGAACTAGAACTCTAATATACACAGTCTGGTCATTTTGCTTTAGGTAACATAGAGAAAATCGATATAGCATTCATATATTTATCACACATTAACACTGTAATTAATCAGCTTGACATTAATTTGTACTGTAGCTGTTTATATCTTTTGAACTTAGAGGAATTAAAGTGAGTCTRCCTGTGTAGCACTGAAGATGGTGTCTGGGATTTCAAACATGATAACCCTGGTGGGAATTATTGCATTTCTCTTTGATTTCAAATGTCCTGTTTTAARTAACAATTTTCCACAGTAATCTATGCGCAGCATTCTCTCAGCATGGTAAAAGTAATTAAATATTTGTAGAGGGTTCTGTGTAAGAACCAACAGAAGATCATCAGCAGCATGACTTTAATCTCCTCTCAAGCTTTCATAAATAYGACCTTCAGAAATTCCTTCCCACTTTCTTCACATATCATGCAACAGATTTTATTTTGCATTTGTTTTCCCCCTGAAACTTAATGAGTATTATATCACCGGGATTGAAATGGGGCTTCTAATCAAGATAAATTGATTTCAAATACTTTTTAAAAAAACATTTCAGAAATACATAATGTATAAAAGAGACATATAAAATAGCAAGTTAAATACATTGGGGTAATTAACAAAGTATAATTAAATTACATTATGTTCGGATTCGTATGTCTGTAAAAGGTTTTGCCAATTCATTTCCTCACTTAAATTTAACTTTGTCATCTCAGCTCATTTATTAAATTCTGTTTTTTCTGGCATCTGCTAGCTAAGAACATAGACCTCAACAATAGCATATTCAGGAAAACCTTTGCTCTCATGTCACTGGCTGCAAAAATGCTTATGCAGTATTTGGATATTTTTCTCAGGGTGGGATTTTTAACTCCCAAGACAATAAAAGAAACTCTCATGGATGCCATTTYTCAAAATGATTGAATTTGGTTGAAGAAAATGGACTGTTACAATATCCCCATCCTTTAAGTCACATAGAAGATCATCAGAAGGATTTGACTTCTGCTTTATTGCTTGGGAAGTAGATTTGGTAACATATTTCTACTGTTCAATTTATTTTGTAAACATTCCATTCATCTGCTTTTGACACAAATGATGTGATAAGTTATACCCTGCCTGTAGTCTCATACTCCCTCTCACTTTGAGTGTTTTGTGACCTCCCAAGGTGCTTTTAAAAATGTTATCTCAGTGACCTTAGTACCAACCAAATTCTTATCTTGACTGTGATCTACCCAGTCCTGTCATGGGTGTACCATCACATGGCAATACCAAGTAAAAATAGTTTATTTGGAAAAATTATTATTTTCACAGAGTAGTTAAGTGTATAATAAAATTTGTGTTAAATGAAAAAATATAAGAAGACAGCACAGTCCTCTGCAGGAAGGGTGTTGTCACTCTTTGAAATCTCTTGCAGTTGAAGGAGACTTTTAACTTTTTTCTTSTGTGTGAAAGCTGTTAAAAATAGATAAAACTTAGAAACTTCTTAGAAATAATAAGATATATAAAAGTGTTTAGTGACAGTACATGGGGGAATRGCTTCACACTGAAGGAGARTAGGTTTAGATTGGATATTMAGAAGAAATATCTTTACTTTGAGGGTGGWCAGGCCCTGGCACAGGATGGTCAGAGAAGGTGTGGCTGCCCAAGCCCTGGAAGTGTCCAAGGAGAGATTAAATGAAGATTTAAGCAGCCTGGGATGGTGGAAGTTATCCCTGCCCATGGCAGGGGAGGCATAGCTAGATGATCTTTAAGGTCCCCTCCAACCCAAACCATTCTATGATTCTATAGTATATACTATAATAACTTTACATTTACATATATTTATTACTATATATAGATTCTTCTGTATTATACAGATTGTACAGGGTTTATGCTTTTTGGTTTTGTGTGGATGTATCAGTAGCTCAGTCAATTCTTCTAACCCTATTCAGAAAACAGACCAAAGATTCTTTAGAGTAGGAAAAGGCACATAGCCCAAAAAGAGGATTTRTGAAAACTTTATGGAAACAGATTTCCAGAGTGAAGAAACACCCTGATCTGATCCTTCAGTCCTCACTCATGACTTTGTTTGCATTGAAGAAAATAGGGATGTTTGGTAAGATTAAGAGATATTTGACTGAATAAACGTAATGTGATTTTACTAGAGAAATTGAAGGAATAGGCAGTCGTAACATTGGATTAGAGATTTTATTTAGTCATTATTGAGGCTGGAATTTATTGAAAAAGGTAAATTTGATTGATGAATTGGGTTACCAGAACACAGCCTGTGTGTGCCTCTTAAATTCTCATTCTGACATCAACTGAGTTTCAATGAATTTATGCTGATTTAATCAAACTGAGGATATATCCCTCTCCTTTCAGATAAGTTCCTATACTTGCTAAAATTCTCTTTTCTTTTGCTCCCTGCCCAACAAAGCTCTTTTTGGTGTAAACTGCAGTGCCTACACATCTTGTTTTTCACTAAGGAAAAAACTTTTTGCTCCTCTAGGCACTGTAAATGGTCTGATAGTATTTTTACCTATGCAGTGCTGCAAGGAGTAATTATTCATCTTTTTCCCTCAAATGTTGCCCAGAGGGTTGTTGCTTTACACAGTTTATAAACAGAAGTAAAGCCAAAACCTCAGCAAGCAAATGGTTTCCGCTTATTTRTATGTGAAAGCTTAATTTGTTCTAGTATGGAAATCTTAATTTGATACTTTAGCAGACAGAAAATTTGTTATTAAGTAGAYCCAAAATAACAGCCTGATGTGTATGAAGTTCCTTGGGAATGTTATTTTTGGTACCTTTTGGGGGAATGGTTATTTTAAGAAGTTGATGGAATTTGCACTTATCAGAAGTAGAATTCAGCTCTGAAATTTAACAATTTGTCCAAAATTTAGAAATTATAGGGGTGTTGTTGAGTAAAAAGAAATGATTCTTCCAGTGTGATCCATGTGTGTAAACTTCTGAGACATGTCTGTCTTGTTTACCTTCTCTGTAATCAAACTTCAKAATACTTTGGCCATATTTAGAAGCTGCTCTTACTGGCTGTAGAAACCTTTGCTCCAGAAAATCAGTTGRAAAGGGAAAAGACTTTTATACAGCTCAGACTAAGAACAGCCAATATTTTCATGATGATACTGAAACACTATATTTCTATTTGGCACCCTTCCCTATTTAYTCTTCCTGTCTTGGCTCAATAGTTGGTCCATTTCACTCCCTGTAGCTTCCCTTGCTTTCACAGCAGCAGGGATGTGAAATACACTTTATTTCACTGTTTAGTAAATATTTAGGTTGTTTTAGATGACAAACAGATAAGGACTTCAGAACTGATGCTCCACCTGTTGGTGAAAATACAAACTTTAACAGGAACTTTGAAATCAACATAAAAGCATTAGACTTCATTTTAGAAGTCAGGTTACTTTGGATCCAACATTTTGGAAGGATTGAAAACTTTTTAAGGCTGTTGGCTCCAGTTTCACTCACATGGGAGGGGTCATCCCCCTTTTCCCCACAATGTTCATATCTGGGCATCCTTGTTCTTCAGTGCATTCAAAAGAGCTGTTTTCTCTAAAGGTGTTGTTCCATGAATTTAAAAGTCTGGAAAAAAATTGGGATGAATTTCCTGTTCTGTGCAGCCATACCAGGATGTTCAGCTCCATAAATTTGAATGGAACAGCTCTATTGCCCAGAAATGCATCAAGTTTGAAAATTCAGTGAACCAGTCAAAACTGAACTGGAAGATCCCACAAGATGAAGTAGTTTAGAGCAACTTCTGTAAATCATAACTGACCAGAGCATTTTCCCAATAGTTCAGTAATTGTCAACAGAAATTGTGAACTGAAAAGGAACCTTACTGTCCTTGAAATGGAAAAAACAAGGGTTTGTATTTTATTCTTCTGTGTCCTAGAGAATATCTTACTCGGTCGCTTTCACGTGTTTGTTCTAGRTTGAAATTTTAAGAATGCTCACCCTTGGGAAGAAAGGAGATGTGTGGGTGGAAAAAAAGGAACAAATTGCAAAATTACATCCTTGTTTACTCAGGAAATCATCTTTTATTGCCAGCTAAAAGGTCTAGCTAGATCTTTTAGCTGGCAATAWAAGCTAGAGTAGACTTCAAGCTCTGCTTACCCAGGTAGCTCTCCTAACTGAATCAATCTTATTGATGTCCCTATTTTTACTGATAAGAAAATTAACCCAAAGGCTGCTTCAGATGCCTGTSGTTTTCATGTTATGGTAATTAAAATCTTGTAACCATTTAAGTGGAACCACTGAAAAATGAGATCTTTTGAGTAAGCCTTAGCAATTACAGAAAAAGTATTTTCTGCTGATAGTTTTCTGTCATGACACAAGAGTTTCCCTGGGGTGGACCCATTTCCCTTCATTTTTCTACATTTTTCTGTATATCAGCCACACATTTGGTACAGTGAAAGTTCTAGGTGACCTCAAGGGTGTTCATGTCACAAATAAAGATGTTTTACACCTCTCTGTGTTACAATAAACTACCAGGATGACCTCTTGATATTTTCTCTAGTGATTCTTCAGATTTAAAGAGAACTTTCCCTTTCCTGGCTTGTGGTATTTTTAGAGCAAAGGACAATTCCTTTAAATTTTCAATATTCCTTTGCAAATCTTGCCTAATTAGATGCAGTGTGCTCAGCTTGGCTTTGTGGTGCCATCAGAAAAGTCTTTCCTTGAGGCATCATAAGTAATAGTTATGAATACAGTACCTAATGCTACATTGATCTAACAATCCAAAATGAGTATTTTGAAATTAGCAAGCACTGATATATTGTTACTTTGTCTGTGCCTCACCCCATCCAATTTCCAGATCATAGCATCAGTTCTAGCAGTAAAGGTGTTGATGTTGGTAGTGTGAGCAGATCCAAGTGCAGCAGCAAAAAGCAATTTGTACTAAACAAGAAATAGTTCTTATTTATTTATTTTAYAAAACCACCTTTCAGAGAGGAACCACACATCTTCTTGTCCATTTGTGTTAGTAATTAATGTTTTTGCTTCAGCTGACACTGGCAAATGGGGACAGGTTAATTGCCAAAGCTGTGCTAGGCAATCACCATTGAGGTGATGATTTTCAGCTGAGGAACAGGAAATTTTGGATAATTATGGTGCTGATAATCAGTAACAACAACAAAGAATGTAARAACCACCATGAGGCTTTCAGGACACAAGATGGTATTGATGTCTCTCTGTCACATACAATGGTTTGGAATATGTACAAACCAGAGATTTTTTTACCTGCCTTTTTTTTTTTCCCTCCCCTGAAAGCTGTGTTTATTCTTACAGCCAGAGGGAGTCAAATGGAGCTTTTTGAGTGTGGCCTGAAATTGTTGTCTGTGGCTTAAAACAAAGCAGTGAAAGACATTCCCTTTTGCTAATTTTCCAGTGTGTTTCTGGAAACTCAGACCATGAAGTTTGCCTCAAGAAATTGGTTCAATGTGGCTAAGACCCTTGTTTACTTGTTCTCAATTAAGCAAGCATTAATAAGCTRTTCCATTTGCACACACATTGCCCAGAGAGGGTATTTTTGCTCTCTTTGRGTAACTTTGGCAGTAGTGTATTAAATCATTGTTTTATAGTCCAAAGGTAAAACTGTATTGGAACTGAAAGATCTGGTATTTAGAAAATAGRTATTAATTCCAGTTCTGCTTTGCTTTACAGTAAAGTTTCTTAGTCTCATTGAAGAATGAGTGTTAGTTTTGTTACTTTTGGACRCATTAGAAAAATGAAATGGAGTGTTTATTGGACCTCTAGTATGAAAAGTTTGAGATCCATGGAAAGTGATCTGAAGTRTTCTCAGTGAGCATTTCTGCTGTGCTTGGGAGCAGATATTGGATGAGTTGCCTTTGATGTTGGTGACATCTGTTTATCCTTGAATTAGTTCTGCAAGTTTAGATTTTCTTTTTGTACCAGCAGTGTGCYAGTGGTGACCTAGCAGTGTGTGTTCTGCAGCTCAGCTCGTGTCCTTTATCAGAATATTTTACTGTTCTGCCCATAGTGGCACCACTTCCAATGYAGATGTTGGTCCAGCCATGACTGGCATCTTGCTGGAGCCAGGCCTTAAAATACCCATCTGCTTTTGATTGCTTGCAGGATGTTCTTCCTCTGAACTGGGGAATGGTCTCTCATTTTTAGTTTTGAGTTTTCCATTTGCTSTTGTAGGGCAGCTGCCACTCCTGAGTGAAAACTGGAGTTAGCCTGTGAAGAACCACGAAACAGCTGAGGGATGGACAAATTGAAGGACTAAATCCTTTCCTTCTTCTTGCAACACAGGGCAAAAATACCTTGGAATCTGACTCATCCCAGTCTGTACTAGCTGTGGGGCATGACWGTGATAGGGGCCCAAAATATGTGACAATGACTGAAGGTCTGTGACAACACAGCCTCAAACCTGGCCCCCAGCAGGTACCACTTCAGGAGCAGGAGCTCCTGGAAGGAAGTAGTCCTCTGGCTTGGYTACAGCAGGATTAATTTTGGAAGTCTCTCTTCACTTTCCTTACTTCTCACTTCTGTGTCATGCCAGTGTGGTATTKATATTATCAAACCAAGTTAGCCACTGAGAACTTTATCTGAGCTGTGGTTTGCATTTCACTTTGTTGTGATGTCTGGAATTGGTGGAGATCAAGCATGGGCTTTATTTTCTAGACTTCATTTTACATGGCTGGCATGTGGAAGTCTGGATCTGCATACTTAATTGTCTAGCTCTCAAAATTATCTTTGTTAAGAGAACATTTAGCAATGTTGGCTTGGTGGCTGTGAGATTTCTATGTGGAGTAGTCACAACCCAGCTTTTCTATTTTTTATAATTTTTGTTCAGTTTTGTTCCTAAAATGAAGWCACAGGGATGACACAGGACCACGAGAGGGCACTCTGGCTCTTTGAGTGCTCCTTACTAAACTTTCACCACTGAGGACTGCWAAAAAGAATAAGACCTTCAGAAGAAAAATGTTGATTTATTTCTTACAGAAGAAATTACAAACAGGTATATATTTTCCAGCTTATTAACAATCTTGGTATTAATTATGCACRAAGATGATAGCACTGATTTTGTGAAATGTGTAAAATAGGAAGAKGCACTATGGATCTTTCTTGACAGTTACTTTTTGGATTTGAAAACAAATGATTTTTCTAGTTTATGTATTTTTCTTGACACTGTCAATCTGACACTTCTATGGAGTAAAATACACAGAAGCAACAGTTTGGGGTTGTTTGKAGGGTTTTTTGTGTTTTGTTTTGTCTGTTTGTTTAAAGACATCTACCAGTAAGCACACATTATTACTTCACTGAAAGCATCCTGACTTGACAGAGAATGGTGTTCAGTATTTGCCTCTGTGTGTATTTGACAGTTCTGATTTTAACAGAAATAGTGTATTCATTGAGACCTCTGAAATGAACACACAAAATGCTCATGCTGGGGGTTTTCTRAAATGCTTAAATTTCAAAATGCCCATTTTCTGGGGGTTTGCTGGTGACCTCTGTGTCAACAGGAGTGACTTKTGACTCAGCTAGTGAACACCTGAGCACTGATCACAGTTTCTCCCAGTGGACAGGTTATAGTGATAATGAACTTTTTGGAGCCTTTCTCTCTGCCAGATTATTCCACCTGTTTTTAGACTTGGTATGGACCCCTCTGAAGAGATTCTGCTCCAAGTGCTTTCCTTCTGTGAGTTACACCTTATCAGACTCCCCAATAGCAAAACTTCTGACTCTTTCACTGTTTTGCAGTTCCAGTGCTGCTCAGTCATTTCAGTGAAGGCAGCCAATTGTTTGGAGTTAACCAAAYGATACAAAAATGTCCCCACTTGGTGTGCCTTTGGACACTGTCACTTCAGAAGCAATTGGAATAACAATCCCCACAGGCTCAACCCCAAAAGTCAGGGCCGTAGGGCATTGCACGTTTTGTTTGGCTGTTCTTGGCTTTCAGCACAGCCCTGCCTCCACGACAAAGAAGGATGGGCTCGGTGAGAACCCCTGGGTGTTGCACGCAGACTTAGGCTCTGACAGGCAGAAGGCTCTCAGGCAGCCCCAGACCCCATCTTTTGCAGATTATAGGCTCTCTTCCTGGCCAGTCACCAAGAAATCCTTCCCTACAAGCCTGATTCCTATTRCTAGCACAGGGGGGCAGAGCCCAGAGCGCTGCGTTAACCCATCCCTGGCCAGAGGATGGTTTGCATATTCTATCATCTTGCTTTATTTTCTTTCAAAGCTTCTGATTGGGAGTGTGTGCCTCWCTGTCTTCATATGTATCAAATGGACACAATCAAAATAGAGAAATTTTTCTTTCAACTGTTTGAAAACACRGAGGATCCCAATTTTTGGCAGTGGCAGAAAGTTAGTATAGCAGTTGTCGAGGAACTGGTTAAAATACATTGTCAGTGCCTCGAGTTCACAGAACACGGAGTAGGAACTGTGGGGTTGAGGGGAAGGTTTGTTTTCATGGCCTGTGGAGGGCTGGCAGTTTGAAGTTATTCCCTCTGCATAAATATGGCAACATTTTGTAAGCTACTCCAGAKCACTTGCTGGAATGTGAAGTCAGCAAAATTCTGCACTTCAGAAAATGATTGTACAGCAGGACTCCTGTAGAGGAAGTATTTTGTGTCTCAATAAGACAATGTGTTCAGTTGTTTAATGGTGCTCCTTAAGGCATGAATTTTGGGGCATTTCCTCACTTTGTTTTCTTCCTCATAGAAGAGTGTCTGTCCTGAGCTGCTTCTCTTTATATACACTGGTGGGGAAGGTTGTTATTTCACAGAATGTATCATATGTATTTACCATTTGGGAGAAATCGTGCCTCCATCTCCAATTTCCTCTCCTCCCTGGTATTCACTGGCAGCCAGGAGTCATGGTAAAGGTTTGGATTCAAAACTTAGCTGTAAATTAAAGATCAGAGCCAAGCTAGTAGCTGGTATCCAAACTGGTGTCCAAAGCACCGAGTGACACACAGGGATCCAAAGCAGCTCCTGTGCTGATCACACTTATCTGTCCCCCCACCACTGGCATGGGGGACAGATAAAGACAGGGTGAATGCTACATTTCAATTGTCATATGGTTCAAGGAGGTTTCCCACCCACTTGAGACCTTCACTCAGGACTGCTGCCTTTGGGGGTGACATTGGTACATTTCTGGTTTGTGGCAGCTGGCCAGGATGTATGGAGACTTCTGCAGTTCCTTTGTCTGCCTGTGAGGATTCAAACTTCTCACCCACATGCCTCAGTTCTTTTCCATGTCCCAGGCCTGTTCCTGTGTATTATTCAACAACTGTTTTGTGCAAAATACAGAGGACCATCTGGCAACAAAAGCACTCTCTTTTTTAGCTCTGCTAATTGTACCAGATGCCTTCCATGGATTCTCCAAACCACAGTAGTTTTAGTTCTCAAAATGTTGATGATACATAAAGATAGCAGAAAGTAATATAATGTGGTAAATTGCTTTTTGGAGTGATTTCATGGAATATAAAATACTTAAAGATATAAAATGTAACAAAAACACGTGTCAGACAAACGAGAACACAGGAAATCTGAGGTAATTTCCCTTTGGGATACTGAAAATGTTACAGGCTACACGGCTGCTGTGCTCCCCAGGAGACTGCAGTGGCACTTGTGGAACCACTTCTTGGTGCTCTCTTAATTCACACTGAATTCTCTTTTTGAAGTTGGACACCTTTGCTTTTTTCCTTCAACAATAGGTGAAATAAACCTGTAAAATACTTTTTTGGAGGAGTAATGTCCTGTCAAGTATTTGGAAGGCTGGCTGTGAGGAAAGTTCCAGTTGATATGCATTTGACTCACACTTGAGAACTCAGATGTTCTGGTAACTAGGTCACTTTGGCATCAGTCTTGTGAAACTGTGACAGTTTTTGTGGCTTCTCTGCTGAGTTTCACACTCAACAACTTATATCCTGCTGATACATGCCAAACATCTGTGCTTATTACTTTGCTTTGTGTTATTTTGAAAATCTCCCAGTTCTAGACATTAGAATGGGTGGCTGAGAACCTGGTGAGATCAATTAGTGTTCTAAGTATTGGAGAAGGACTCTTGACAAAAAAAATAGTCCTGACCACTGTTAGTTCAGGTTCATAGATATTGAAAGTCTGGTGTTCTGCAGAATTTTAATAAGTATAATCAACCTCAGGGTTATAGCTAAGCTACTGAAATAAGCAGCAAATCTGGCTGCTGCTTTGAGGCTATTGAAGACTTTTCCCTACTTCAGTTCCTGACTGAAATGGAAGACAAAATAACCTGAGATGAAGATCACAAAGCAGCTGAACCAAATGTATTTAGAGGATTTTTCCAAAATCCAAATGTTTAATTGAGACTTTCAAAGGTACCTTTTCCATGCATCCTGAAGATCCATCCTTTCTTTCATCATGGGAGGGAAGTAGTGCTGACTCAGTCATCTATAGTCAGAACACAGTTATGCTGATGATCCTGGGAGATAAATATGGCTGAGGACCTCTGGAAAAGGAGTTGAAGCCATGTATTATTCTTAGGAAGAGAAGTATTGTCAAAGACCATCAATGAAACGTGTAAATATCTTTGTAAGACTTCCAAATTTCAGCAAAATTGTTATACCCTGAATAATGGTAGATTCAGCCTTTGCCAAAATGCAGTTGGGCAAATCTGTTACTTCCCATATGGAAAGCAACTGTTGAAGCAAGTTATAATTATACATTATAAYATTGCTTCTGTCCAAAACCTAGGGCTGCTGCAGACATAAGCCAAGATTTTTTTCTTGTCTCGCTATAACTAGATTATTGTTTTTTGGTGTGTGTGTTTTATTCAATTAAAGACACAAGGGAGTAAACAACTCCATTCTTTTCTCTTTCCACCCTCACCATTCCCATATCTGATGATTTACCATTAACTATTCTGGAACATGAGTTGGCAGTTTTGCCCTTGCTGCTCTGTGTTGGTTTTCCTGGATGGAGGCTAATGAAACAAGAAGCATTTTCCTGCTGTAGTAAGCTTGATTTCCCCATCCTGAACTTCCAAACGTGGATTCTGAAGTTGACATCGCAACTTAAAGAAGTCAATGTAAATTAAAGAAAGCAAACTGGAAAACAAACAGATCTTCCCCTCATTTTGCATAAAAAGTCCTAACMGTGTTAATCTTAATGCTTGTCTTTTGAACCCTCTACAAATGTTTGCCTTACGAAGCAGAGGTCCACATTAAAAACTGACATCCCCAAAAATGGGGAGGAAAATGCCTGTATTTAGAAGAATAATATACCAGCTCTACTAGATCTGGTAACCTGAGAAGGTAGTTAGGGCTGCAAGATCTATTCTYTCTCTTGCCAAGATATCTGTGCTGCTTTTTAGATGGTGATGGCTGAGAGAACAAAGGACATCTGGATTTCACGTCAACAGGTGACTTTTGCTTTACCACAGCAGTTTTACTCCAACTTTGATCTGGTGTAATTATGATCTGGGTTAAGCCTAACCCAGCAAAGAGCTGTGCATGTTTAACCTGGATCACAGGTAGASAATGGGATTAATCCAAATAATTGTGCTGCAGCCCAAAGGCTTGTGGTGGCCTGAGGGATGGAGTGTTGCAGGAGGTGACAAGGTGGCCTTCCATGTCAGGTCCAATTTATGATGGTTTAAAATGTTTTGTAGGCCTTCACATTGACTGTGTTTCTGTATTACATATTTCCATAAGAAATAAGTCATTGAGTAGACATTACAAAGGTACTGTGCTGATTTAAGGTACCAATTTTGCTGCAGGAAAYTTGGAAATGGATTGTTCATCATTGGTAACAACACTGCCTGTTCAAGACATGGCATCAATGCATTTGGAACATGATAATGAAAAGAAAAAAAGCATTTATTGACTAAAAATGAGCAAAATAAATGGAATTGCTGTTCCTATGTGAATGAGTGAGGGTGTGCTGGTGTGAGTGAGAAGGTGGTAAATGTTGAGCTATGGTGTGGGTGTGTGAGCTACCTGGGGACCTGTCTGGAGGAAMTGTGAGGAGTTAAACACAGCAATTTTTTTCAGCTGGAGGTAGATGCAGTTGTTTTCTCCTGACAGAGACATCATTGGGCACATTTGCTCTGAACAGTTGTGGACAGCTGGAATTCCAAAGCCAATGTTTTGAAATTTGGTGTCTGTGCTTGTTGTGGGGCTCATGGCAGGACATTACCAAAGTGCCCAGACTGTTTGTGGTGTAAAATGCAGTGGTTCTCTCTGGGAGTGTTTTYCTCTGCTGCTCTTTTGTTTGGCTTTTCCTGAACTTTGACCAGCTTGGTCTGTGAGAACTCCACAGTTGCTGGCTGCAGGTACTYAAATCCTCACTCCAGATTAGAATGAGATAGGGAATTGCATTCCCTTCTCCTCACCTCCTATCTGGCTTCCCAGGACAGGAGGGAGGTACAAGGAGCCTGGGCTCTCTCTGAGTGCCTGGGGGAGGCATGGAGAATTGGGAATATGGACAAGCAGACCAGCCCTGCCACCTCTCCAGGCTGCCCCAGTGCTACCAGGCACTGATTGTTCTTCTTCACCCAGRAAAACCCAAATGGGTAAACCTGAGGAGGCATTAGTGAAGGGTTTGTTTACCTTCAGAAATAGAGAAACGAGTGTGTTTAGGATTTTTGTGAAAAATCCTGTTTTCTCAAATAAGCTCTTGGTTTCAATAATATTGCTGAGTTTTTGTGAGGCACAGCTTCCCTCAATTTAAACCACTGTTTTTCATAGGAAATTTAATTAAAAAACATGTATGTCTTACTAAATGGAAGCCTGTATTAGAAAAACAGTGGAGGTTTTCTGAAGCCAGTACTTGTCTGGTTCTGGCATTAGCAAAGGAATTGCATTTAAAAGACTTCTCATCTTATGAGAGCAAAACAGAACCAGGATCYAACATCTTAAGATTTGTTTCAGAATGGTGTAATTATTTTTTAAGTTGAATCTTAATAGAAAAATGGTGTCTCAGATTTATAACAATCTCTGAAAATTATTTATCTTTAAGACAATTTCAGGTTTTATTCTCACTTTTTGTTTGTTATACTGCTACAAACTGATGCCTGATGTTTTATATGAATCTTAATCTAGTGGACACTTCCTGGGATGCTTCCCAYCTTGACTTTAATGGTGGACATCAGCTTATGGATATTATGTAGCTTTTGAACTTTTCTTATGAAAGAAGATTAAAATAACTTCTATATATTTGTATTTATATTTCCCCCTCAAACAACAAAACCATTTTTTAGTTTTAGAAGTAAAATATGTTTTTKAAAAGAAAGTTCCATGTTATTTGAAATAAAATTTATAAAAGTAGCTGATTTCCCAGCTGTTTAACAGTTCTGGGAGTCAGTTGTAAAAAAATAATTTTTCCAGTAGCCAAGTCCATGAACAGCTTCTTTTCAGGCCTCTGAGTTATTCTCCAAMCATTAATCACTTTTAAGAAAAACAAGACCTCTTTAATTGTTGGAACTACATTTTTTTTCTATTTTATTCACTTAAGCAAGTGGAAGGCTCCCATGGTTCTCACCCCTGCTCATACTTATTTTTCTTTAAAGCAAGTTTTGACACTTTAAATGGGCCACTGTTTAACAAATTAGGATTTTTATTAAATGACTTCACAAAATGTTAAGTTTTCATAATTTTTAAGCCTGCTGTTGAAAAAGAGAGGTGCTAGTGGAAAATTAGGTTGGCTTAGCACAGACCATCAGCTGTTCATGCTAGTCTGGGTGGGACACAGACCCAACTGTCTCGYTGCCATCACAGCCTGGTTAGTGGCTCTTACACCTGAAGGAACGTCCTGAAATTCCCTCTCATCCCTCAGCTCCTGTGAAAGGTTCCCATCCCCAAAACTCTGCTTAGTGAAACCTCTTTAGATGTTCTGAGGCTTCTAATTGCCAGACTTCTCTGTTAGTGTTGTCACAGTAGAGCTCAAGAACTCAGTGAACTGGTGAGTTGAACTTTTCCCAATATCCTACAAACTGCTGGGTTTCTCAATGTCCTGATCATTATTTCCTTCTTCTCTTGCCAGACTTTGCTGAAAAATCCTGCACAATATTGCCCAGTGCTGCATCTTCCTGACAGTCTTGTCTCTGTCAGTTCCTGGTATATGTTCCTTCAGGTTTCTTCAAGTTGGAAACTMAATATATTTACTGTTCTAAATCATTCTGCTCCTTACCTGAATCTGCTACAATAATTCWTTTTCTTGTTGAAAACCTCAGGGCATAGTGGGATATGACTGGAATTGTGTTGTTGGGAAGTCAGTGCAGAGCAGGAATGACAGCACAGTGCCTTRTGGAAATGTAATATTATGTGGAATCTCTCCATGCAGCAGTTACAGGAACAAGGAAAGAGGCTTGAGAGCCAGAAAATAGGGAGCCCTGAAGAAGAGACCTTACACAAAGAGGAGTTTGGACCCTCAGAAGGACTGGGCTATGATCATCTCCCATTTCCATGGCTATCTCTATGACAAACAGTTGTGTTTAAGTAACTGTTTCTCAGCTCCCCTGACATTATGTATCCTCTCCAACTATTGCTTCATATAGGTTTTGTTATTAGCAGGACAGAAATTGTATAACTATTGTACAACTGTAACATCCTCAGAAATCTGCGCTGCTCAACATAAATTCATTCTGAGTGTCCCAGGCTGCAGTGTGTGATGAGAGATCTGAGCTGTCTGGGGAATCCAAATCATGAGAAAAAAAAATAGGGACACTAGAACTCCTAAATACATGAACAGCTTTTCAAAATCATAGTTTGATTTTTTTCACCTAACTGTTTTCTTTGTGGTTTAAGATTTTTTTTTACATTCTTCTCCATGTATGTGTTTCTCCCCTTCCCTATTGTGCTCTTGCAGCTGTAGAGCTGACACTGGTTATTATGTAATTTATCCCTTCTTTAACACTTAAAAAATAGTAGAGTTCCAGAGTAATTTCATTTGCTAAGTAGAAACAGTAATTTTGTATGTTGAAGGCTTTCTGGTTTCTGAAGTTCTAAGTCATTTTTATTTCCACGTTTTTCMATGTCTGAAAAGCTAGTTTACAAATCCTGAAAGATTTTGATATAAACTCTTTTCCAGAAGAAAGGGCTATGTGCAAAATACTAAATTTTGTTTGCAAGTTTCACAGGAATATTTGTACAGTATTTAATAACTAAAGTCTGAGCACTCCAATTCTTTTATCCCTGAAAAAATACAGGTAATTTGGGTTTTTTAGCTACTGATCAACTTGAAGTCTGGTAAGGAAATAGAAGAAGAGAGAGAAAGAGCCACCATGCGAAGAGTACCAAGACATTATAAAGTTAAATCTACTTAATGTTTTGGATGTCTAGTTCTAAGAGGAAAATCATTGCAGATTTCATGGGTAGGGGTGTAAAATTTTTTAGGACTTTGTATACTTGTTTCTGAAAGGGAAATAAAATGTTAAATTAAAACTCTGAAATGCTTTACAGAACAGACAATGGCAAAGCATCTACATTCTCTTGGTTTTTTCTTTTCTCCTCTCTCCCTTTATATCACACATTTTCCTTTCTTGGTAAAGGTTTYTTCTGTATCCCTGTTTTCTTCTATGGCAGTTTATCCTCATACTATGAGATCAGCTGTCAAACATGGTTTGGAATGCCCAGATAAATGATCTTCCTGCCTCTTATGGATTAATTCATCACYACAACAAAGAATGTGCACATCATTTAATTATTTACTTCTAATATTGATGAAATATAACTTAAAAGGTAGAGACCATGCCAAGAAGGATGATATTTGTGAAACAAAGCCAGGAAACTTAGAAGAAAGACACTAGCATTCCTCTTTTTAGATTTTATCCTAAAATACTCAACTGGATAAAAATTGCTTGTAATATAGCACTAGACTTTATTAATGTGCTGTTACTGAGCCCTTGGGTAGCATTACTTCATTTGATTAATAGCTAAAACCACAATGTTAAGATTGGAACTTAAATTGCTATTATGTATCATTAATTCACGCAATCAAAATACTTTGCAGATTAATTAATTCCCAAAATGACCTTGTAAAAGAGATGGCAGTATTCTGTCCATCAAGAAAGTGACTGGTTTTACAGAGTAGGAAAAATTCTTCTAAGGGATTTTTTTTAGAGCAGAAGATTCTGGAGTGCATCAAAGACTGTGGATGTTGAACTCCAGGTACACAAGTTATCCCAGACCTTCTCTGGTCTGGTGGTAACATTATCTGAGATTTGAGGTGAAGAACTGGGTTTGAATTAATCCATGCAGAGTCTGTTTTGCCTGGTGCCTGCTTATCATATGAACATCTGCCATATGGTTGTGGGATAACTGTGGGATAATTCTGTGTGAATATATGAATATATGGTTTTCCTCCTCCAAATATTTTGCAACAAGCCATAGAGAATCTATTCCTTGCTGGCTTAGTGACAGAAGGTCCTGTTCAGAAGTGCAGGAAATATCAGAAATAGAAAGGACACATGGCATGCTTGTGAAATTCTCATATATAGGAGTGGTAAGAAAGTCAACCGGTAGGGTACTGATACTTTTGCACCTTCATCAGTCAAACAGATCCATGAGAGACCTGTTTCTTTAATCAATTTAAAGTTTATTTTATGCAGAGCAACCTGTGACAGGCCTTTGGAATGACTCCAAGTATGCCTGTGAGCTTAATTGTGTTTCTGATGCAACCATCTCAAAAGTATCTGTAAATTAGATGATCAGGAGGTGACCTGTGCAGACATGGGAACACTGACCCCCTGTTCTGCAGCCCAGGGCTGTGAATATGGGCATTGCAGGGCTTCAAAATCTGACACCACCATTTTCCAGGCATCTGATAAATTGCAGGGAATTGCAGTACACAATGAGTTACTATGGTTTAGTGAATGCATGCTGTAAGAAATCTGGGCACTTSTCCATTTCAGATCTATTTGGCTTAGAGCCTTTGGATGGAGCACAACCTCCCTCTTCCCCTTCCTTCAAAACCAACCCAGGTCAATGCTTTCTTTGTGGAGGTTAAATTGCACGGTTTAGTTACCTCTCCTGAACTGARGGCAGTTCTAGACACAAACAAAAGGAAAAACCATAAAACACAATAAAGAGAAAATATGAAACACATTATTTTTCTTAAAAACATTTTTAATAYGTAAATAATGCAGAAGCTGTTGTGAATAGTGGCTGCAAGTCTGACAGTTAACCTCTGAGCTCACAGACACTTCCCAGATTTCCTGCTAAAACATGGACGGGTTAGAAAGGAGTTCTTTTGAGTTCTTAGCTTATAATGGTCTATTGCTTGACGTTTCTATTTTTGGTGGGATGCTCTGGGGCTGAAAGCAAGYCCCACACCTGATGCTTTGGCTGTGCTGAAGCGGGGGATTTAGTGATTTTTAAGGACTCTGCTAGAAGGCCTCTCKTCAGTCTTACTGAACTGCTGTGTGTTTGAAGGACTTTTGAAAGCTGTCATTTTGAGTATGCAGTGTTTTCCTAAAATAACCAATGATACCTTAGACAGCCTTTCCTTCTTCTGTGACTTCCCAGGACTTTGCCCTTTATGAGAAATGCTTGTGATCCCTGATYTCTTCCAGCAGTACATGTGCTGGGAGGGAAGGGAGCGTGGGAAGTGAAATAACCCTGCTCTGTAGGTTGTGGTTTGCAGCAACCTGCTTCCAGAGCTTGGTGGTAGTCCTAACYCTTCAGTTGCACATGAGATAGATTTTCAGTCCTTCTTCACGTGTTTCTGTCTTGTTAGTTCCAGTTTTAACGATCTCCAGGGGTGGTGACTCAACCACTTCCTTGGAAAGCCTGTTCCAGTGCTTGATGACCCACTGATATGGACAAGAATTTAGGTGTCAAAAAAGAGGGATCAAATGTGGAAAGAGATAAAACCCCTCCATTTTCCAAGCCATTTAATCAATAATACTTCTTATTGAGCCTCAGTCAAATTTTTATGTGCTATCTACCTTTCCAAACATCTGCATGACTGTTTGGGAACTTACTTTTTAGGAGAGTGACCATTACAGTGGKCTTAGGGACAACTGAACAGACAGTGGAATCAAACAGAACTCATCATACCCTCATAAAAGTCTTCCCCTCATCAAAGTCTTCCCTCACCATCCCCAGAGGAACCTGAGGGAAGACTACAACCATTCTGCTAAGCTTCTGTCATCTGGGCTTCCACCCCAATGAAGGAATTAATTTTCCTCTGGGGACATCCATCTCGTTTCTACAGAAAGAAATGGCTGGAACACAGCCCAGAATTTGGGCCAGTGTATCTATTTAGACATAAACATTTACATAGAGATGAAAAGGCAAAACTCATTCCTCCTGTCAGACCACTGAAGCCTATGGAAATACAAAGGGATTCAACTGATCTAAGGGTTGCACTGGGGAGAGGAAAAGCTACCAAAATTGAAGATGAAAGTAAAAAGCCTCTATGGACTTCCTTTTTAGATGTTTCCTTTACTCTTTCAAGACTTCTTAAATCATTCTGTTTTGTGGCTAGATCAATCAGAAATAACTGTGCTTACCATTTTTGTTCCAACCAAAGTATTTGAAGGAGCTCCTGTAGCCACATTGTCTGGTGAATGGGTTATTTTGGTGACAAAAATWTCCTGTTTTCCAGGTAAGAAATTTAAGAAGCTGGTAAGAAGTCATCAGCAACTAAATAGGCTCCAGTTGTACTACYCTGCTGCTGGTAAATTTGTTCATAGTATCAGTAGGAGTGGATGGATCTCATTTTTCAGTCAGTGAGGCAGCCCTGTGAATTCSTTTTTGCAGGTAAAAACAGTACAGGAGAGAAGATCCTATGTTAGGTTTTTGACATAGCAGCTCTGTCTTGTATGTATGGTCAGAAWAATATGACTTCTCTACGTCTGTCTCTTGTCAAAAGCCTTAGAATTGACTGGGGYTTAGTGTTGCCAAATCTGAAAATTAGAGATCTTTTAAAAGCGAAAATAGTGGGCAAAGCCTGGAGCCTCTTACTGATTTGTGCACTAGACGAAAGCAAATGGCATTGTCATAATTAGATTGGGAGGCTTTCTTATACTTTATTTAGTGGCAGTCAGCTATGGATGCTCTTTCGGTATGTTCTGAAATCCCCAAGGGACCAGTTCATGGACTGGCATGGATCACAGAAAGCAGAGCTATATCTTTTGTGTTCATGGCTCATAGTTTGGGATTTCTGTTTTAACTGCAACTTTGGCRTCTCCTAAGTGCAGAAAATTTTGGGTGATAAGTTTGAAGAATGCTGGAAATTTGGTAGTCTTTTTCATGCTTAGATACAGGAATAAACTTGGAAGAATTCATAAAGAAAATGGAATGTAATACCTTAGGAGTAGCAGGTTAAACATATGTTCCTTGGTTCATACTATGGCCTGACTGTAGTGTATAAAGCCTTTTAAAATCAGAGGTAATATTGCTGGATCATAAATCCTGTTCTGGAGTATTATGTGTGTAACTCCAATCGACATCAATGAAAGGCAGGATCTGAACCACTCTAGCCAACATGTGAGAAGGAAAAATGAGTAATGAAATGAAAAAAACATCTCCTCAATTTGGCTGTAGGTCTCTCCTTAAACCATGTGTCTCTTGAAATGATCTGTATGAGCTATTATGGTGTTTTGTGGATTACAAAACCACTAAAGAAGGAGACCAAAATAGAGGTGGTGATTCTGAGTTCATCGGCCCAAGTTGACATGTGGATTTATTTCTCAGTTGTAGAGGAATCCACAGAAATCTATACACTGGAGGAAATCACTGCAGAAGTTCCTGTTGGACAACTATCAGTCGAACCAGTCTAAATCAGGGATTCCCTCCAACTCTTGAGGGCTGGTTAACAAGACAGTCTCCTCTGTCAACTCAGTCTTTCTCAAGTTTCATCTCCCAAGSTGAGTATCAGGTTGTACCTGTGAGCCAGGTTCTGTCTGTGCTCCGGTGAAAGTGCAGTCCAAGCTCCATTGCTTTCCACTGGCACAACAAATGTCTGTTGTCAGCTATGGATATTTTTATATCTAAGCCACTGTGTGTGCAGCTCTCACTTGAGCCTGAGAAAAACTGCATCAAATGCTTAATTATGTGTATAWATGCTGGTGTCAAGCATTGAAACGTTTTCTAAAATTTGGATAATTAACAGTCCACTACAAGCAACAATTAAAATACTTCTAAATCTTTGCCATTTGGATTTTCATTCACATTCTGAATTATTCAGCTGGTTTCCTGCAAAAATTAGAAGTTTAGGAGTATGTAGTTGCACAACTTGTCTTGGGCAAACACTCTCGTCTTAAAACTTTGTGCCTGATTTACCCAAATACACAAAATCTTTTCAGAATCATTTACTGGGACATGGATGTGCCAAAGGGAGAAGAAAACCCTTTCAGTATCTCATCACCTTTCAAATAA
Source organism: Cardinalis cardinalis (assembly GCA_014549065.1). Taxonomy (NCBI): domain Eukaryota; kingdom Metazoa; phylum Chordata; class Aves; order Passeriformes; family Cardinalidae; genus Cardinalis; species Cardinalis cardinalis. The sequence goes on from JACDOX010000557.1 coordinate 206,477, forward strand.
TTTCTTCAGGTAATCCAGCTCTTGAAGTCAAGAMTTACATAGCTGGTGTCCACTCTTTGCTTGCCACCAGATCAATCCAATAAATGTGAAGGATTGGAGGTCAGGAGGAATTGAAATTGTGCAATTCAATAGTGCAAACTGGTAGTGTGCAAGCTTGTTGTGCTCAACTTTCTTGTCAGAAATGCCATAAATTATAATAATTGTGACAGCTTTGATCCAGTTGCCTAGGCAAAACCCAAAGCAAAACATGAACTGAGGGACATCTCAGCTTCTGGGAAGGGAGGTGATCTACTCTGAGTAAAACAGACACTTAGCTATAGATTTGAAAAGATTTGAAGCTTGAGGAGTATCGGCTGCTTTATGTTTCCGACTCTTGGGACAATTTCATGCTTCTCTGCCTGCAAGATTCTGGATGCACATCTGAGCGCCATGTCTGGAAGTTCTGAGGCTCTTTATAACCCTGAGAACCTGGAGAATAAAGGAAGGAAACAACATATATTTCTTGAATGAAGTGGCTAAACAGCACTTGTGAGCCATGATATGAAAGGAAATAATTTGAATTAGGTGAGATGTGCATGGCAGTGTAACGGAAAGAGAGTCTCCTCATTTTCATCAGCTAATAATCAAAACATTTTGACGCAACTTCCAAAGGAAGCCAAAAATATGGAAACAATTATTTAGAGAAGAATACAGCAAAATGATGTATATACTTGTATTTTGCATCTTAAGATAAACTATACTTTTTTTGTTTCCAGATGGATATCCCAGGCAAATATATTGACCTAGAAAAAAGAAAGCAGGACCTCTGAGTGATGTAAACAACCTCATATGTACAAATATGTAATTTTTTTTTATTTCCATACTAAAGTTACCATGTTAATTCCAGTGCTTAGCAATTGTATATGCAATTGAAGAGCAGAAGAAATATTCTTGTCACTTACATAAAGAAGCTTTTTTAAAAGTCAAAAAGTGCATGACTTTGATGTAATATTTGGCAGCCACTTTGACCTTGTTCTTTCTGCTAGGGTTTCAATGTCAATGGCAACATTGTTCAAATAACAGATTTTGAATATGAATTAGTTTTTTATTCAAAACAGTGTCACCTGCCAAGTYTGAGGTTTAAAAAATCCCAGACATAATTTTTTACCTGGGTGAAAAGAAAGCATCTTAAACTAYATTGTGATCTAGTAACTTAAAAGATGTCAGAATCCTGTTTTGTCATACTTGGCAAAGATCTCTCCAGACTCAGACCAAACAAAGGGAGCTGCCCTGAAAAAAACTTTTTCCAAAATTATGAATTAGAATTGGATTTTTATAAATACATATAGTCACATGAACGATGTATTATTGCTATTTTCTTATTCATAATTTTCCGTCAGTTTTGCTTGCATCATTCACTTGTTTGCAAAGTAATTTGCTAAATGAATATGGACTTTGAATGGAGGAGGACAGATGGATTATGTGTTACTGCTGATTCAAAATGACACACTGCAGACAAAATACCATCAGTGCAAAGGTACATTTCATATTTCTCCAAGGAACTGAKCACAGCCCTCAAAATTAAAGTTCATTTGCTTTTATTCATATTAAATGGGGATGTTACAGTCCATGTAACATACTTAGTGATTGCTGAGTCCACACTTTTTCTCTTCCTGAATTGCTGACCATATTAGAAATACTTTTGWACATGTTAGATAGCTATAATAAAAGGCAAACATCAAGGTACAGCAACAGCCTTGTATTAATATTGTCAATTGTGGGAATGAAGATGTTGTAATCAAGAGCAAGGAATCTCTTCTTCTTGCAGAATATCAGATCTAATTTCCTTATGAAGTTACCTGAATCAGCAACTGGGACACCAAAGCCCTTTATCCCCAGGGCAGAAATGAGGTGGCAATCAAAATACTAGTATGGAAGGAGGAAGCAGAGTCTAACAGGAGATCATATGAACACATAAGAATGCAATCAGAAATTAGAAAGGATGATAAAATATAGAAAGAAGGTACTCAACTGGTAACAAGAAGGTATTCTACAAATATATTAGGAGGAGGACAGAGCTGGTCCACTGCTCAAAGAGGAAGAAAAGCTAAAAGTAGATGCCACCAAGATGGTTGAAGAATTAATGAAGTTTTGCTTCAGTCTTCACTAAGAGGGTAAGAGAGCTAGATTGGTATCAACAGCCAAGGGAGAAGTTTTCAGGTTAGAGAAGGAAGGAAGGAAGAAAGAAAAAAAGAAGATGGCTGGCAATCAAATTAGATTGATTTTCAAAAAATCTGTAAGTGCCAGACTTCCTCTGTGAGCGCTCAGGTAGCTCGATGAGCAATGTCAGCATCAACAGTGGTTGGCTCTGTAGAGCTTGCAGAGGGATGAGTGGGATCCAGAAGACTTCTGAAAGACCATGACAGTTCATAAACTTGTGAGTTGCTGCTGACTTCTCTGCTTTACTCCCAGCTGGAAAGGGCATTCYGACATCTCTCAGGGCTCTTTTTTTAGAAAGCTTTCCTTCTCTTTTGCAAATAAAGTGGGTTTTGGTTTCCAGCCAACCCTTCTCAACTGCCTCTGGAATAACCCAGTTGCACTTGCTCAGTTGAGCTTGATGGGAGTCAACTACACCTCATTATCTCTGCTCAGAAAAATCCACCAAATTCTAGGCCATTGTTTGTCTTGGCACAGGGTGTTTTTTATAAGAGCAGGGCATGACAGCACCAGTCCTGAGGACACCAACTCTCATATAGTCAGTCATGTTTCCCAAGGTGCCAAAGAAAATAATTATAATTTACTTGAAATGATTGGTAAAGAGCATGCAGATTTGCTTCCCAAGAACTCTGCCATTTGGCTGTTTCCCTGCAATAAACACTACATTTATCTGTGAAAACAATACATAGAATAAAAAACATAATAACGATTTATTTTGCTTTGTTTGCACAAAGCAGGATCCCTCTTACTTAATGCATTCCTCCTGATACTTCAGGAATGCCCTGTGCATATATCAATTAATAGAGAGGAGTATTTTTTGCAGTTTGTCGCTTCTTCAGTGTATGCTGGTAACTYAGAGTTACAGTAGATGTCTAAGATMTGTTTCTTAATATCCTTCTAACTTTTGGTTTCCTTGAATCTGCTGTTCACCTGCTTATGGTGAAGTTGAGCTGCATTTCTTCTCCTTTCCTGGGGTGCATGAGGAAGAGCACTGTCAGCAGGCAGAGGGAGATGATCCTGCCCCTCTGCTYRCTCCTGRTGAGGCCACATCTGGAATGCTGTGTCCAGTTCTRGGCYCCCTAGTACAGGGGACACATTGAGCTCCTGAAGCAGGTCCAGTGGAGGGCAAAGAAGATGATGAAGGGACTGGAGCATCCCTCTTAGGAGGAAAGGCTGAGGGAGCTGGGGCTGGTCRGTCTTGGGAAGAGGTGACTGAGAGGSAACCTCACCAATGTCTGTCAATATCTGCAGGGAGGYGCCAAGGGGATGGACCAGGCTCTGCTTGGCAGTGCTGGACAACAGGACAAGAGGCAAAGGGCAGAAACTGATGTGCAGGAARTTCCACCTGARYACAAGGAAGAACTTTCCTATGCAAGTGACTCAGTGCTGGAACAGATTGTCCAGAGAGAGTGTGGAGTGTCCCTCACTGGAGATRTCCCAGAACTGTCTGTACACAACCCTGTGCCATGTACTYTGGGACAACCCTGACTSAGCAGGGAGGTTGGATCAGATGACCCACTGTGGTCCCCTCCAACCTCACCCATTCCGTGATTCTATGAAAAAGTGATGGCATTTTTGATACAATACATAATTAATACATTTTATCAGTGAAAAAAATTACCACTRTGGTTAAAAAGTATCTGCAGCTTCACTAAATAACTTGAAGCACGTGCATAAACTGTAAAACTCATTTCTTAGTATCTACAAAATTAATAATTCAGAAAAGGATTTGTAATCAATTGTGATATCATATAGGAGAAAAAAATATGTTGTGGGGCAAAAGGCAGCCACTGGCTGGTGGCTGGCTTTTCTAGGGATGGCTTGGATGTGGCTTTATTTAATTTTGGTGAGAGGTTTTAAGGATAAAACTAATCCCTGCTCTCACTCATGAAAACTGTTTCTGCAGCATGTCTGTGGCAGAGAATGGCCTGGAAGAGGAGATATCCCTAATGAGCTCTACACAGTCGTGCAGAATGATGGAAGAAGCTTTGTCTTATAGAGACCAGAATTTAGAAAGAGTGAAATTTTATCATGATCCTTCAGTGTGGTGAATGTTCTGCTTTTTACTTTGTGCATCTGCTTAAAATGTTCTTTGGACCTTGATGTATGAGGGCATGTTTCAATCCAGACTAACATCAACACAATTCTTAAATGAAAAATTCTACAGTCACTTGACTGATAGTCAAACCACACAGATTTCCTATTTCTTTTGTCCTTTTCCTTCCTAACATTTTAAAGAATTATTTTCCTATTTGGAGTCACCTGCTTGTTGAAGTTTTTCTTCCCTGCTTGTTCTGGATGATTACAGTCCATAAACCATCCTTCCATTGCCTTCCATATGAAGATGGCTGGCTGTTATAGCTGAAATGGGGAAGAGGTGGTGGAATAAGTATTGCCTTAATATTTTATGGAGAAAAAAAGGAGACAGTAGTAAGGGAAGTGCCATTACAACAATATTTCCTGTCTATTTTTACTGACTTTTTGACACACACACTAAAAGGCTGATATATAGAATTGATTTTAGTGTTTTTTAATTTGACCCTTAATAGTTCAAACTAAAGATATAGAAATTGCTGTTGGCTGCGTGTCATTAACAAAATTTCTGCATCTTTATACAAAAAAACCCCAACCCCTCCAACCTACTTTGGCATAAATAAAATAGAAATATTTAGAATTCCTATTTATCACATTTTGGAGATGTGCTTTGTCCATGTGACCACATTTTATTTATAATTATTAGATTATCTATTTTACTTTTTGATTATGTTGACTCTCTAGCTCAGAATAGATTAGCTCTGAGGTGRTACTACCTGAACTAGCCACTACAAAACAGGTTTAACATGTATTGTTTGAAGATAGGTGCAGAATGAAACCTTCAGTTCATGTGTCCTTTTTCGATGTATTTAGTTTGCTATGGTAGCATGTTCTATCTGTGGTAAGTAGCTCTGGAGCAGGAGTTCTAAGTAGCTGGGTGTTTGCTCTAATGGAGCATTCCAGTACCTAACAAATGGATTTTAGTAGCTTGCTTTTTGATACTGACTGTATCATGCCTCTGAGCATTTTGAATATATGTATCCCGTGAGCCTTTATTGCTGTAAGCCTTGTGCAAATCAGGATGCTTTAAATATCTTCATTAATGACATAAATGGGAGGGACCGAGYGCATCCTGAGCRATTGGGTCTGCCRGAAKGTGTCCCTGCCCACAGCAGGGAGGGTTGAAAACAGGGGCTCTGTAAGGTCCTGTTCAACCCAAACCACACCATGATTGTTTGAGTCAGGTATTTGTCAGGCACTGTTTTCATAATTCACTGAGGTGAGCATGTGTGTGGGGAGAGATGGGTGAAAAAAGGCAGCGAAGTTAAATAAAGCACATGTTTAACCAGGACATATTTAATCACCAGGAAAGTTACTTCAGGTTTTATTAGCCACCATGTACCTAAACTGCACTCCAGTAACTGAACCTGGGTTGTTTGATGGCTTCTCCTGTTGTGATGGATAAAGATCTTGTTTAAAATGATCCATTGTGGCTTGATTTAAAGGTTGATTTTGGCTCCAGAATTAGTCCTGTGTGTTTTGAAATGTGAGCCTTGAAAGCTGGTTGAAAKCTCATGTAAATTTGGTACCAGGTTGCTCACCTTTGGCAAGGAGAGGCCACAGAGTGCAGTAAACAGTGCTGAAATGTGGCTGCGTGGGACAGGAGTCRCTGTCCTGTAATTCTAAGTTATGAGACTCAGTGACAAACAATGTGGCCTACACTGAGTGTGCCTAATCTAACTTTGTTCCCCAAAATGGCTCTTTAAACTTACAACTTCACTGTTCATAAATAACATACACATTCCTAATCTAAGCAGAGGCAAATGCRTGATATATGGCTTATGTTATATTACACATAGCTCTTTTATTGCTGCTGTTAATGTTGCCCAATAAGTATTTATGAGGCAGTCTAATAATGGGAAACATTTTTCATTAGTCTAAATGCTTGCTTTTTAAACAATTGGTCTTCCAGTCCTTAATGTTTTAGCCTCCCCTTTTCTGGTGGTTAGTAGGCTCTAGCCACTTAAATGGAATTGTGTCTGTTTACTTTAGGATAAGCTTATGCCACACTGATAGGTGTTTTTCTTGTCATTAGAACATGAGTAGTTAGGTTTTTATCTGATTTATATAAYAGGAATATTGGTATTAGTAGTAGTAATGGCTATGAATTTTGAGCACTTCTTGTGTTATTGATATATAAGAAATAATTTGGGTAACTGTTCAGTGCAGATTTAGAAGAAAATTGAAGTAAGACGAAAATGAAGAATTACAACAATGCTTCCCTTTGTTGTAAGGATTCTGACATCATTCTTCAAGAAAGAGTGAAAGGGTATCACAGAAGCCTGAGTTCTCTCATTTAACTGAGCAATTTAATGCCAGTGACAAGATTCAGAGAGTAACATGAAGATCCCTGGAGATTTCTGGAGGAGAGGTGATGACTTATATAGTAAAATTTCTCTATAAAAATTTTTTATTAGCTTTTTAGAGACAAACTCAAAACTTTGTTCTTCCTGATTCATCTTCTTCCTAGGAAATGTATAATGGTTTTGAGTTGCATTCATCCAGTAGAAAAAGTAATCACAACACCAGCAAAATAGAGGGGGTTGTATGTTCTGTGAGYGACAGACTTTGTAATTTCCTCATCTATGTGGAATCTGAGCAAGAAAAAAATCGATATTGTTCCTTTTTCCAGAAAGAGCAATATTGAAACACTCATTTTTGTCTTTCAGACATGGATACAGTGAAATGGAAATCCCTCTGGTGATTCAGGGGCTAGAGAAGCAGCATGTCCTGGACCAGAACTATTAGTACTCACAGATGCTTGTAACAATTGTGACAGACAAAAAAGATATGATAAATATGATCCCAAGGAACACTGCTATTAAGGTAAGCTTGCAGCTCATCTGTCACAGAATCCCATTCTAAGTGCCAACAAATACTCTCCTTCAGTTAATAGATCTTAAATTTGTTTGGTTGGGGTTTTTTTGSTTTGATTTTTCTTTTGCATCATTTTATAGCTGAGTCTATGTCTTCTCAGCCAAAGGTAATGTGGGGACACCTGTGTTTTAAAGACCACATTTGAGGAAAAATTGCAGATATACAACAAAGCAGACAGACTTTTTCCAAAAGGTGAACAAAAGTAACTGGTTCCCTGTTTCTAGTTCTTCAAGGGTGAAATTTACCCTGACCTGAGGTCTTGAGTGGGATTTTAGTGCTGTCTGATCCTTGAACTAATATGGTAGAGAGGTGAAGGGAAGGTTTTTAGGTTTTTTCCTGTTTCCTGCACAAAAGAAAGCAAAGCAAGCATTGTGTTATAATTATTGTAAATGCCCKGAGGACGCCATGTCTTTGAAAAGGCCAAAATGAAGATGCCCTCTGCTGATATCTTTTATAACCACTGTAAAGTACCTCTATTAGTAAATATAATAGTTTAACCAGACAAAACTTCCAACAAAAATTGGAATAAAATATATAGCTAGTTGAGAATGGGGTGACTGAGATACTTGCTAGGAAATGTGTGCCTGTGTGAGGCTATGAAATCAGGGTAGAGCCTGGCTGAACTTATTCCAGAAGTAAGAAGAGTGGACAGCCCCACTGAACTATGRTCTGAACACATCAACCACAGAGGTCTCTGTGTGTATTAAAACCCCACAAGTACAGTGAACGAATGATTCCACTAAATATCATTATCGTGAAKGCTTTTTTCTTCAAGGTGAAAGCAGAACAAAGTGACTCATAAAATAATGAACAGAACTTCAGCTCAAAGTGGTATAGAAAAACAGAGATTATCATGGACCAAAGCAGGAGTACTAATAACATGCCAGAAGGAAATCTATTCTTAGCCCTCATCCAAAAAAAAGGACAGAAAGAGCTTCCACTTCTGACCAGCATTGAAAATAAGATGGTAAATGGGAAATCTGTGGAAAGAAGTAATAAACCCAAATGCTGGCTTTAAATTTAGTAATGGGCTGAAGAATTCAAAACAATGAAGTGCAGTGTGCTTTGTAGCTGCTTATTTTCACTAAGTTGTGTAGGTAAAAGTTTCTGATTTCACCACACTTAATTTTCAAAGACCYCAGAGCCCCCTGTTTAATTTAGCAGACTTACAGGTTTTGAATAATATCTCATATAAAATATCTCCATGGAGCTTGGCAGGAGATGCAGAARAATGTTCAAAAACAGACGTTATTCTTCTGAAATCAATAGTTATACTCACCAATGAATTACATTGCTCAAAATAATCCGTTTCTCAACATGGAGGAAATAAGWCTCACAAGGATATTTTTTGTTGATCTATATTTAATTTAACAAGTTGGCACCCTAAGGATCTTCATAAATAGATGCTGATAAATAGATCAGGGCCTGATCCAAAGACTACKGAGAGGAATAGAAAGACTCTTGTTTTGTTTTACTGTGTGTGGATCAGTTTCTAAACCTCCTTCAGAAGTGAGATTTTTATTGTCGCATTAAGATTCAGGAAAAAAAAAATCTGGTTTTATGTAACCAGCATTTCAGTAGTTGTCTGTGTCTTTGATACGTGTATACACTGAACTGTTATTAATCTCTTGATAGGAATATCAGAAGTTGTGAGTGATGGATCAGATGCAATGCTGTTAAAAAACAGAAGTCTGCTGTGTCTGATATTTTTATTGGGTCAGGTTGGTAGTAATGTGTAATATTTAGCATGTTAGAGAAAATTTTGGTGGGCATTGTCCTGACTCATAATTTAGGTTCCAGTTATATTCAGTTTATGTGCTGGTAGGAGTGTTAAGTGTCCAGTGWGCAGGATTCAGGAAAAGCGTTTCAGTCAGCAGCGCCTTGAGTTTTAAGATGGAGTTGTAGCAGCACTCCAAAGGCAGCTCTGTGCTGGGGCTGCTGGGGCAGYAGGGCTATCTCCAGACCTCCTCCAGTGCCATAGCCCTCCTAGCAGAGGGGAATGGATCTCCAAAGGGACAGAGCTTGTCTCACTTGGAAAGCTAAGATTGGATGCATGAACAGAGCACAAGCAGAGAGAGAAGGAGCACAGGCAGACAGCTGAGACAGGARCTGTGTCATGGAAGCGACAGAAGCTCACACTATGCACCAAAGTCTCTACTCTGAATTCTTGGCAGAGGAGTGCACCCAAGAGGCCCAGCTTGGAGGCATCTTGGGAGCTGGAGCAAAGTCCTGGCCCAGAGGCAGGAATGGTGCACAATTCAGGGTGGCCCTGCTTGAGGGCTGGAGGCTGCCCTAATCCASGGGCTTGAGACCTTTGCTGTCCCCCCGGCACAGTGCAGACAATGATTGAATTGAAGAATCCTTAGGAGGTGGAGGCAGGCGAATACTGCCCACCATCTTGGGAATCCTAAAATTAAGAATGGGGATGTGTCTAACTCCCAAGAAGGGGGATGTTGCAGTGCCCGGGCTGGGCAGTGGTCACACATACCCCTCAATGCTCTGCATGCAGAGTGCCGTGCTGGAGCTGCACAATCAGCACCGGGGGGAGACTTGGAGTGTCCCCCTCTTCCAGATGGCCCCTTCTGCTGCTCCACTGGCTCTGTGCCTCTGCTGAGGATAGTGGCACACCCACAGCATGGCATGGTTGTGCCTCAGCAGCTGGAGCAGCTTC